>JAUDYJ010000010.1:18071567-18396567 GCA_030761175.1 Masticophis lateralis
CTTCACCACAGACCCCCTTTAAATACCTTTTATGGCCGTGGACTAAGACTTAACTCAAGATTTAAATCACCTTTAACATTTCACAAACTCTCTGTGACGTTGTGCCCCACCAGTGGTTCGTAGATCATAGATTGAGAATCACTATTCTAAGAAATACATCTTTTACTAAGAAATTCATAGCTGAATGCTTTTAAACCAGGTTTAAAAGAGTGGAAATGGAAGTGAATGCGTATAGTGTAGATAGTTTGCTAGATAATACAATTATCCTTCCTTCCTTCCTTCCTTCCTTCCTTCCTTCCTTCCTTCCTTCCTTCCTTCCTTCCTTCCTTCCTTCCTTCCTTCTTTCCTTCCTTCGTAGTTCTTGAAACGTGTCCCTGTCCCAGCCAATACATTTCAGATGACATACAATAGAGCAATAACAAGAATATTCTCATAAAAAGAATATTTTAAAAAATCCTCCAAGTTTAAATCCAAAACAACAAAATAAGAAAACAACAACCACCCCTTTCTTTCAGGATGCATGATTCAAAGCCATCAGCTCAGGTGGAAAAGGCAGCAGAATATAAATTTTGAACTGCCTTATTAAACTTTTGGAGAGAGGTATTTGGATTTGCAGACATTACAGTAGGTAATGGAGGAATTTAGATCGAATGCATCTCTACTTCTAGCTAACTTGCTTCTCCCATACTTTCTTTGAAGGCTTTCTGAGGTCAGAAAGAGAGGTGATTTGAAAGAGAGACCTGAAAGACCTGGAAATCTAATTTACTTCCTTTTCCAGAATAGGACTTCTCCCTCTAACTTTGAAGTGGAAATTCCAACATATCCTTTAGTTATGGTTCCAGGAACCATAGAACTGCTTCCTTGTTACTCTAATTCCTTTTAATTGGAGAAATGTAATTGTGAGTTTGCTTTTGCTATAGAAATGGATTGCCACATTTCATTCTTCCCTTTCTGCTCAGGTCACATTAACTATTGGACATTTCCATTTGACCTGGTCTTCCAATGTTTAGAACAGGGGTCTGCAACCTTAAACACTCAAAGAGCCATTTGGACCCATTCCCCACAGAAAAGAAAACACCGAGAGCCACAAAACTCTTCCCGTGCCTGACTATTTCTTGAGCGGCCGCAAAACTAGCGTCTGTAGTTGAATTAAACGTTCTGTTTTCTTTGGAAAATTTTCTTTTCTTGGATTTTTCCATGGTTGGCCTACTGGGGGTTAAAAAGCTCCATAAATTGTGTGCTGGCAGGTGTCACATGTTGGCAGTTGTGATGCATATTTTGAGTGACAGGGAGCCGCAGCAGGGGGATGAAAGAGCCACATGCAGCTCCAGAGCCACAGGTTGGTTTAGAAGTTGGTAAGGGCTTCAATTCAGGTTTCTGATGGAGTTAATGTATTAGTAAGGAGAGAAAACTGGCAGGAAAATAAGGAATAGGCTGTTGTGCCAATAAAGTACTTAGGCCCAACTGTTCATTAAAGTCATGGGATTTCTTGAATTGCCAAGATAGTGATGTAGAAGTAAATGGAAGTAGGCAGAAGTGAGAAAGATAAGACTTTGAGCTTCACTACATTTGAAGAGTGGTAGAAGGAAAGTGCAAAATGATATCCGTCTTGAAGTAGGGGTGAATTTCAAGGAAGGCTTTGAATCTTACTGTTGGATATATTTAACACTGAAGTTATGAAAGAAACAGTATTCAGTAATTTTTTTTGTTGCAGTTATTAATAGTTTGAAATCAATGACAATATGCATGTTCTGAAAAAAAATAAATAACAAGTGCACTGAACCTGAGAAATGGATGAAGGCAATCACATTCAAAACAATGGTTCTCAGGGAGGGTAGGTAAAAGGAGAAGCTAAACAAAGAAGAACTAAAGTGAGGAATGTAAATGCTTTCATCCTGATCTACCTACAAACATTTGCATCCTGATTTCTAACCTCCAACATGATTCAGCTGCTCTTCAACTGAAGTGTTTAAGTATAACTGGGCAGCCATGTATAATCTACAAGCAGTTTAGGTGTGGTGGTTAAGGTACCAGGCTAGAACTTGGGAGACTTGCAGTGGTGCCTTAGGCACAAAGCCAGCTGGGTGACCTTGGCCCAGTCATTCTCTCTCAGCCCTAGAAAGCAAGTAATCTGGCTAGGGGATTCATAAAACCCAGCAGATCACACATGGCAGGGCCGGTACTATTTAAAGAGAAGAAAGATGATGGCCTTCGCTTATGTTGATTTTCGGAGATTGAACGCAGTATATGTGGAAACTTTGTACCCGTTACCCACTTCTGAAATCTTGCTAAGAAGGATATCCAAGCAGTAACTCAGAATCAACACTATTCGAAGGCACATGCACATGCATGTAATCTATTTCCATATATAATCTATTTACATAAATAACCTTTTTGTTGTTAGTTGTGAAGTTGTGTCTGACCCATTGAGACTCCATGGACAACCTTCGTCCAGGCCTTCCTGTCCTCTGCCATCCTCTGGAGTCCCTTTAAGCTCACGCCTACTACTTCAGTGACTCCATCCAGCCACCTCATTCTCTGTTGTCCCATTCTTCTTTTCCCACCAATCTTTCCCAGCATTAGGCTCTTCTTCAGTAAGTCCTTCCTTCTCATTAGATGGCCAAAGTATTTGAGTTTCATCTTCAGGATCTGGCCTTCTAAAGAGCAGTCAGGGTTGATCTCCTCCAGGATTGACCAGTTTGATCGCCTTGCAGACCAAGGGACTTGCATGAGTTTTCTCCAGCACCATAGTTCAAAGGTCTCAATTCTTTGGCATCAGACTATCAAGCAAAACCTGGAGACCTTACAACACCAGATCTTCCAAATTCTTATGCCTTGGTAGAAAAAAAAATTCCCTCCTTCTATAGAAGCATATGATTCCACATGAATCACCCTTGTGGCTCATACACAATGCTTATACATAAACAGGCTTATGCATAAAACACAATATGCATAATATTTTAACTCATCCCATCTGATCTCATGGTCTTCTCACCTGACTCTGAGAAGACAGAGTGTAAATATGTTCACACTTGGAAAAAGGGGAGGGGAGTCAACAGGAGGGCACTCATTTAACAGAGATAATAGAAAAGGACCCCACCGGGCTAGGGTGTCTTAGCCACTGAGCCTGTCAATCAGAAAGGTTGGCAGTTTGACAGTTCGAATCCCTAGTACAGGTGTCCTGCGTGAGCAGGGGGTTGGACTAGATGACTTTCCAACTCTGTGACTGACTGTAAATATACTGTGGAACGAGACAGATTGGTGGCACATAGTTCTGCATGCACAAAAGCTGCTATTATTGAGTGAAGCAAAGCCGTGAAGCTGCTCCAGTCCCTTTTTCAGAACAGGAGTGGTTTTTCTTTTTTCACTTTATAATTTTGCTTCCAAGGGCTCTTCACAGGTGGCACACAGAGCCATATTGGTGGGCACGTGAGCTAAGCTCTGGCACGCATGTGTGTGCCCGCCAGCTAATTTTCGGGTTTTTTGGGCCCACCGGAAGTTAGAAAACACAGTTTCTGGCCTCTGGAGGGCCTTCCGGGGGGTGGGGGGAGAAAGACTTGTTTTTCGCTCTCCCCAGCCTCCAGAGCCTTTCTAGGAGCCTGGGGAGGATGAAAATGGCCTTCCCTACCCCTCCAGAAGCCCTTCAGAGGCCGGAAATGTCTCGTTCCCGATTTCCAGTCCCACCAGAAGTCTGGTGGCCCACCATGCCATCGCATGGCAAAAGTGGGGGGAGCACGGGGGGGGACATGCGCACATGTGCATGGGGCAGGGCACATAGAATTATGGGTGTAGGCACGTGCATGCATGACCCCCCCACCCTCCACCCGCTTTTGGCACTCGATAGCAAGAAGGCTCTAGACATTCTATTAAAAGCAAAGCACACATGACCTGGGTAGCAAGGGAAGTTGCAAATGAAAGCATGCAGGTATTTTATAAATAAAATAAAAATCCATGAACATACTAAATGGTCAGAAATGTTACTCTGCTAATAGGTCAATAAAAATGAACCAGATTTATATTCATCTGTAGGTTCCATGTGTGTGGCTATGTGTGTTCCTGCACGTGTAGGCAAGTAACCAAATTGTGCCACATGAATTTTCCTAGCATGCAGATTCTGCACCACCTTTAATTCTGTTACATGTACCAAGCGATGAGTGAAATTCTGTATAATTTGCATGAAATATTAGCACATGCCTGTGGGATGCTTTAACGTGGCAAGTTGCCTTTTTGAGGGCCTCAACTGATGAGACATGTCAACTCGCCTCTCATTGATCATTTTATGGGGATTTAATTGAAACCCACTTAAAAGGTATCAACTAACAGTTCTTCATGAAGTCATCCAAGGCTGTTACCACAAGCGCATACTTGGGTAATTAAAAAAAGGACTATCAGCTTTTACATCTAAAATGAGTTATTTTCAATACAAGCTCATTTCCTTTCCCTAAATAAACTGCTACAGAACGTCTGTGCACGCTGGTGGAGATGTATTACTAAATTATTTGATTTGATTAGAAGACGCTGTGTGTTGATATGGGTACAAAGATCACAAGTCGTATGCAAAAATATCATATGGCATTGATTCTCCAGCCATAACAATCTATGATTAGTACAAATCTTAGAATACAAGAAAGGGAGAAACAACCTAGAAATAGCCTCCAGGAAATTTGCTTTGTATCAATCTAATCTGATTACAATGAAAGTAAACTAAGAAATCTAGAAGGAAGAGAGTTGGGCTATTTAAATTGTTCAGATTTCAGATATTGCTTCTGTTTTCTTTAGATGTTAGATGAGCATCAGCTCGTCTTCTTGGTCAGTTGGATGAATATGTACCCAGAATAACAGTTTTAAGGTCTTGGAATTTGAAAGGCCGCCCTCCCTTTTAGATTTATCTATTTATCAAAATAGATTTTAAAAATATGCTTTGTCATATAATGCAAACCCCTTCAGCTCAACTGATTCTGTACTTTCCATTGATTGTGTAGTCAGGGATAACAATGTCCCATTGATTTTCATTGTTCCATCAGTTTTCTGATATGCCTCCTATGCCTATATTTTCTTTTGACTCAAGGCTCTCTAATTAACCCATTTTAGCTTTGGAGTTTTTAGAATTTGCACATAAAACACAAGAATTCATTCTTCCCAATCATGTCTCACATCCTTATCCTCACTACAATTTCATTTCTATTAATTATGCATAGAGATAGACATTGGACACAAGGAGAATCTCCATACTGTGATACAGAGAGAAGAAGCTCTACAATTTGATGAAGAAGCCATAATAGCCTGTTTAAGATAACTGCACTCCAAATAAACCAGATTGCATCACTATAAACCTGCAAAAAAAAATTTTTCTAGAAGACTTCTTGTTTCTAAATGTGAGAGTTGGTCATCTTAGGTCCTCAATCCTTGTAATGGGCAGAAGGAATAACACTGAAAAAGAGGAGGAAGATCCAAAGACAACACAACGGTCAAATAAAAGAAATTTAAGTCTGGGTAGAAATGCAATTAGAGAAAGCTTCTAAGGACATTCCAACAGTGAGATTTTGTCACCATAAACCTATAATAAAAATAATATTAGCATTCATAACTTTGGTTTCCCAGTCTGGTCTACCTTGAAGGGTTGACACTCCTATATTGCAAGGTACCATTTATACCCATGTCTAATTGAGAATTATCATCTACGCCTCTATTTTCCCAACAAACTCTTTAATGTATATAATTATTATTTCCCATAATTTTCAAATCTGGTAGGCAAGTTATTATAGGTGTCACAAACTTATGTACAATACTCACATCCAGTTCTCAAGGAAGCAACATGGAGCAAACAGATTGATATCTGCAATCAGAGAAAACAAGTCCTGTAGAAGGATTTCATGGATTTGACTCTCTAGAGTCAATCCCTGAACTAAATGGTGAGCATGATCGGAGTAATATTTCATCAACATTTGGATGGCCTCAGGTTGTCTAAAGGTAAATCACAATTTGTTAACAATGACATCCTATTGTTGCTTATCTCATTTCACCCCAAACTTTGTTGAATGCTAAGATACTCTCACTTTCTTCTGGCCATCAGTAGTGACAGCCCTTAACGATATGACAAGGTGTATACCAATCTCCCCTAGGAACTAAATTAGTGGGTCACATCACCACACTTCTCAGTGTGAGCCTTCTACGCTTTGCTAATATAGACTGCCTGTATGGAAACACCAATGCTATCATTTCCCTATCTGTCTCAAAATTTTATTTTATTTTATTTTATTTTATTTTATTTTATTTTATTTTATTTTATTTTATTTTATTTTATTTTATTATTTTATTTTATTTTATTTTATTTTATTTTATTATTTTATTTTGTTTGTCAAGCATGTATGAGAAGTATAAGTATTAACATAACATATAAACATATAAGTATAAACAGGTGTAAGTACATATACATAAGAAATGAGTACGAATAAATGGGAACAGTAGGACAGGGACGGTAGGCAAGCTGGTGCGTTTATTACGGACCTCTTAGGAATGGAGTGAGGTCCACAGTAGACAGTTTAAAGTTAAAGTTTTGGGGGTTTGAGCAACAGGGTCAGGTAGTGAGTTCCAGGCATTGACCACTCTGTTGCTGAAGTTGAATAGAGTTTGAAGCGGTTTACCTTGAGTTTTTATCTATTGTTTGCCCATGTATTATTGTGGTTGAAGCTGAAGTAGTCATGACAGGCAGATATTGTAGCAGACAATTTTGTGTACTAAGCTTAGGTCAGACCATAGGCGGCATTGTTCTAGGTTGTCCAGATCCAAAATTTTGAGCATTGTGGCATAAGGTATTCTACTGTGAGCAGAGGAGTGGAGTACTCTTCTTGTAAAATACCTCTGGACTCACTCAATTGTGTTAATGTCAGATATACAGTGTGGATTCCAGGCAGATGAGTTGTATATATTTCTTTAAAACCCTGATATAGTTGTTGAGAGCCAGGTGGCATATAAATATAACAAATTAGTAAATAAATGAAAGAAAAGCTCCCTGAAAGTAAACATGTTCTTATGAATAATGAGGTTGAGGGAAGGGATATGAATCTTTCAAAGGAATCATTATTAAACCCATCTTCTTGGAGAAAAGAGTACCCCCTTGATTCTAAAAAAGTGAAGAAAACATGTGTATGATTATCCCGTTGTTCATTATACAATATTCTCCCCAGTAAATCAGCACATTCTGGATTTGCATGCTTCTCAAGGGAAGAAATTAAGAAGGAATTCCTTAGATTGGGAAATTACACAGCAAAAGAATCCTCAGAATGTTGGAAAAACATGTTTAATAAAACTCAGGACCACAGCAGTTTACACTTTCTGCCATTTCCAAGTTGCATTTGAAGAAATGTAAATTCAAGCATCTCTGACAGATGGCTGGTGTGTCACTCTTGGGATGTAGGTCATACTATCTTTTGTCATGTTTAAATTAGAGCTAGAACTTCTGACCACAGCAGGATGATTGGTCCTCCAGACGCCAGAATGTCTATGAGGACTGTGGAGTACACGACGTCCTTTACAAGGAGTTTACTGATGGAAGACACCCACAGGCAGAGAACCGGTGTAGTCTTGGGGCAATGATAATTGAGAGACAGGAAATTTGGGGACAGCAGCCAGTTCGACTAGACTTCTTCCTGCTGCCTCAGGAGAAATGTCCTTCAAAGTGCCACCTCTCCTCAAGTGGCTGGAAGATGTTGATGACAAAATCAGTTCTCCTGTATCCTGAAGGTATCTTCTGCCTTGTCCTCCTTTCAGTTCTCCAGCATAGTTTATATAATTGGCAAAGAGGATGGTAGAACAACAAGAAAATCCAGCACTACAGTGGTAGAGAATATTTATTTACCCTTTTCTTGTGTTCCTGATACTCCACCCACTCAAAACTGAAGTTTTGCTTTTTCAGAAGTTTATTGCTCATCTACAGCAAGGAAAGCAAAGGTGAGAAGGATGGGAAGAAAGATTCAGCAATATCTGGAGGTTGCATGTTGATCATTTCTAATTATGGTTGAACTATTGGTCGAAGGAGAGGATATGGTGGTTTAAAAGGTATTCCAGTTTAGAGTCTATTGGGGAAAGGTTTGAGATGAAACCTTTAGGTCTATGTATGTCATTTCCCAAGGGAAGGTGAATAGTCTGGTGAGATTCTTGTAGAGTGGTGATCAACAACAAAGAAATCTATCTGACCCATTCATGCAGCTTGCTTGCAGATTTTTATCTGCAATTTTAGATTGTTTGCACTTCCCTGGGAAATCAAATCAGTACAGTAATACCAATTATCTAAGGAGTTTCCCCTCACCATTTAGACTCCCTTCCATATTTATCTCCTAAGATCTGAGAAGTGTTGAAAAACATCCTCATTCAAAATCATGGAAAGGTGCAAATCATTATAAAGCAAATTACCCCAGCCTGGCTCTGAACAGTTATGTTGGGATTCTCACTCTCTCTTACCAGAAAGGGAAGGCTGGTATAGACAATACTGAGCTAAAAATAAAATGGGGGGACCCCCCTTTCCAACCAAACATTTGACCATGGTTATTTATTGAACAAGACATAGTGGCCCTTTGCCACAAATAGTGTAATGTTAAAACACATAGCATAGGTGAATGATGAACTCCCCATAGATGGGTTCATCATTCAAAGCTAAAACTAACCCAGCTCTATTATAATTGAGCACCTTGACTCAATCCAGCCAATGCTCATTGTCTTCTGTAACAATGGGCTAAACTCCTTGTGCTAAAACTCCTTTCGAACCATTCTCTTCCTACTGTTTCTGTTATCTTTTAGGGAAAGAAAATGCCCCTTTAACATTTTAGCAGTGCTTAGAATCTTCTCTATTGGATTTTGATGATGTTTTTATTTTTACATTGAGAGTCAGTTGGGTGCAGTGATTAAGGCACCAAGCCGGAAACTGGGAGACTGAGAGTTCTAGTCCTGCCTGCTGGGTGACCTTGGGCCAGTCCTGCTCAGCACTAGGAAGAAGGCACTAACAAATTACTTCTGAAATATTGCCAAGAAAGGTGTAGGACTTGTCCAGTCAATGGCCAGGAGTCAACACTCACCTGAAGGTACATATAGTCTACACACACATTTTACATTACATGTGGCTATGATGAGTTAATAATCTCTTATTCGGTGTACTCAGAAATGGAATTTTATCAAAGAAAGAAACAAGGATCTATTCAAATTGGCTGAAATAGTAGCTCAATGAACAGAACAGTTCTTGCATATATATATATATATATATATATTTGTTTTTTCTGAGGTTTTTGCAGGTGTTTGTATGTAGGTCTTTGGTTATTCGAGTCTTCTCCCGCGTAAAATTGGAAGTGTTTTGGCGACGTTTTGACGAAGTCTCATTCGTCATCTTCAGGCTGGTGTTCTCGGCTTCGTGCTTCCAGGAGCAATCTCTCCTGGAATTGCATTGCTCCTGGAAGCACGAAGCCAAGAACACCAGCCTGAAGATGATGAATGAGACTTCGTCGAAACGTCGCCAAGACACTTCCAATTTTACGTGGGAGAAGACCCGAATAACCAAAGACCTACATACATACATACATATATATACTGTCTCATTAAAATCAGGACAGCATGAAGGAGCCAGAATGAAAAATGTGTCTTCCAGTGAAGATAGACACTACAAGGCTCAAAGAGCAAACAGTTGATGTAGGGTGACAGATTTCTGGCAAAAAGTCCCTCCGTGTTATCTCCATACCCTCTGTCTGGCATGCATAGCTTTGCAATCAAATATTCTCTGCCTTCTTGAGTATCTAACTGAGCCTCTTTTCCCCTTAATTCCCTAATAGGTTCTAAGCTAAGGCAAGTTAATAAACTCCTCTTGAAATTGACAAGACCTTATTCAATTACACACTAAAGGCTTTTGCCTTAACTGGCTCAGGGCTTAGCCTCCAGCAGGATAGTGAAAAGGACCAGCAATCTTAATGTGTATTTCCCATTACTGTATGTGCCTATTTACACACCTGTAATCCCTTCCTCTCCAATGAACATAAATATAAATATCAAACAGCATGTCTTCCTTCACCCCACCTCCTTCATCTTCCTTTCCAATTGTCTGTGTCCTCCTTTGCCTGTCCAGATATCTGGTAAACTTATTTTGTTGAACACATACAGATTACACAAGATGCTTTCCCACTGCAAGTGAGGAGGTTGTAGCTTCTCCTTTCCATGACCAACGTATAGTTGGAGTGACCTTTGTGTGCTTTTAATTTCTGGAACACCTTTTTCCTTTCCACTTTGATCTTGTTTATCTTGTTTTTACATATTCCCCAATCTGCCTTCTGCAATCTTGGGTATCTTTTGATTTAAATATTTTTTCTTCTTCTTTCCTTTCTTTGTATGAACATGAAACATAACCCCTGGGCATGTCTGCTCATCAAGGACCACTCTAGCCAGACTTCGGAGTTTCTGCTTTGCAACATTTCCAATAAAATGAACCTTCATGTTCATGACTCTGTTCAATTCCCAGACTCTAAGATGTTTTTGGGGTTTCTATACATATTATTGTCTGGGTACCTTCTCAAAAGTTGTTCAAGTAATTCTCTGTCATGACATGTGGGTGGAAGGAAAAGATCATCTATTGAACCTTCGAGATTAAAGATATCTAATGTTTTATCTTGTATATTGTATATTGAACTTTGATGTTGGAGAAGACTCCTGCGAGTCCCTTGGACTAAAAGGCAATCAAACTGGTCAGTCCTAGAGGAGATCAACCCTGACTGCTGTTTAGAAGGCCAGATCCTGAAGGTGAAACTCAAATACTTTGGCAACCTAATGAGAAGGAAGGACTCCTCTGCTGTCTTGTTCTTGTTCAGCCTAATGGTGGGAAAGAATGAGGGCAAAAGAAGAAGGGGACGATAGAGAATGAAGTGGCTGGATGGAATCACTGAAGCAGTCAGCGTGAGCTTAAATGGACTCTAGAGGACAGGAAGGCCTGGAGGAATGTTGTCCATGGGGTTGCGATGGGTCGGACATGACTTCGCAACTAACAACAACAACAAATCTTGTATAAATACAGATAGCAACAGTTAAATGTAATTAAAAATAATAATAAATCAGTAAAACAGCATTTTCTCCCCACCTTTCAAAAAATGTTGACTGTTCTTCCCTTGCTAATGTTTATTCAAGTATGTAGAAAGCAATCCTAATTTCAAACAGTTGAAATTATCCCTGGTTTCCTTTTTTCCCCAGGTGTTTCCTAGTAATATCTATTGTCAAGCTCAGTTGGCTGTTCCTTAAACTCTGACACCTCCTCAATAGTTGTTGAACTGGACATAAAATTAATTCAGAGCCTGCTTGCCTGATCCAAATGGAGCCTCATTCACCTGGCCAACATCAACTTTCCTTTCCTTTCTCACCAGCTTTGCCAGAGAATGACAGACTCATCCTGCCACCAGTCAACAGCAAGGGTGATCATCGGTCGAGGGCCAATGAGGCAATTCAATGATGTGGTGAGAACTATTATTTGAATGCCACCTTTATGTCACTGTTAGTCTTCCCTTTTTTATGAGGCAGCTTCTGCTGAGTTCATCCAATTGGAGACTAAGGCGTAGTCTAAGAAGAACAATAGCAGCTTCTTCCTATTGCATTTGAATATATCTTCCCCTTGGCAGGACATACAAAATTAACCTCCAGAGAGGGTGTGCCCATTGCTCAGAGCACTAATTCCTTGAGTACAATAATGTTATGCAAAATGGAACTAAGCCAGGTGAGACACGGAGAACTCCAGCCACTGTACAAGAATGGAATTGACCTCCATCATTTTGCTGGTAAATACTTCCCCAGGTTTTAACACCAACAAGAGAAGCCTAATGGTCAAAGAAAGGAGTAAAGAGTGACTCAAGAATTTATAAGGATTTCCATCTTTTCTTCTTTTCCTTTCTTTCCAGACTCTTCTGTTTAAGATCAAGCAGCAGCAGGAATGCCTTTTGGAAAACAACCTATTAAAGAGGAGGATCAGCAGCAAAAGATGGAAGATTGAGAGCAGATAGCAGTTTGCTTATCTGTCTCACTGCAGTCTATTTCTTTTTCCCTACAAACTGTGGAAGCCCACCACTTTCAATATACCACAATCCCACCCGCTTTTGCAGTGAGACTCTCAAGAATATTATCTAAGATTCCTGCAACTCTGAGGTCTCTGAGTTTTCTATACAGGTTTTTTTTTTAAATTTTAATTCAAATTCAATTCAAATCTTTATTGTCAGTGCACAACATATGTACAATGAGATTGGTGGAGCTCCCTCAGTGCACTCCCTCAACATAATACAAAACACAGTGAAGACAAAATATCCCTAACCCAATAAATCATATTAACAAAACACCCAGTCCTATTGCACCAGTGTGAACATGTTACACATTGCGCTGGCCCTGCAAGTCCATCGTACTATGTTATTTCTCATTCTGGAATCTGACAGCCCATGGATAAAAACTGTTCTTCACCTTGTTTGTGGGGCTGGCTATACTTCTATATCTCCTTCCTGATGGTAGGAGGGTGAAGAAGTGATGACCAGGCTGAGAGTCGTTCCTGGGAATTTTCCTCCTTCTTCTAAGGCAGTGTTTCTCAACCTTGGAAGCTTGAAGATGGGTGGACTTCAACTCCCAGAATCTCCCAGCCAGCACCGCTAGCTGGGCGATTCTGGGAGTTGAAGTCCACCCATCTTCAAGCTTCCAAGGTTGAGAAACACTGTTCTAAGGCAACAAGCCCTAGCTCGTTATCCTCATAACAATCTTCTGATGCAGGCCAAGTAGAGAAATAGTAACTGACTTAGTTTCATGCCCATGTAACGGACTCAAATTTGGGTTATCACTTAAGAGCTGCTCCTCACTGGATTATTAATTGAGCAAAGCCATGTTAATGTTAGTTTTGTGTGTTAATATTGTATACAAGGAAATTTTTAAAAATGCTCACAGAAGAAAAAATTGAAAACAACAACAAAAAATTATATACAAAAAAATGAGGTTTAGTTTTAAACACATCACTAATCCTAAAATATTAAAATAACACTGATTACTCTCTCTATTAAATGGGTTTATACACAAAAAAGTGAACATATAATGATTGATCCTAGATTAAGAACTGGGAATCATTCTCTCTTTTTAATTTTTTTTAACTATACCCATACTTGGTAAATTTCTAGTTCTTCTACCACTGATAAACTTCCATTTTGGTTATATAGTCCACAAGTATAATCAGATCTTTAAATTATACTGATCTTGTAGCATTCACTGGCGAGCTGAGGACTATTAAATCAGAATGAGAGGGGACATCTCTGTAAATGTATCTTATCACCTATGACAGCCAACCCCTTTAAAACATTTTAAGATGCTACTTTGATGAATCTCATCTGAAAAAATCAAGAAACATGGTTGAAACATTTTAAAAATCCTTAACCACCGAATTGTCCATGAGGTGCTCCAATTTTTTAAAAATGTTCTTGCAAATTACCAATATTTTTCTTAACAGTACGCTGTCTTTTTTTAAAAAAAATACCCTGGTGTTAAAATCATTCCAAATATATGCCAATACCAACAAAAGCACAGGCATTTTAGATGTTGCTCATGCATCTGAATCAAATGAAAAATCAAAAGACATTTTAATGGCATGTACTGCCTTTTTGCAAAAACACTTGCAATATTACAAATGCCAGTGTTTGAAAAGGAAATTACAGTATTTAAGGAGTACATTCAATGTTCATCTTAAAAAAATGTCTTGCCCCAAAAGAAAATTAAATTCTGCTCTAGGTGATGTCTGTCAGGTTTTATTCATCAGGAGGTCTGGACTACCTAGGTATCCTCAGAAAAAAATCAACAAATTTCTAATAAGTAATATTTATTGAAAAAAGAGAAGATAAGAGGTGGGTCTGACCAGTTCTGGAGAAACGATAGCGGAAATTTTGAGTAGTTCGGAGAACTGGTAGTAAAAATTCTGACTGGTCCTGCCCCCATCTATTCTCTGCCTCTGAGTCCCAGCTGGGAGGAAATCGGGATTTTGCAGTATCCATCGCCTGCCACACCCACCAAACCATGTCACGCCCACCAAGCCACACCCACAGAACCAGTAGTAAAAAAATTTGAAACCCACCACTGGAGAGGATGTGATAATCAAAGAACTGCTGTGTTTCAAGAACACATCCTATCAACAGAAACAGTGTTTAGACACCTGTGTGTAACTTTTCCTCGTCACATATGAAATGGATAAACGGTCACTCTTTTGAATGGCCCAATCTACTTCCATCAGTTCTTTGTTTCTGCAATGATTTCCTTCCTTCCTTCCTTCCTTCCTTCCTTCCTTCCTTCCTTCCTTCCTTCCTTCCTTCCTTCCTTCCTTCCTTCCTTCGCTCCCTCCCTCCCTCCCTCTACTGTGCTCTGTACTTATAATACCTTCTTGTGACATAATTTTATTTCTGAGCTGCCTCTGGTGGCCCTGGGTCACTTGCACTCAAAGATTGAGTCCAAGTAATAGTTTCCTGGGTTTTAAATATTTAACGATGTCATGCTCTGATCTGTATATTCTTATGTACAGTCAACTGAAATGTCTCGCTCTTTCTCTAAACCAGGAACTGTTAGGTCTCCGATTGAGAGATCATCTCTGCAGTTACTGCAGAGGTCAGTGGGGCAGACTTGAAAAAGCTAAATCATCTTAAGGGTGGTACAGATTCTTAATGTGAATATAGTTAACATGGTTGTCAACTCTGAGGTGAACCCAGCTGGGGCCATTTTTGGAGACTTCAGGGTTGCCACAATGCGAAGAAGGGATAGAGGGGGAACATAGTTAGATGGGACAGTGGTGAAATCCAATTTTTTTTACTACCGGTTCTGTGACTGTGGCTTGGTGGGTGTGGCAGGGGAAGGATACTGTAACTTCTCCATTCCCACCTCACTCTGGAGCCAGACAGAGGTGGTATTTGCCAGTTCTCCAAACTGCTCAAAATTTCTGCTACCAGTTCTCCAGAACATGTCAGAACCTGCTGGATTTCACCCCTGAGATGGGGGTTTTGTAGCCAAAACAAAATAGTTTCCTGTGGGAATCAAGGGCATTCCAACAGGTGGCTGGAGAAAGGAGGAGTGAAGTAACCAAGCAACTGGCCAGCACCTTGATTGATGTGACTGATTGTTTTGGGGGATGGGAGAACTTTCACTTTTCTAATCTGATGAAAACTGCGGGAACTTTCAGAGTTGGTTTTCACCAGTTTGTGCCAATATGATATCTCCAATAAAGCTGTTCTTTGAGGAATCTGCCTGCCTCGGAGTTCTGCTTTCTATGGGGCTATTACTTGGAACACTGACAATAGTAGGATTGTATTTCTGTCTCTATTTCATTTATTTGTAAAACTGGTTAAATGCCCCTCAGTTTAGTTCAAAATCTGTCCCTGTGCATTCAGTAATACCTGGTCATTCATTTCCCAAGTCACCTATGAAGTAGATAAATGTCAAAGCAATAAAGGTAGATAAATTCTTATTAGAAGGAATAGACATCTCCACGTGATGCTATCACTTCATTAGGTAATTTACCAGTAACTCAGCTCACAGATGATATCCTTCTTCTACACTGGGAAAAGCCAGAGAGAACAACCTTTTGCACATTTAATGAGCTCAGTGTAACAGTTCATTACACAGAACATTAAAGTCTTTGGCTTAAAACTAAAGAAACTCTGTGGCTTACAGGATGCTTATGTTGATTTAGCAGAGGAAGGCTTAGACTCAAATAAAACTCTAAACTAAGCTGTCATCATCATCATCATGCTATCTTCATGTTATAATACAGTAATGTTCATGTTATAACACAGTAATTCATGTTTCATGAATGGAAGTTAGGTTGGATGGACGGACAGTAGATATCCACTATTTACTATGGAGAGATCACAGCACAAACCCTATGGAAATGAGATCTATGGGGAAAGTAAAGGAACTGGAGAATCTCAAAACAAGATTAACAATCAGTAGATTGTCCAGATTTGTAGTTTTATATTAAGACTGAAGTATTTGCTTTACTAAATAAAAGTACAGTTTGCTAATGCATACTCTCTCAATGAGAGAAAGCACTGGGGAGATCAAGGCAGGGGAGGAAATAGAAATTTCAACATCTCTGGAAAATAACCTCTGTCCTTTGACAATGCCACCTCAAAGTAAATAAGCCAAAGGCTTTCTGTTTCTCCACATCTGGGAAATGGAATTTAGCTTCTCCTTTTTACTCCTTTCTACATTCATTTCATACTTCCTGTTTTTGATGTCCTCTGGAAAGTTTAGAGGAAATTGGAGTACATTTTCAGTTCTGGAAAACAGAAAACATTCCTGAAGTCAATATAATATTAGCTTGACTTTCTCTTGGATGCAGACCTGGACTGGGTTGCATAAGGTTTAAGCCTGGGGCATTGAAACATATTTATTTATCAAAATAGTGGGCTCTGCAATCAAATGATACTACGCAGAGTGAATTCTCCTTCTTTTAGTTTGTTTGATCCATTCCACCACCTGGTTCCAAGAATATTAAGACTTTACTATTTCAACAAGCTGGTCTGACGGATTAATGACTTTTAATGGGTATTTTAGTATCGGGGTTTTTAAAAATAGGGCCAAATCATTGAATATATTTTAAATCATTTTTAATTTTTGTGGCATATGTTGTTTTTATTATTGCTTTGCACCGCCCTGAGTCCCTTGGGAGAAGGGCGGTATAAAAATTTAATAAATAAATAAACACATAAATAAATATATATATATATATATATATATATATATATATATATATATATATATATATATATACATATATATATATATAAAGTTTCATTGGCTTTGAACAATTCTGCTTTTTAAAAACGATCTGAAAATTTTGGAAGTTTTACCTTAAACTGTCTACCATGGACCTTAAGAGGTCCCTAAGGGGGCGTGCATAAGCGCACCAGTGTGCCTACCATCCCTGTCCTACTGTCCCCATTTATATGTAATCATTCTATGTGTTTATGGCTATGTTTTGCCTATTTATATCTTTTTATTTGTGCCCAAAAAAATTCATGTATCCATGTCTATGTCTATACTGTTACTTGTTTCCTTAAACTTGTTGACAAAATAAATAAATAAATAAACAAACAAACAAATAAAAAATAAAAATAAAGTTTAGAGATTTCACTGTACTGTCTCATTGTGTCTATGTGAAGCTAAGACAGATAATAGATGATTGGTAGATAACAGATAGATGGATGTAGGTAGGTAGATAAACAGATAGGTAGATAGGTAGACAGATAGGTAGGCAGTTAAGTAGAAACCTAGATAACTAGATAGAATCACCATCAGTAACATGCTCACTGGATCCAGACTTAATACACTTTTTCATCTTTCTTTCATCATGTCTGTGCTAGAGAAATGACAATACCATGGAAGATGGACATTGACCTGCCCACATATAGACATGGGCACCTCAAAACTAAACAAGGATAAGCACACTGTGCTCCATCCCTCAAAGGGTCCCCAAAGTCTCCTCTGAAATGTATTTCAAAAGCAAGCTCTCTTCCACTGAAGAGAATCAGAACTGCTAAGGGGGAAAAATAGTGCAAGGAAAAAAAAATCTTGGTAGAAGTGAAAGAAATGTCTTTAGCTGGAGAAGGCAAAAAGCTTTTGGAAAAAAAGCAGAGAGAGTTTTCTGGCTCTTGGTTAATAGGAAACAAGACTCCCAAAGTGAGCCTGGAAAGCGTGCAAACAGAAAACCCTATGCTAATGGCAATGCTAGACTCACAGCCAATGGAAGGCCATTTATTTCCCATCCGCGTTTTCAAAGCTCAAATGTAATCCAGTTCCAGACTGAGTTCACCCGCCCTTCCCATGCACCACGGAGAGCGAGAGAAGAAATAGCAGTTGGGGGTGTCTACAAACTTTCTTATTTATTTGTCTCTTTTTCTGGGCAACAGAAGCAACTCTGTCCATTGAACGGTGGGTTTTGTCTGCCTCAAAGTGAGAAGAAAACAAAAGCAGCATTAAAACTGGAACGCTGTGGTCATCCCCGCACCATACCGGCTTGGATGACTCTCCGTCTATGCGGCTTTTTGTATTAGCACAACTATCAATAGTCTTCTTGTCCCGTGTTCCCCCACAGGGTTACATGAGTACTGTGTCATTCAATAGCATCCCCCTCCCTACCCCACACTTCTCTCTCCGCCACGGCCTTTCAATATACATTTATAGTCTTCAAGGATTGTTGTGGCATTATAATCAGTCATAATGTCCAGCGGTTACTGAGAGCTCATTGGCACATTGAAGTTGATGGACCATTGTAAGCAGGACAAAGCTATTCTTGTTAAGAGCTGGATTACAAAAGGCAAACACAATGTATGCATTTCTTGGGGATACAAAAGATGAAAATAACACCGGGGGAAGAAAAGGGCGACATTCGGGGACCGAAAATGAGACCTTTGGCCTGGTGAAAGCACTCCTGACTTTTTGGGCCCGCCCTAGTGTTGGTGTGCAAGAAAGAGTGTGTTGGACTGAGAAAGAAATGGGTTTTTAATGGAAAGAAGAGGGAGGGAAAGAGAGAGAACATGAATGGCTAAAGGGGAGCAGTTCTATGCTCCATTCCAGCTCAAAGGCAATCAAAAATTGCAGTCCTTCCTCATTCTTCAAAACAAATGCTATTCCATTTTTTAAAAAAATGTTTCTGGAAGCTTTCTTCTTTACGAAGCAGATCTTCTTTCTTCTCTCCCTCCCTCCCTCTCTTCTTTTCCTTTCTTCCTTCCTCCTCCCTCCATCAAGAGATTATTTATTTATTTAAATATTTTCAAAACAAATATCCCTGGTTCAAACATTGGGGAAATATTTTTGAGAAATTAGTGGCACCACATTAGAAATTTTTAAATAAAAATACCTACAGTTTTTTGGGGTATTTCCCCAAAGTAAGTAAGACATTGTAGCAGACAGTTTTGTGTACTATGAGTCAGTGGTGAAATCTGGTTTTACTACTGGTTCTGTGGGCATGGCTTGGTGGGCGTGACAGAGGAAGGATACTGCAAAATCTCCATTCCCTTTCCACTCCTGGGGGAAGGATATTGCAAAATCCCCATTCCCTCCCCACTCCTGGGGAAAGAATAGTGCAAAATCCCCATTCCCTCCCCACTCTTGGGGGAAGGATACTGCAAAATTTCCATTCCCTCCCCACTCTGGGGCCAGCCATAGGTGGTATTTGCTGGTTCTCCGAACTGCTCAAAATTTCCGCTACTGGTTCTCCAGAACCTGTTAGAACCTGCTGGATTTCACCCCTGCTATGAGTAGACAATTGTGTTCATCATTTTGCTTCACCTTGTTGGTGTTGATCTGAGTTGCAGAGGAATTCCTCTGATTGGAAAAACAGCCTGCTGATCTGTTGAGTCCAATATGCCTTCTTCCTGTCCTTCCATCTATGAGACTTTATGCAAGTGACAATAGACATTTTTTTAAATGAGGGAAGTAGTAGCTATGTGATCCACATTTGATGTGTATTGGAGGCCCAGAGTAAAGTGACAATGTCAGAGTTCCAAGTAACACCCCCAATGAAATAAACCTCTGAGGCTTGAGTTTCCTGAAAGTTCCATTTTATTAGAGAGGCCATATTGGCACATCTGGGAAAACCCGAATCTGAAAGCTTCCAGGTTTTCTCCACCCAAAGGAAAGTTCAAGTCCCTGCCCCCGCACGCACAAGCAGGTCTGAAGGCCTAATGCAAAAGATGGCTTCCAGGCCTGACAAAGAGTTTCATGGAAGACAGGGTAGAAGTGTCCCTTCAATAAAAAATCTATTCCAAATTATTTCCGATTACTGAAAATAATCAGGCTCTATTCAGATCCAAAGATATAGGTGTTTTAGCACTTGGATTTATGTTTAGAGTTGCTGGAGAGAAAAGAAGAATGAGAATCCCTGAATTTCAAAGGAATGAAATGGTATTATTATATTGCTATCATTATTATTCCTTCTCTAATGTAGCAAGCAAGATCATTAGAAATAGAGAGGTAATCTAACACTGGAAGAAAAAAGCAAGAAGAAAAAGACTGCAAGGAATCCAGTTTCTAATGCAAAATACAGAACCAGAATCATATTACTGATAGTTTAATTGATATCATTTATGGATAAAACATCACCACTTTTTAGCAAATAGGTTCTACCCTCTAGAAAGTTTCTTCTAATGTTTATTCCAAATTTTCTCCTTTGACCTTTACTAACTGCTTATCCTTTCTCTTAATGATGCCTCCTTCCTTCCTTCCTTCCTTCCTTCCTTCCTTCCTTCCTTCCTTCCTTCCTTCCTTCTTCTTTCCTTCCTTCCTTTCCTCCCTCCCTCATCTGACATATATATCTACATTTCCTGCCTGCCTGCCTGATCTCTTCCCTCCTACCCTCGCCTGACATATATATCTTCCTTCCTTCCTTCCCTCCCTCCCTTCTCCTCTTATCGGACATATATATCTACATTATTTCCTTCCGTCCTTCCTGCCTCCTCTCCTCTTCCCTCCTTCCCTTGTCTGACATATATATCTACATTATTTCCTTCCTTCCTTCCCTCTCTCCCTCCCTCCCTTCTTCCCTCTCCCCCTCTCTCTTCTCATTTCTATTGATGAACAGCAAGATCTCCAACACATCACATCACCTCCCCTCCAAAATCTAATAATTTGGAATTATATTTGCTAATGAGTGGGTTAGAATTACATCCTAGTTTTCTTTCCTCGATGTGCCAAATTTTTGATTTACATTTTACATTTTCAGTTTGGTCTCTCTCCCTTTTCTTCTCCCCTCCCTCCCCATCTTTTTCTTCTCCCACCCACCCATCCCTCTCTTCAGTAGGCTTGATATTTTTGAGATGTGTTTTTCATTGCCTACAGAATAATATGGAGAGAGGAAGGAAGGGAGACTCAGGGATTTGTTTGGGTAGAAGTGCAAAATTATAATGTAGTCAAATAGATGTGCTGAGAGTTGGAATAATACTTAGCCTATTTTTCAATTTGTACTCAAGTCCTTTCTGCGTAAATTTTGGCAAGCCTGTGGTCAGAATAGGAGCATTTTTTCCTGACCTCCAAAATGCTTTTCTAGTTAACTGTAAATTTCACTTTCAAGAAAATGTTTCCAGAAAAGCAGTAAACGATGACAGCATTTTTTGCCAAATAATTTGGTCGGTGTTTGTTTATTTATCAGAGAAGAAAGAAAACATGCTGGAAAGGGGCCCTCATTAGTCACTTTTTGGCATTGCCTCTGTCAGAATCCTCAGGAGAGGGAGATGGAACTCTGCAGCAGAGCATATGGTTTCTGCATAGGAAGATCATCACGTCTCTAACTCTAAGTATAATTAACAATAAAATAGAGGGATTTCCATGGTTGGATAGCATGAGCCAAGCCCAAGCTGAGATTTGATCTGATACAAAAAAAAATTGATCTGCTTCAGGCAATTTTTTGGAGATCTATCAAGGCATTTTGAATTTGGAGAACAAAATGGCTGTTATAGTAGGTGCACATTTTCTTTCACCTCACACTATTCCAAAGAGGGCTGTAAGGGGGTGTGCATAAGTGCACCAGCGTGCCTACTGTCCCTGTCCTATGGTCCCCATTTATTTGTACTCATTTCCTGTGCTCATGTCCATGTTTATACTTATACCTGTTACCTCGTACATGTTTGACAAACTAAATAAAATAAAATAAAATAGAGAATCAGGACCATTCATAAGGTTGCAGCATAGAAGATTTATTCATGCCTATGCAGCAGAATCTGGTCAACTAATGATCAGCACTAAACTGACGCCGAATTATGGTGAACAGAATTCAAGGGGAGCTGGACTTAGATCTTTGTGGCAACACAAAGATTCTAAATTGATGAGACATTTAACTCTGCCCCCTCAGCAATGCCTGCTCTTCTCCTACAGATGTGGGTAGACACCAAATCCACATTTCCCAGAAAGGAGATAGTGAAGTTGATTTCTCCCACTCTGTTGAGCTTGCCAAGGATGTTTTCCACTGCTGCAGTTAATATTTACATTTTTTTCCCCAAGTGAGCACACTTCCAAACTTAAAAATGGGCAGCTTCAACCTGCTCTTTTGACTTTTTAAGAATGCTAAGTTCCTTAGTCTTTTGCATTTGTTTTCCCTCCATCATGTTGGGAGTGAAACTATAGACATGCTTGCAAACTCACTATGATCCATCCTTGTATTAGAGAATACTTCACACATCTTATTCTCCATTAATATTAATTGGTAAAAGATTCTCTACCCCTTCCAAGCAATATATAGTGGGTATTTTCAGTCCATGTAAATCGTACATTTCCCTATTTGTAAATTCATTCCATTCAAGTTCCATATGTGTATGTATGTATGTACATGTGTGTATATATACATGTATGTATATCAGGGTGAAATCCAGCAGGTTCTGAACATTTGAAGTAGGAGAAGGGGCTGTGCAGCTGTTTCTAAGCTCTGTTATCATTTTTAACCATTTCTCAGGACTTACATTCTGAACAAATCGCACACGTGTCCAGGTCAAAAATAAATCTTACTTAATGTCTTTAACATTTAAGCTTCACTGAAATTAAAACAGATAATTTTCCCTCAGTCATTTGCCTTTTTGTTTATTTGCTTTATATTCTGCATCTTCTTAGAAAGCACAAAGTCACTCACACAGGATATGAGACAGTGGTGGAATTCAGCCAGTTCACACCACTTTGAGAGAACTGGTTATTAACTTTCTGAGCAGTTTGGTGAACTGGTTGTTAGAAGAAATCATCAGGGCAGAGAACTGGTTGTTAAATTATTTGAATCCCACCACTGATATGAGGGATAGGTCTCCTCCTTTGATATGTTTGATATGTTATTGGATTTGTTACAGCCACTCAACTCCAAGACATTGTAAGTTTAACTGGACTGAGGAAATAATGGCTGGGTGAAAGCAACCATAGATCCCCACACAAACCCACTTCACACACAGAGTCTCTTTTTCCCTTCTGAAGCCATAAGCATTCTTATTCGATTTCAACTTTTGGAAATATTTTTTTTGCTTTGAAGATTTTAGCATTGGGTTTTCAAGTTGTGAAGCTTTGATATGGTGGACAAAGACGATGATAGACTTCAAGGTTCTTACTAGAACGCTTAACCAGGCCAGGGTGAAGGGAAAATGTAGTTCTGAGACCCAAACATATAGCCAGTACTCCAGCCTTGTTTGGTTCTGAAACATACATGCTCCAACCCCTGGATTTTGTGCAGTGCATTTTCCTAGCAATGTGTGAGTCATAATTTTACCTTTAAATATAACTAAATAATAAAACTGACTTGAACCTACTCATTTTAGTCAATATCATATTGTTGATTTGGGGAGTTTGGCAAGAACCAAGCTTTTGTATACAGCATAAGTTCTGACTGTGATCACTATGAATAGAGACTATTTTATCTTTTGTTGTACATTTTTTCCTCCAAAATTTTGTAGTCTCCCTGGTTTTCCGGGGTCCATGGAATCCCAGAGGATGCCTAGAGGACACCTTTTGAGATCAGAAATCAGGAATAGGCCAGGAGGCTACAGATTGAAGGAGTAACAGGATAAAATGAATCTCAACCTCAAGGTGCTCCTACAACAATTGAGTGTGTTAATAAAGATCATCAAAATAATTTTTAATAAATTCTGTAGCAAGGGATACTGGCCATTTCTTCATAACAGTGATTTTCCCCGATCATTATTTCCTCTTTTGGAGAAGATAGGTCTTTAGATGAAAATGTTCCTGAGAATTCCATATTTTACCCTAATCTCAAGGCTTTATTTAAACCTATCCCATTTATCTGTATAAGCATATTGAATCCTAGTGTAAAATCAAACTCTAAATTTTTTTTTAAAAAATCCCTTTCCTGGGTGGGCCCATTTTAGAAGAACAAAACAAGAATCTTAGATAAGCATGTGAATGATAAACTCCCAAAACTTAGCCCAGTATATACGTATATGAACTGCTCACTTTTCAGTGCTCTTCCCCACATCTTGGGCTTAATAACTACCTCAACGGGCATGACTCATAAAACCAAATAAGCAGAAACAATGCCACCTTCCCACTGGCTTCTGGAAACATAAACAATAATAACATAAATATGGCTTACCAAAGACTTAACTAAAGCACAAAGGAAATCTATATTTTGGTATAAACAGTAGTTGTTTGCTGATGTCATCGGAGCAGCTTAACTTTGAAGAGCTGAGAATGATCCCATTACTGTATAGACAAAAGAGATTCACTCTGTGCCATTTTGATTTGGTACAGAAAATGCTGGCTCTGATCCAGTTCTGGAAGCCAGAAAATAGATGGATATCATGATTAGAGATCTGAGTTCGATGGAGTTTCCTACCAATTCAGCGGCATCTGGATCGATACAAAGCATCTCCCTATTCTGCAGAGGGTTTTTTGGGTTGTTGTTTTTTTAAATGTGAAAGCACTTGCATATCATATAAAAGCTACCCCTTCCCCAATTTCAGTTTCACACTATCAAGGGGTCCTTAGTGCTTTCTGAGCTTGGTTGTTTTCTCACAGACATTTTGTTACTCAAACTAGCATCAGTGGTAGTTAGGAGTGGGGTTTGCTCTACGTTTATATTTTACTGGGTTGCTCTGCCAGTCCCCTTTCAACCCTGAGCTACAGATATTCTGCTATAGAATTTATTAAAAATTATTTTGATGATCTTTATGAACATGCTCCATTGTTGTAGGGCACCTTGAGTTGAGAGGTATATTTTATTCTGTTACTCCTTCAATCTACCACCTCTCTGACTATTTCTGCTATTAAAAGTTTCCTGTAATATCCTCTGGGATTTCATGGGCCAAGGAAAACCAGGGAGACTACAACATTTTGGAAGAAAAAAATGAACAACAAAAAAACAGAATAGTCTCTACTCATCAGTGTTATTCAGTTTTTTTCCCCTCCTTTGGGGAAAAGAGCCTGGAAACATGTTTCGTTCCCATCATCAAATTGAAGATATTCTACTATCCTGTCATGTGGCTTTTATATATAACGAATCTGTGAGGGAAAAAAAATATATGTGGCAATCAGGGATTAGTTGACCAGGATATCACCTCTCCACATCACAGTCAATTTTCAGCTTTCTGATTTCACCAACTATTGATTTTTTTTATAATGTAAAAATCAGACCCATCCATTTACAAGGGGGGGGGTCAATTATTTTATAAGCTTTAAAAGACCATTTTTTTACATTTTTTGGTATTTTTTTAATAGCAAATATAGCAGTATTGGAATTTTTTGATCAGTCATATGATCACTCCAAAAACTGTTTAGGAAAATTCACAAAAGGTATGTTTTTCTTATAGAAGAGTAGTAAGGAATATATTGTAAAAAGGAGGTCTACAGATTTATTTTAGATGAGAGAATGTAACAGGGCAAGGCAGGGGAAAATATTTAGAAATAGTTTCAAGAATGCCACTTTTGAAAAAAAAATACTTTGACATGCATTTCTAGCAAATGTTAAAGCTGAATAAACATAGGATTAAAGGCTGGCTGGACCTAGACCAGTGATGGCTAACCTTTTTGCCACTGCGTGCCAAAAGTGGGGGAGTGCGGGGGGTCACTCACATGCATGCCCACACCTATAATTCTCTGCACCCCCCCACACACACATCCATGTGCAACACCCCCCCGAGCTTCCCCCACTTTTGGCATACAATAGCAAGGTAGGCCCGTTTTTCACTCTCCCCAGGCTCCAGAGCCTTCCTAGGAGGCTGGGGAGGGCAAAAATGGCCTTCCCCGCTCCCCTGAAGGCCCTCTGGAGGCTAGAAACAGCCTTTTTCCTGACTTTCAGTGGGCCCAAAAGGCCCAAAAATCAGCTGGCCAGAGCTGAGCTTGTGTGCCCACCGATATGGCTCTGCGTGCCGCCTGTGGCGTGCGTGCCATAGGTTCACCATCATGGACCTAGACCAAGGTCCTGTTTTAAGCAGTTGGGAAATTCTCAGGGAGAAGATTATGAGGACAATTAAACCCTTCCTTCATGTTCCTTAGCATCTTATAGCCAAAGAATATAGGTGGCCTCCTTAATAGTCATCATTGGTTTAAATTCAGGAAAGCTATTTATTATTCTGTAAATTCATTTAGCTATTGAATTAAATTCCTTGCTCAATACGAGAATCTAAATTAAAGCATTGCTAAGAAATGTCTACCCAGTCTTTGCTTGAAGATATCTATGAAAATATATGAAGAACAGTTGCAGGAATTGAATATGTGTAGTCTAGTGAAAAAAAAAGGACTGGGGGGACATGATAGCAGTGTTCCAATATTTGAAGGGGGGCTGCTTTAAACACGAGGTGGTCCACCTATTCTCCAAAGCTCCAGAAGGTAAGACAAGAAGTAATGGATGGAAACTGAACAAAGAGAGAAGCAACCTAGAACTAAAGAGCAATTTTCTGGCAGTACGAAATATCAACCAGTGGAACAACTTGCCTTCAGATGTTGTGGTGCTCCAACACCGGAGGCTTTTAAGAAGGGACTGGACAATCATTTATCTAAAATGGTAGAGGGTCTTGGAAGTTGAACTAGAAGACCTCCAAAGTTCCTTCCAACTTTATTATTCTATACGCTGAAAAGTGAGCCCATCAACATTCCAGATTGTTGGCTCAAATGTTGAAATTGTTTGCACAGTTGAATAATAGAAAATGTGGTGGCGATGAATTTTATAACTTAACTACAATTGACCTGCTATTATTTAACTGTGTAATGCTTCAGATAAAAGGAAAGCAAAAACATTCAGCTTTGAAGGGATTAGAGTATTTCATGGGATTCCTTGCAAAGCTAAGCAAACTTAGCAAACGCACATGAACAAGCACGCAAACACAGGCATACGGGACATTCAGCTCAGTGGAGGGTTTGTTGTAAGAAGGCAGTGTAGTTACAAGATAGGACTGGAATTTTCTACTTTTTTTCTTTTCTTTTCTGAGGATTGTGGGAAGGTGTTTTCAAAAACAATGATAAGTTTATAAGAAAAAAAAATAAATTAAATAAAAAATGGGAACGTTGAGTATACATATGATTAACAAAATAAACGTACATATAAATAAAAATCATGCAGTTGAAAATTGGCAGGGCAATCTTAAATACTTGGGGAGGCGGATAAAACACAGAATTAATGTACTGAATTGTCCACTTCTGTCATAATGTAAGAAGAAGTGCAACATACAAGCGATGTAATCTTATAAATACCAGAGACAGAACGTACTCCCTTCGAAGTTTGTCTGGGCTTGTAGCCCAATTGTAATAAAACATATAACTTTATGTTAGATTATCAACTAAATGGGAAATAATTTCCAGTGAAGAATTTTAGGTTGCAGAGGCTCTGAGTGATTAGTAATAACCCGAAGTCTTTTTTTGGGGGGGGAGGGGGGTGTCTTCTGTTCTTTCTATGTGTGAGGTGGTAGTGGTTAGTATTTATTTATTTGAGCTATTACATTATCTAATTAGTTACATATCTAGCTGAAGCATGACCTAGCCTGAATATTTAATTTGTACTTGTTTGAGCATTTATCTAATTAGATGACATGCCAGGTTTAAACAATAAGATATACTGATTCTTTTAAAGAGTTGCAGGAAATTTATCGAATGGAGGCAAAAGAAGAAAGATTTCTGGAAGGCAGAGTAGCGGTTATTGTGACAAGCAATATCAATAAAGGAGAATATTCGTAACTCAGGGTTGAAATAAGGGATCCTTGGTGCTCTCTGGGCTTGTTAGTTTTCTTACAGAAGTTTCATTACCCAAAATAGATTAACATCATCAGAGCTAGAAAGGAGTCAGGTTTACGGTGAGTTTATATTCTAGTGCAGTGACGGCTAACCTTTTTGCCACTGAGTGCCAAAAGTGTGTGCACCCATAATGCAATGTGTGCCCGCACCCCTGCGCTTGTGTGTCCACATTCCGTGTGCGCCCTGCATGTGTGTGCATATGTGTGCGTGACCACCGTGCATGTGCTCAACCCCATGCATGCGAATGCGTCTCCCAAATGCACCCCACGCATGCACAGCAGAGACCCTAGCCGGTGGGAGCTAGCCGGTGGGAGCTAGCCGGTGGGAGGCGCATGTGCATGTGGGGCGGAGCTGAGCTGGGGCGACAGCTCGCGTGCCCGCAGAGAAGGTTCTGTGTGCCATCTGTGGCACGCGTGCCATAGGTTCGCCATCAATGTTCTAGTGGCTTGCTCTGACAATGTGCTGGCCTTAGAGATTCTTTGGTTGGGCTATTTACTGTTGGCTCTTTGGCAATTTCTTGATTGGGGTCTTGTTTGCTTGATTGTTGCTCTGATGCTAACCTTGGAGTTAATCTATGCTGATCTGAGTGATGATTGCTGGTAGAGATGCTTGGGACTTTTTGGCTGGTTGATTGGTTTGTTTGTTTGTTTGTTTGTTTGTTTTTTGCATAGTCTATAAATGTTGTTAATGTCTTTGTCTCTATTGATGACCTCACCAACATTGACAGGGCAAGCCACTAGAATATAAACTGACAGCAAGCTTCACTCCTTACTAACACTGATGATGTTACCTAGTTTGGATATTGAAAACTGCTAAGAAACAAGCAAGCACAGAGAACACCAGTCCTTTGAAAGAAGAGCAACTGCATTGTAATGATATCATTTTATTTTTTAAAAAAATCTACTCTTAGAATGAATAAATCAAATACCATTGCATAACATTCTCAGAGACCCTTCCCATCCTGCTTACAATCTTTTTGGAGTGTTGCCTTCTGGAAGAAGGTACAGAACAATTAAAACTTGGACCACACGTTTTCTGAATAGTTTTATCCCAGAGCTAAAATTGCACTCAACAATGAACTAAAGGGCCACCATCAGTGAGCTGTTGGACAGCATTACTTGGTCTGTTGTGTGGATGTTTAGGTGGTTTAGGGGTGGGGAATTGTCGTGGGTGGGAGTGTGTTTGGGGATTGTTATGTGTGTTGGACCTGATCTTTGGGTGTTAAGTGAATTTCGTTGTATGGGTATACAGTGTATACACATACGATGATAATAAAGTTATTTATTTAAATACTTTTTCAGCTAAAGTCTCAGATGTAATGTTATGGGCCTGCCCTGTGTCTGTTATGTAAAACTACCTGATAGCATGTTAAATGATTACTGCTAAAGAACTAGAGAAGTCCCTGTGCTGAATCTTTATGCAGTGCCCCATGCAGTGCCCGCTTAGAGAGGGCTGTAAAGCATTGTAAAGCGGTATATAAGTCTAAGTGCTATTGCTATATGTCCAATTAATCACTATCTTGTGTATGCAAATCCATTTACATTACACAAGGAACATACCTCAGTGGTTTACTAGACTGGGACATGCAACAGCATGAACGTTTATTCTTACACTGGAACCGTCATCCAGTATCAGGCAAAGAGGAAATTAAAATACATAGCAATTAGAAAATGAAGTCAGTTCAGTTTGGCATGGAGGCCAAAGGAAAGAGATGAAGAGAGAAAGGGGGACATCTCACCATCCATCTATTTGCTACATTCCACCATACTAAATAAATAAATACTCCTTCACACACTGAATCAGTGTCAAACCTATTCTGAAATTAAATTCTGATACAAACAGGTCTGCTAACTCTTTGAACCAACCAATCAAACTTCAGATCACACAGATTACTTTATATTGCCACTTGCATTTGCATAGCAGGAGACCTTTTAATGTCAGTCTACTATGCTTAACTTAAGCAAAGATAGTGGAAGAGAGGGTGGCATGGATCCAGTGGCATAGACAGTGAATGAAGAATGACAACAGTACAGGTGAAGACGAATTCTGCACTAGGGTCTCTCCAAAAGTTGGAGATGGTACTGCATATATTCCTTTTTAGGGTTACTATCTTTGTAATTTCTAATAGTAGTAGGAAAAGACTCTAGTATTATTGTAATGTATTCCTCATCTTAGGTTCATCCCTATTTCTTGAATATAGGGAGAATTCTTAGATAAAATGCCAACAATCTGTGTTTTGTGTTTTATCAGGACAGCTTTACCTGCTGTTCTTTTGATTCAGACAAGTACACTCTCCGCCCCCCACCCTTTCTACTGAATCTAATTAATGCGCAAGTATGCTAATTTCATTTGCCTGTGGCCATTAGTGAGATACCTGAAATCGAGATGTTGACATCTTTCGCAGGAAAGGAGTGCTCCATGGTGATCTGTGACCAAATTGGATTGTTATTCTTTCTTTTGCATTTGATTTCATTAACCAAATGAAATCTTCAAATCACACACATCTATTTCTTAATCTTCTAATAGATTAGAACAGACCTGCCGAGTCATCTATCTGGAGCAGAATTTCTACATCAATTGTTTTCATTGGAAAGATTTAGTCCACTCCTCATTAATCAATAGAATTCCATTTTGTTTTCCCCTTGGGTGAACCCCACTACATTTTCTACTTCATGCAACAGGCAGCCTTTTTGCCCAGATAAATTATTCCCATGTGCTTCTTGGTATTTTTGCCTTAAAGACTAAGCCGCCATTGAAATTATTTGCATGCAATCTTGTCTAGACAATCAAACCCAGCTCTGATTATCCAGTCATGAAAGAGTTGGAAGCTACATAGGTCCACAAGGTGAACATGTGAATACCTAAAAACAGCCCCCTTCTTTCCCTTATAGATTGAACAAAGAAGCATTCAAATTTTAGTTTCAGAAAAATGAAGGGCAGCAGCAGGGATGAAATGCTCCCGGTTCGGACCGGATCGCCTGATCCGGTAGCGATGGGGCAGGTGGTTTGGAGAAGCGGTAGCAAAAATCCCTGCCCCCCGCCCCATGCCCAGCTGAGCTGTGTGATCATCAGAGGCTTTTTTTTTTACTTTTAAAAGCATTTTTTCTACAACCTCTAAGAGGTTGTAGAAAAAATGCTTTTAAAAGGCTCTGACAATCCCAGCTGAGTTGTTTGATCATCAGAGGCTTTTAAAAGCATTTTTTTCTGCAACCTCTTAAGAGTAGTGAATTTTACATTTCACTACTGGGCAGCAGTTTCTGACGGTGTAGATCTCGATGACTTTCTGAAAACAATTTGATTAAATCTTCAGCTGGTGAAAATGGGTGGAATAACTGATAGATTAGCCTGTAGGGACCGTTGGTGTCTGAGACATCCCAGATGGGATTGGGTGAGCAAACTGTAGAATTCAAGGGAACCCAGTAAGGCTTTTCAAAAACTTAGGTTATATTCCTTTGTAAACACTCCCCATAAATTAGTGAATGGTGTTTCCCTTACAGCTCTTTAGACCTAAGAAATACTCTTCACGTTTAGCAAAAAGTTAAATTAAGAACCAATCTCAGAGAACGGCAAGTGGAGATCTTTTGCTTTCATTTTCTTTGGCGTCTGAACAAACAAAACCATACACAGAAACGAAGCTGAGTGAAAAAGTGGGTTTTTCCTCTTAAGCTTATCCTTGCCGAGTGGCTTATAAGAGACAATAAATTCAGTAACAAGGACCAGCTGTCTGATTTGGTTACTGTATATTGAGAAAAGGTCATCATCGGAGTTCCATCTGTGCTTTCTCCCACTTTACAGAACATCTGATCATAATATGATTCTAAATGAACCCCATATGGGAAATGTATTTCTATCTCTGTTTCAGCAGCAATAAATATTATCTCAGGCCAATTTCCCCCTGAAAAATGATGAAAAAAAACTATATTACAATCCTTCCTTCCTTCCTTCCTTCCTTCCTTCCTTCCTTCCTTCCTTCCTTCCTTCCTTCCTTCCTTCCTTCCTTCCTTCCTTCCTTCCCTGCCTCCTTGCCTCCCTCCTTCCTTACATTCATACATACACAGATTGCATAGATGTTTTAGTAAATGGTTAGACAGGAATGTGATGGTGACCAGGGATTTAGAAACATTCTCTAAGTATTACATCAACTGTAGCAACTTCAGAAGTAAGAAAGCAAACGCAGTTGTCAAATGGCAATTTTTCTTAATATGAATTTCTGAATCCATGCCATTCTGGATTCCAATATCTTGAGTACTATAGAAGACAAATGGGAAATGTATTGCTTTGCAGATGTTGGTTTATAGAGCCCAGCAACTATTATCATTGGACACACTGGCTGAGATCGAGGGGAATTGCTGACTCAATGGGCAACAGAGTGCTTGCTGGCTGCCGGAAAAAAAGCCTAGAAACTAGCGGCTTGTGATTTCACTGAATTAGGGCTGCATAAAAATCTTGGTTTACGTAGGAAGAACCTATATATTATATAATAATAATACACGCAGGGTGGATATGACCTTATAGACGACCCTCATTCTTTCAAGGACCTTGGAGTACTCATCTCAAATGATCTAAGTGCCAGAGCTCACTGTAACAGCATTGCCAAAAAGGCATTAAGAGTTGTTAACCGAATCTTGCATAGCTTCTTCTCTGGTAATATTGAACTGCAAACTAGGGCATATAAAACCTGAGCTAGACCAATTCTCGAATACAGCTCATCCATCTGGAACCCACACTGCAAATTGGACATTAATACAATCGAACGAGTCCATAGAGTCACAAGAAGAGTCCTCCACTCCTCTGCTCACAACAAAATACCCTATAGGCTTGAAATTTTGGACTTAGACAACTTAGAACTACTCCGACTTCAGTCTGGCCTAAGCATATTACATAAAATTATCTGCTACAATGTCCTACCTGTCAATGACTACTTCAGCTTCCACCACAACAATACAGGACACCCAATTGATACAAACTTATGCTAAAGCGCTCCAAACCTGATTGCAGAAAATATGACCTTAGCAACAGAGTGGTCAACGGAGTACACTACCTGACTCTGTGCTTTCTTCCCCAAACCCCCATAACTTTAACCTTAAATCTCACCCCATTCCTAAGAAGTCTGTAAGGGGCGTGCATAAGAGCACCAGCGTGCCTACTGTCCCTGTCCTAATGTTCCCTTTTATTCATATCCATTTCATGTATTCATAATCATGTTTATACTTAGATCTGTTATGTAATACATGCTTGACAAAATAAAAAAAAAATAACTTGTTTGGCTTCCTTCTGTAGGTCCTTATACACCTATCAGCTACATTTCCACTATTCTTATATCTGCTTTATGCTTATTTTTTTTTTCTCCTTTACTATCCTGCATGCATCTGATACGAACCAGAGTGAGCTTCTCTTTCTTTTGCTTTTACTAATGTGCTTCACACAGAAACTAGTTGCCTCCAAAATGGCAAGTTTTGCAACATCTGACGTAGACCTTCCCTTATCCAAGGCAACTTCTTCCTCAGAGACCAGAATCCCCTGCCCAGTTGAATCATCATAATCAGAAACAGATGAACCCACCACCTTGGTACCCCTATTAAATTCAATAAAAACATTATAAATATTACACAGGAACACACCAAAAGCATTATGTTTATGGTCCACAGATCTCACTCTTCCAGATCCAACATTTGTCCATACTGCCCTTCTCCTGCAGGGTTTTTGTGGAAGAGGGAGCTGGTAGCGGGGCTGCTCAATAGTTGAGTCACCCACCTAATTTCGGTCTGAAGAGCACAAACCAAACACTATAAACAAACAATCTGTTCATGTAAACTAGCAATTTGCATACAAACAAGAGAATATCCAAACTTAAAAAGAGTACCACAAAAGCAGCTGCACAACAAGCATTGCACTCGACCAGACCAGACATCCTAAAAATAAAATTGCAAGAAGCCCTTACCAAGGATGAACAACTGCTGTTTTCAAGGTACTGATGCTTTTAAGAATACTCTTCTGCTCAGATGCATACTTTTGGTCAGATGCTCAAACAATGAGTAGCTTCAAGAGTTCACATAGTAAACTTCACAGAGTAGTAGTTGCAAGCAACCTCTGGGGCTATGCAAGTGCAACCAGTGACTTAGTTCCCAGGCCATTAGCTTGATCCACTGGACCAAGCCTTCATTCTATTCAATTGAGGAACTCCTTGCTCTCCCAGCAACCTCTGGTTATGTGCAAATGTAACCAGCAACTCAGTTCCCAGGCTGCTAGATTCATCCACTGGATAAAATAACAGTTCTTTCCAATTTGCAGCGAGCAACTCCTTGCTCTCCCAGAACCTCTAAAGCTTTGCAAATGCACCAGTGACTCACCTAGGCCACTAGTTTGGTCCACTGGACAAAGTTCTCTGTAGCTCACAGTGAGAACTCCTTGGTCTCCCAGGAACCTCTGGTGCTAGGCAAATGCAATCAGTGATTAGCTTGGTCCACTGGATGAAGTCTCAGTTCTTTTCAACTCACAGTGAGCAACTGCTTGCTCTCCCAGGAACCCCTGGTGCTAGGCAAATGCAACCAGTTATTAGATTGGTCCACTGGATGAAGTCTTGGTTCTCTTCAACTCACAGTGAGCAACTCCTTGCTCTCCCAGGAACCTCTGGTGCTAGGCAAATGCAACCAGTGATTAGGTTGGTCCACTGGATGAAGCCCTGGTTCTCTTCAACTCACAGTGAGCAACTGCTTGCTCTCCCAGGAATCCCTGGTGCTAGGCAAATGCAACCAGTTATTAGGTTGGTCCACTGGGTGAAGTCTTGGTTCTCTTCAACTCACAGTGAGCAACTCCTTGCTCTCCCAGGAACCTCTGGTGCTAGGCAAATGCAACCAGTGATTAGCTTGGTCCACTGGATGAAGTCTCAGTTCTCTTCAACTCACAGTGAGCAACTCCTTGTTCTCTAAGCTCCTTGGTCTTCCATCTAGAAGAGAAATTAAAAAGAGTGGTGAACTTGAAAGCAGAGAAAGAGAGGAAGGGGAATCATAAGTTATATTCATATTTGAATGTGGAAGCAAACATGGGTCATATATACAATAACTACATGCCTTTCAGCCCCATTCCTAATATAATAGTAAGTAAGGGAAAGCAATCTGCTTGTTTGGGGAAAAATGCACTTTTTGGATTCCTGTTTAGGTGAAGAATGCTCATAAATTCAGCTCTATACAATTTCATTTTTGATATAGAAGAAAATGATACTTGGCCATCAGGAATAGCCCTGCTACTTGAAGAATAGAAAATGGGGAAAACCCAGCCACTAGGAACACCTGTTATTCAAGAGCCAAAATTACAGTTTTTTTATTGTTGTTGTTGTTGTTGCTCAATGCCACACATACCTATAGAGTAAGACTCTAGGAGATTAACAATACATTATAAACAGACTATAATACAAACAAGTATTTTGAAATAAAAAACATCTGATGCCTATAGTCCTAATTTCCAATCAAAGTGAACCCTTATCCTATACAGGTGGAACAGATAGTCTTTCTGAAGCCTAGGAAGGATGAAGAAGATCAAACCTGTACTCAGAAGGGCCTCCAAAATATAGGGGAAACCACTAAGAACAGCCACTTTCAAGGCTCCATCAGAGACAATCCTGAAAATGAGATTTCAAGGGAATTTACGCTACTTGATTTAGATGGATAGGTAGATGAATACATGAGAATGTGGTCCCTCAGATAATCTGGAACCATTGCCACAAAGGGATTTATATTTGATAACCAACACCTGGAATCACACCTGGAAGACAATTGCTTACCAATATTGTTCCCCAAACAGCATATCACCCAATTATATAAAAATATAACTGTCATTGACCACTATATCGTAATCTGTACCAGCTGCCGTTCCAGATGTTGCAGGATTCTCATATAGCATAGTAGTATGAGCAAGCAGGGATTAAGACATGAACAACTGTTAAAGAACTACTAAAGGTTCAGCCGGTACCTGGATAAACACATTTTCTTCTCTCAGAAGACTAAAAAATATTTGTTGGTGAGTTTGTATGTGTGTATAGCAATCCAACAAGCAAACTAACTCCCAATTATGTTATGGGAGTTGTGGTAGTCACAATCTAACATATTGAGAAGGCACAAATTTGCTAGTATATACGCAGTGGTGCGATTCAGCCAGTTCGCACCATTTCGGGAGAACTGATTGTTAACTTTCTGAGCAGTTTGATGAACTGGTTGTTGGAAGAAATCATTAGGGCACAGAACCAGTTGTTAAATTATTTGAATCCCACCATTGTATATATGTATATACGTATTTGCTAGTATATATGTATAGTATATATGTATATAAAAGGGACGTGGTGGCTCAGTGGCTAAGACACTGAGCTTGTCGAGCGAAAGGTTGGCAGTTCAGCGGTTTGAATCCCTAGTGCTGCATAATGGGTGAGCTCCTGTTACTTGTCCCAGCTTCTGCCAACCTAGCAGTTCGAAAGCACGTAAAAAATGCAAGTAGAAAAATAGGGACCATCTTTGGTGGGAAGATAACAGCATTCCATGTGCCTTTGGCATTTAGTCATGTCGGCCACATGACCATGGAGATGTCTTTGGACAGCACTGGTTCTTTGGCTTTGTAACAGAGATGAGTACTGCCCCCAGAATCGGGAATGACTAGCACATATGTGCGAGGGGAACCTTTACCTTTATGTATTCTGAAACAATATTATATAGAGAAAGTTGCCTTACACATCAGTGTTTCCCATCTGGGCTATTATTGTTTGTTCCTATAGTGGTTGGCCAGTTCTTTTAACAGAGCTACCAGATATTACATTTAACATTTTATACAAATGTAATTTGTAAAATTGTGTAATTTTACACTTTGCCCTGGATTCCTTCTTTTCTTAACTCAAATCTTTCACCCAAAATGGAGCTATGGGTCAGTGAAAGCCTCCACATGGGATAAGCTCTCTCATCCCCAGTGAACAAAAGAAAATGCACCCTGACCTTCTTAGACTCATAGATCCTGTGACAAAACCTGCATTGTGTCAGCAGCCCATTGGATTTTAAACCACACAATCATTCCATGTAAATATTATGACAACCTTGCCATGGTATCCGGATACCATTTGTAAACTGCCAACCCCAATTCAGTAGGTTAAGGAACCGCTGGAGGTTCCATGCAATTCAGTGATTCAACAGACATCATCAACACAGAATTACTAGAATAGCAATTATAGCCAGACAATTTTGAGGGGAAGACTATATAATTTGCAGTTGTAATCGTTGACTATTCCTTCAGTTGAACTTTCACTCAGATCTAGCCCAAATATTTGAAGACATGTCTTCTCCTCTACCCAGATAATTCCTTAGCTCAAACAACTCCACTTAACCAAGCTTTGATTCTGAAATCAACATTTGTTGGTGACAAAAATATTACGCATACATGGATGACTATCTCGGGGGAAAGTTATAATGTAAACCAGAGATACATAAGCAAGATGGTACATCCAGATGTTTTTAAACTCCAGCTTCTGCAGTCTCATGTCAATTGCCACTCTGCATGCTGACAGGAACCAGAGTCCAAAATATCTGGAGGGCACCCATTTGCCTGTCTCAATGTTAATCTCGTTCCATGTTAATTTGTGCTATTCTTTGTTTCCCACCTAGTACAATTTGTGCATATGTAAAGCAGTGGAAACTGTTTTTGATTGTTCTTGATTGTTCATTTATTCTTTTTTCAACCCATTTTCCCCATCAAAAAAGGCAAAAAATTAAAAAGGGAGATGTCTTGCAATTTTTCATCTGAATATTGTCCGCTAATTTAAAGGTGGCATTGCTATTCAGCTTTTGCTCCTTGACAAGGGATACATTCACACAGACAACAAGCATGTAGGTAATCTTTGATTTACAACCACAATGGGAATCAGAATTTCCATTGCTAACAAGGTGGTTAAGTGTCGTGCCCATTTCTATCACTTTTTTTCATATCTATCTTCTTCTACTTCTACTCATCTCAAATGATCTAAACCCCAGAGCTCACTGTAACAGCATCTCCAAAAAGACATTAAAAGTTGTTAACCTATTTTTGTGAAACTTCTTCTCCGGTAACATCGAACTGCAAACTAGGGCATACAAAACCTTTGCCAGACCAATTCTTGAATACAGATGGTCTACCTGGAATCCACACTGTATATTGGACATTAATAAAATTGAGGGAGTCCAGAAGTATTTCACGAGAAGAGTACTCCATTCCTTTGCTCGCAATAGAATACCTTATGCCACTGGGCTTGAAATTTTGGGCTTGGACAACCTGGAACTATGCCGCTTATGGTCTGACCTAAGTACAGTACACAGAATTGTCTGCTACAATGTCCTACCTGTCAACGACTACTTCAGCTTCAACCACAATAATACATGGGCAAACAATAGATACAAACTCAAGGTAAACCGCTCTAAACTCGATTGTAGAAAATACGACCTCAGTAACAGAGTGGTCAATGCCTGGAATGCTCTACCCGACTCCGTTATTACATCCTCAAACTCCCATAGCTTCAACCTTAAACTGTTTACCATGGACCTCACCCCATTCCTAAGAGGTCCATAACGGGGTGTGCATAAGCACACCAGCATGCCTACCATCCTTGCCCCATTTATTTGTACTCGTTACTGTTCATGTTTATACTTATACCTGTTATCTTGTACATGTTTGAGAAATTAAATAAATAAAATAAATCCCAAAGGAAGGCTACAGGTATCCATTTATCCTCTCTTAGTTAGGATGAAGAATTTTGAGAAGCATAACTGGGCATAATTTTTGCTTCATCCTCTGTGCTATTTTTTTATTTTTATTTTATTTTTATTTTATTTTATTTTTTTGCTTTTCTTACATTTCCCCATTCACTCCAGAGATAAAATTGGATTCCACTATCTAAATTTTATTTCATCAACATCCGGTAAATATTTATGGACTTGTACAGCTAAGCTAACCCAGAAATATCTTTATTTATTTAAAAGTTGATGGCTGTTTTGAGATGGCTTTAATGTGAAAAAACTAGTGTGCTGTAAACGTAATGAATTCCTCTGATGGTTCATGCAAAAAAAAAAGTGATTTGCTAAACAATAAAGACATTGCTCTATCCTTATAAGCAAACATACACACCTATCTGCAAAACAAGAGTATACATTAACACAGAATTTGCTTAACCTGATGACAAACCATCTGAAGGAAGTAACAGACAGAAGAAAACAGAATTCAGGATTTTGAGCCATAAAACAAAACAACCCTGAACACAGTAAGGTAGAATATTAATTATGAGACTGGAAAATTAGTTGCTCTCTGTTGTGCTGATTAAGAGGAGGACCAGAAGGTTTTTCTACCACCTCTGCCTGAGCAGAATATTAATGAAAAATAGGTGACTCTATAGTGGTACAATCTGGCATTCTACCACCTCCTTCTGTCTGAATTTTGAGTTTATCTTCCTTCATGTGGAGACTTCACTCACTAGAAATTCATGATTTCTAGAGAGTGCCTCTGGAGCCTATCAAGTCAGAAACCGGCATGGCTAATAGCTATGAAGGCTAGGAGTTATGATGTAGCCATATCAAACAAGTTGCAATCGATTGCCAACAATACATGCCACAACCTCTGGAAGCCACCACCAAGACAATCTACACCACAGTAATATCTAGTCTACCCAGTATATCCCACCACTGGGTGGATAAAGTTGAGCCTATATCTGGTGATTTGAAGATTTGAAGCTATACCTATTGAACTTTTGGTAATGTTCCTCTCCCTCATGCTTCCCCACTTTCCTGGAATGGGGTATCTCATTTACATTGTTCCCATTTATTTCTCCATTTCCATGGCCTCTCAGATATTCCATCACAAGTAAAGAGGCTTTATATTACCACGCTATTCTATTTTGTAACACTGGATTCTATAAATTCATTGCTCATGGGCAAACGGTTCTCAGTTTTCCGTAGCAAGTCCCAAACATGCTTTTTCAGGAGGCAACTGGACTTTCAGGAGGCAACTGGCAACTGAAGACATTTCACTCCTCATCCAAGAAGCTTCTTCAGCTGTGACAGGATAGTGCAATATAAATGGTATGACATAACCAGAGAGCAAGGAAGGAGTCTAATAGTCGCTCAAGATGGAAAAGGCTATGCATAAAGAAAGTGTTTTAGAACTTACCAGAGAACATCTGAGAAAATAAGAAGTAAGGAAAGAAAATAGTTGGGTTTGTTAAAAAGAAAAAGAAGAAGAAGGATGTAAGTAACATGTGGAGGCGTCTGGAAAATTCTCAAGGTCAAACAGAAAGCAATGCATGTTTTGGCACTTAAGATTCAGATTGGCTAACTGCTTCTTTGCGGTTTTGCATTTTGTATTTGACTTTCCCTTTTGAAAATCCGAAAAGCACATGTCCCATGTAGAAATAGTTTTGATAGTTCATTAAAAATCATTTAAGCTCGATCCTCAATGATCTACAATAATTAAACTATCTTGCCAAGAGTGTTAGGCAGAACCCTATGGAAATTGCGTTCACATTTCTAAGACCGGGGGCGTGGGGGGGGGGGAGAAACTTAAAAGAAAAAAGAGAGTATTGTATTTAATAAGATAATATTTTTGACCCCACTGGCAAATTCTCAAATTTGAGGTCCTAGAAACCAAAGACTTTCCATATTAATGTCCTGTAATTTAGCAATTCAGCAAGATTTACCCTCTGATTTCTTGAAATTCAACGTTTCCATTTATTTTCTCTGTTTCTGGATATTCTGGTATGTCTTGTCCATGTTTTCCATGGGGTCTTTTTGAGCTTTCTTTAAGATGACCAAGAGTTTTTGGTTATAATTTATAATTTTTGAACCAGGTTCCTATGTATCTGAAGCCAGGAATTACCTCATTTGGATTGCAAAAATTCTGAATGACCGATAGATAGCATTAAAAAGAGATGCAATTAATTCTTCCCTGTGGATGGCTGGACGTTTGAAGGCACATTGTGTTAATCTCATTGGAGCTTTTTCTATCAGTGGAACAAGTTACATCTAACACTGGCACTTTATATTATATTTAATTTTTATATATAATATAATATATTTGCAATTGCAGCATACATAATTCAACCTCAAAAGAATGCGTGCATAAATTTGTCATTGTTTGAATCAATAATGATACAATGTTTAGTTTGCTTTCAGTTCACTTGTATACACTTCCTTTTTGTCAGTTGCAAGCCACATTATTTTGCAACCTATTCTGGTATTTTACTGCTCATAGCAAGATGGTGCTTTGCAATGAGCAACGCTTTTGACTCGTGAAATTATGATGGCTTAAAGTTATAAACAATAAATCAGATGCAATTTCATCACTAAGTGCATGTCAAGGAATTGTGCAGTGGCTGTCCAGATGATATAATAAATACATTTAATATTCAAGTTTATAGCAGTCTTTGCCATCATCTAGAAAAGAGAAACACAAGATAGTCAGGAACACAGAGAACATCATGAGGTAAATTAAACAGTGTACAGAACACACAGAAGAAAAAGGCGGGAAAAAACGGAAACTCACCTTTTATACTTACAGCAACCAATCATAGTGTAGATTGTCTCATGCATGAGTCAGCACTCTCTAAATCAGTGTTTCTCAACCTTGGTAGCTTGAAGATGGGTGGACTTCAACTCCCAGAATCCCCCAGCGCTGCTGGCTGGGGAATTCTGGGAGTTGAAGTCCACCCATCTTCAAGCTACCAAGGTTGAGAAACACTGCTCTAAATAATCAACTACAATTGTGTATTCTGGCCTATTGTACATTTTATTGTTCCAGCTTCTAATTTAAGTATTCTAACAGTGCATACATCTAAAATAACTTTATGGTAAAAGAACTTCGAGCTAACTAAGTAGGCTATTGATTAATTGATGTGGGAGACCAAGTTTGGGGTAGTGGTTAAGGCACCAGGCTGGAAATGGGAGGCTGCAGTTCTACTCTTACCTTAAGAACAAAGAAGGTCTACAGTAGTTTCCAAAATTGTGGAAACTTTTTGGGAAAAGTATTTTTGAGATTTGATGGCTAATAACACATTTTTGTTTGGAGTTTCAAGATAATCCTATTCCATTGCTGGAATGGCCTGGAAATACCCCAGACCTTAACCCAGTTGAAAATCTATGGAGCCAACTAAAGAATTTTGTTAGTCAGAAGCGACCCAGCAATAAATAGAATTAATAGAAGCTTAATAGAAGTTAATAGAAGCATTCATTCAATCTTGGTTTCACATTATAACAGTTGCAGAACTAAAAGACTTGGTTCTCTCCATGGGAAGTCATTGTAAGGCCGTAATTCATGCTGAAGGTTACCCAACTAAGTATTTTTTTTTCTACATGTTTCACTTTTCTTCTTTATACTGTAAGTGCTATTCTAAGCAGCAAATCCTTCATAAAAGTTATTGCATTACATTCTTGATTAAATTATCTTTCCATTGATGTATAATTTTATGGTACTACTCCCCCCCCCCAAAAAAAAGTGGTGTTTTATTAGCTAGTTTTAGAAAATACACTTTTCCCAAAAGGTTTCCACAATTTTGGCCACTACTGTAGGTGATCTTCTGCCAGACACATTTTTAGCTCTAGTTAGAAGACAATGGCAAGTCTTTTTTTGAAAAACCTTGGCAAGAAAACTGCAGCCACGAGGCGTCCACACTGACTTGAAGCAATGCACATCATTTGACATTTCTGATGTTGGAGTGTGATTTCATGGTGTTTTAATGTTTGTAAATTGCAAGCTGCCAAGGAAGCAGCATAAATGATTTGTCACAATAAAATGATTTTTAAAAAAAAAAATCACTTTGCTTCAGTAATGTTTTCTTTGCCATAGAATCCAAGTTATTTTTTTTTAAAAGTGAAATTAGAGATACCAAAATCTTCAATAGGAAATCTCTTTGCTGAGTTTACAAAACATGAAAAGTTATAATGCGTTTTTCTCTCAAGAAAGCAATGACAAACTGCTTCTTGCCAAGAAAACTGCAGGGATCAATCCAGGCAGTCATTAGGAATCAACACCACTGATTAAAAATATTCTAATATTCATAGGGTAGTTGAATATAGATGTTTGGAACCCAATATAATAAGTCAGTCTAGCATTCTAGGGAATATGAACAAAGATCACATTAAAAAAAAGAAATCAAGGAAAAGTTTGGAAGAAATCAACATTCCGTTTCCATTTAATTCTGATTTTGTTTCACTTTTAGAAACCAAGACAGCTAGAGTGATTTAGTTGGGCCCCTAACAGAGCTGAGTTCTTCTAATAGTTTATTTATGTCAATGAAAATAATTAGAATGGACTTTCCTATATGTGATCTTGAGAAAATAGATGCTTATCTAACTGTGTCTTAAGGGAGAGAGGCATGTCAAAAATGTGAATTTGTAATAACATAAATTGAACAGATTTTCTTGACAGGTCCATACAATATCCAGACTCTTATGAAAATCTAACATTAAAACTCAGGCCTGAATTGTTATTTAAACTACAGTTACAAAAACTCTAATCCTTAAATTGACATGTCTTCCTAAAATGGAAAAAAGGGAAGAAAAATAAGGAGTTAAAGCCACTAAAATCACAATTATTTATGTACTTGGGAGTAAGTCTCTTGAGTGAGGCTTACTTCTGAGTAGCCATGTATAACTTCACATTTTAAATCTAGTTTTAGTCTCGTAGCTAAGAAAGACTTATATTGGGGTGGGTATTAACATCAAATTGCAATTTAAAAAAAAAAAAGTTGGAAGCCAATACATCAAGACTCAACTACACAATGTTAAAAATAGAATTCACTCAAATAGTGCTTTATTGTGTTCAGATAACCAGTGCTTTTAAATGTATTTTACTGTGTGAGATCAGCCTGAGCTATTTTGCAGAGGCTTGGATTTCCCCAAAGCAATTGCAAAATCGGATGAAAGTTTATCCAAGAATTTTGAGCCTTGATTAGATGGATATATTTAGAGGTTGGTCTTGAACATAAGAAAAAAAACCTGTCTCTGCCTGCCTGCCTGCCTGTCTCTCTCTGTCTCTCCATCTTCCCTCCCTCCTTCCCTCCGTCTCTCCATCTATCTCTCCTTTCATCCATCCATCTTCCCTCTGTTTATCTTCCTTCCTTATCTGTCTGCCTGCTGCCTGCCTGCCTCTCTCTCTCCCTCTGATAACAGCTAGAACATTAAGTAATACTAATGAATGAATGCTCAGTTGATAATGTTAAATTCAGTATTTATGGAAACAATAGAACTTATTCTGCACAGGTTCCATGTATGTGGTCAAGTGACACTATGATAGGGCTGTATGTTCAACTAACTCCTTATTCCAGTATTCCTCCCACCCCCTATTTTAAATTACTTCCCTGCCCTGAAAATTAAACTTGGTCCATATGGAAAAGTCTACCAGATCTTTCCTGCAAAAATCCAGACTGTCGCTAAATGACAGAAGCTCAAATTCTATGTTCTGATTTTTTTTCTTTTCTTTTCTTTTCTTTTCTTTTCTTTTCTTTTCTTTTCTTTCTCTTTCTTTCTTTCTTTCTTTCTTTCTTTCTTTCTTTCTTTCTTTCTTTCTTTCTTTCTCTTCCTTCCTTCCTTCCTTCCTTCCTTCCTTCCTTCCTTCCTTCCTTCCTTTCTTTTTTGCCCAGATCTAATAGCTGTGTGCATGCAACTCAGGGAGATAGATAGACTATCCTTGCCTAGGACATACACGGGGTGCATAGCAATTCCCTTCCCACCCACAAAGAATTTCTGAGTGGCAAGGATTGGCTTTGTTAAATCCCTGAAGCAAAATCTCTCACCATGAATCTTGCCTCATTTTGTTGTTTTGTTTCTGTTTTTAAGACTACTGCTAATTGGGGGGAAAAGCATGCCTTTAAAATAAAGTGCAGGCTTATTAAGCAATTAGCATAGCCAATTAGAGTTGCTGGAACATTTTCTTCAGGAAAGCAAAGGCACCAGAGAGGGAAGGAGTCTGTTCAATGGTGTCTTGGGCCACATTTGACCAATTCAGAAACTGGCTATTTGTGTAGACCCAGAAGCATCCCTGGGCTCTGTTATACTAGTTGTTGCAAATGTTTCAATTCTGTTGTTTTCCCAATTAAAAATTCCTTCCCTCTCAAAAGCTGTGCACATCCCTAAAGAGATGTTCAATAAAAAAACCAACTGCAATCTATACTAGGAAATGAGAGAATAATACCCTATGAATTCATATGTAACTGAAGCAACGGCTAGAAAATATTCAAGGCGGGGAGATAGGTTTAATTAATTGATGTTTTGGCAATTGGAAGACTGGATTGCTTGATTGCAAGTCTAAATGCATTTCCCCACTCCCTCTCTTTATCTTTATAAGGACTAGGGAGGGTCATATCCTTTCTTAAATTGTATTTCTGTTCCAAACTCAAATTTCTGGTATCTGACCATTGCCTTGGTTGCGGTTCTTTGCTCAAGGTTATTCCTAATGCCACTATACAAACATGAGAAATAAACACTGAAGACAAAGAAGATTTTTCTTGCAGTTTTACTCTACATCTATCTTCAAAACACCCACTGATGCAAAGAGTTAATGCAAGGAATAATTGAACTTCAGTTTTCCATCTTTAGGATTTTTTTCAGATGGAGAAAAAAATGCATATCCTTAGGAGAAATCTTTACTAATATGAATAGTAGTAACTTTAAGAAAGATCGTGATATTAATTCTCTCCAACCAACATTCTGTGTACCATAATAAGATTCTACAATTGGAAGCGTAAAAACAGGGAGCATCGTGCTCAGTCTGAATTCCATAGAATCATGGGATCAGTGGTGTATTGCTCCTGGTTCTGTCCGCTTCTATAGAACCGGTAGTAAAACTGGTGGGAGGCTCCGCCCACCCACCACAATGTCATCATGGGTGATCTGCACATCCACAGAAGCTTCCCGCTGTGAACCGGTAGTAAAGGTAAGTGGAACCCACCCCTACCAGGAGGGACTTCAAAGGTCTCCTCCTAATCCAATTCCTTGCTCAAGGTAGAAGCCTTATATCATCCCAGTCAATTGGTTCTCCAGTCTACGTCTGAAAACCTCCAGTGATGGAGCGCCCACAACCTCAAAATGAATTTAATAACTGCTTTGACTGTCAGAAATTTTCTTATTTTGAGGTTAAATCTCCCTATAATTCCACCCATTGCTTCTTGTGCTGCCCTCTGTTGCCCTAGAGCCATGATGGCAAACCTAAGGCACATATGCCACAGGTGGCACGGAGAGCCATATTTGTGGGCACGGGAGCGTTGCCCTAGCTCAGCTCCAGCACGCATGTGCACGCCGGCCAGCTGATTTTCTAGCCTTCCAAACCAACCAGAAGTTGGGAAACTAACTGTTTCTGGCCTCCGGAGGACCTCCGGTGGGGTGGGGAAGGCTTTTTTTTGCCCTCCTCAGGTTCCAAGAAAGCCTCTGGAGCCTGGGGAGGGTGAAAAATGGGCCTACTGGGCCCACCGTGCCATTGCGGGCCAAAAGCGGGGGGAGTATGGGAGGATCGCGCATGTGTGTGGGGGGGTGGGCACAGCGCATTGAATTATGGGTGTGGGCACACGCACACGCGACCCCCCCACACTCCCCCTCGCTTTTGGCATGCGACAGCAAAAAGGTAAGCCATCACTGCCCTAGAGAATAAGTCAATCTACTCTTATTTGTGACAGCCTCTCACAACTGGAAGACAACTTTCACGTCCTCCCTAATCCTCGTCTTTGACAGGCTAGACCAGTGTAGGCGAACCTTTTCAGCAACGAGTGCCAAAACGAAAGCACACGTGAGGGAGCACTGGAAACTGAAAGAGCAGTTTCCCAGCATGATGTATGTATTTCTGGCATGCATGTGCGCATGAAGACCAGCTGGCTGGCACGCGTGTGTGCACCTGAAACCAGAAGCTCAGTTTCCCGGTGCGTGCATATGCGCCAAGGAGCTGCTCTTCCGGTTTCTGGTGTTCCCGCATGTGTGAAGACCAGCTGGCTGGCACGCATGTGCGCACTAGAACCTGGACAAGCAATGAGCGACAGCTGACATGCCTGGAGAGATGGCTTTGCGTGCCACATCCAGCACACATGCCATAGGTTCACCATCACGGGGCTAGACCCACATAGCTCCTTCAACCATTCATCATATGATTTAGCCTCCAGCACCTGCATCATTTTTGTTGCTTTTCTCTGCACACTTTCCAGGGTCTCAACATTGATTGTGGTGACCAGAACTGGACTTCAATATTAAAGAAAACATTTTTAAAGAGTTTTTAAAAAATGCCCCAGACACTGTTAAACCTTGCAAGAATTCAGGCAAAAACAGGAAAACTCATAAGATGTCTGGGTGAGATTGGTGGTCTTGCATTTAGGTCATTTAAAATGGATAATTAAAAGGAAGGAGTTTTGATTCCTTTGTGAAGTAGTGCCTGAAAGGCTGTTGACCCCAATGTATTATTTGGAATCAATAGAACTACCTACTTACTGCACATAATCTATTCACTTATTGTATCTTTCCCAGTTTGAATGCAAAGTATATTCCAATGATACTATCAAAGTCATCATTATTAGCTCAGACATTAAATCTATAGGTTTGGAATGAGCCCTGTCTTTGATTCTATGATTTGTCATTGTTTTTTTTTTAAATGTTGATAGCCATAATGAACTGTAATGGGGCATCATTTCTGTGTCGTGATGGGTGATAGCTTTATATTAATTGTGAAAGAACTGAGATATCCGTGTATACAATTAGTTTTATGCTATTCTGTTAGAGGGGATGACAACAATTCTCTGTAACAATAGTTACTTGTCATGCAGATGGCAAATTTTTGAACAAAAGACTGAGAGGATCTCAAGAGAAAAATTCCAATGACAGTAACAAAAGGTCTCCGGTGGTTTGAAATATCTTCATGTTGTCGCTTAGATTCCATCCCTGCCAATTTGAAAGTAATTCCTTAGGATAAAAAAGGGAGGAAAGGTTCCCATTTTCCAACATTGGATTATTTTATTCCTCTATTTTTGAAATCATAAACAAAACACATCCCACTTTGAATCAATCTAGACTTTTTTTTAAAAAAAGAAATGGCATAACATTCATTTTTTCTCTAATATTCCCTATTCAGCAAATTTGAAAAATGTTTTTTCCTGATACAGTTCCTTTCTGTGCGTTGCTTTCACAAGTGCATGTATATTTGTGCAAATTCTATTTTTAAAGTAGAGAATGGCATTACAAAATCAGAGGGGCAATGGCCACAAGGCAGCCTTGCACCACAAAATAAATTTGAGAGGATTCCCTCTACATTTTTAAAAAAATTTCTCACCCTGGAGGCCCTGCATCGACTGGTGGAGTTCTGTCAAACCAAGCATTGACTTTTCCTTCCTTCCTTCCTTCCTTCCTTCCTTCCTTCCTTCCTTCCTTCCTTCCTTCCTTCCTTCCTTCCCAGGATCCCAGACAAGAATGGAAATAAAGATAATATTATGCATCAGCCACTTTCTCATTGGTTTCTACAGCAACTCACAGTGAAGTCAAAACAACTACCTATGCCTGGTGATATCCTCGGGCAACAGCCACCCTTATGGATTTGCATCTCAACATTTGACCCAATTGCATAACCTGTGACATTTGTATAATGATGTTGTTATTGCACATTCCATCATTTCCTGCATTCCACTCCCCTGTGGGTTTTCCCTCCTCTCTGTCGTTTTTACAGCAAAGGAGACAAAATATATATAAACGAAGCTGAGTGGCAGAGAACTTGGAGCGTAGGAAATGAGTTCTTTGCTTTCCTCTCTGTGATGTAGAGATTGCTAGGCAGTCTGTATGTAATCATACATAAAGAGGGCTACTAAAATCAATGGATTCTGAGTTAAATATAGGTGAGCTGTTGAACTTGTTTTTCACCATGTTGGGTTGACACAGAATTGGCTCCAATGTTATCTGCCTTCCAGTCACAGGTGAAGACAAAGTATTGGCAGAGGCCATTTGCGTGTGGACACCAGAAATTGTTCTTGGACTGTGTTCAGTATGCCTTTTATTACTGACATTACCTGTTGTCTTTCTGTCAGCCACTGCAAGACTATGACTGCAAGAAAATACACATTGGATTAATAACAAATAATTCTAAATTTTTCCAGCCATTGCCCATGACAGCTAAAATGTTTGGAAAGAATCCTCTACAAAAATAATAAGATTGTACGCTCTGTTCATTGAGCAGTCATGAGATTGCTCATTCCAGAAATGACAATCAGATTTATGTAATCTGCCTTACATTGTCTAAATCGGTGTCCTTTGAATGTTAATCACAAATGCCAAATCTTTTCTGGCCTTGTCATCATACTCTGGTGCAGTGTCACTTTGGTCTTATGCTATGGTCATCACAGTCAGACCAAGTTAGCCTTTTCTGTAGTGATAAGGAATGCTGGACGATCTATTGTCATCTTTTGCTGACTGTGTCATTCTGCCGCCTGGACATTTTCGTCCATCTCATTGAAGATTCACAGTGTTATCCCAGTCATAAAGGATCACAGCATCTTGGCAACTTACTGTCGTATTTGATTCAGGTTATGAATGCTTTACTTATTTTCAATCACTGTTTGTGCAGATTTTTTTTTCTTACAAAGCTGCCAAGGACATGAGTAGGATTTTAAGTTTTTAACTCTTGATACTAAACTTTATGAAAGTTTTTTTTTAAAATAAACTTGAGGCTTTGGTCAGATCAATTTAGTTACAGCACTGGAAGCTTTAAGAATGTTTGTGTTTCTTAATTTACAGGTCACAAGAAAAAAAGAAGTTCAACTACTCTTCAAAGAATGTTTACTCTTAAGCCAGCTTCACTTTATTTATTTATTTATTCATTTATATCCCACCTTTATTATTTCCACAAATAACTCATGGTGGCGAACATATCCGATGCATGTTCTTCTTCCTATTTTCCCCATAGCAACAATCCTGTGAAATGGGTTGGGCTGAGAGAGAAGAATTGGCCCAAGGTCACCCACCTGACTTTCAAGTCTAAGGTTGGACTAGAACTCACCATCTCCTGGAGACTGGCCTAAAGTCACCCAGTCAGCTTTCATGCCAAAGGTGGGACTAGAACTCACTACCTTCCTGTGATTGGCCAAAAGTGACTTGGCTGGCTTCCATGGCTAAGGCAGGACTAGAACCAGTGGTGAGATTCAGCCAGTTCACACCTATTCGGGAGAACTGGTTATTAACTTTCTAAGCAGTTCAGAGAACTGGTTGTTGGAATAAATCTTATTTTGTTTTTTCCCACTTTACAGGGCTAATCCTGTAAGGAAAGCAGGAAGGAAACATTCTGGTGGCATTTCTACACTAATCTTTATTGCCCTGCTACAGAAACTGCCTCTCTGGTTAACCCTTATTACACTGTAACAGCTAAGGCGAAGCACCCATCGACGGGAGTGACATTGAGTTGGCCACACCCACACGGTCACATGACCACCATATGGGCATCATTAGGGCATCATTAGGGCAGAGAACTGGTTGTTAAATTATTTGAATCCCACCACTGACTAGAACTCACTATTTCCTTCTTTCTACCCTCATGACTTAATCACTAGAGTCTAGACCAATCTGGCTCTATAACTATCTGGCTGCTATAAGTAGTGCTATCATTAATGGTGAAAGAAAATTTAGTAAGCTGGACAAAACTGCAGCAATTTGTCACATAGGTTGTTTCTTTTTTAAGATGAAAGAATACTTTCCCACCCACAAAGTCAGAAACTCTTTCCATTGAATATCCTCCCCCCTAAAAAAAAAAAAAAGTACATTTAGGAAACGAAAGCAAGGACAGTTTCCAGTAACAAGGTCAGCTTAGCTTCTAGACCTCATTTTTCAATTCATAATTCATTGCTTGTTTTTCCTGTTTCCTTATGTCCATTGTTCTACTGGGTTGTATCATCCCTACTTTCTTTTCCAAGGCTGTGTTTTAAGTTCATTGCATAGAAAGCTGGGACTAATATGTCATAGACATGTAGCAGGAAATAATTGATATTGTTCTCCATCTGGATATGCAGGTGCATTGAAGAGCATGTCTTCTCCTTCAGCTAAACTGGGCTTGTCAAATAAAATGGATTAAAAAATTAAAAAAGTATTCGCATGTTGCCAAGAGAACTATATGGATTTGTTCAGATACTCATTGGGAGGTGATCTCAATTCAAATGAGATCAACTTGCTGATCTCATCTGATCTCAATAAACTGAGGGACTATTGGACTTGGCTCATTGAATAAATTACTAGTAGGAAATCTAAACTAGACTGGAAAGTTAAAAGAGAGAGAAAATGACAGAGAGGAGCATAAGTGGAAGGAGACAAATCTCTATCACATTGCTGCCAAAAAAGCTATGCAGATAGTTCTCTTGGTAGACATCAGAAGTCAAGTTCATTCAGAGGAGACTTTCCTTTTAACTTTAAGCAGGAAAACTCAGGACACAGTGGCTCAGTGGCTAAGACTCTGAGCTTGTCGATTAGAAAGGTCGGCAGTTTGGCGGTTCAAATCCCTAGCACCACATAACGGAGTGAGCTCCCGTTACTTGTCCCAGCTTCCACTAACCTAGCAAATCGAAAGCATGTAAAAAATGCAAGTTAAAAAAAATAGGGACCACCTTTGGTGGGAAGGTAACAGCGTTCCATGTGCCTTTGACATTGAGTCATGCCGGCCACATGACCACGGAGATGTCTTCGGACAGCCCTGGCTCTTCGGCTTTGAAACAGAGATGAGCACTGTCCCCTAGAGTCAGGAACATATGTGCGAGGGGAACCTTTACCTTACCTAGCACGTATGTGCGAGGGGAACCTTTACCTTTACCTTAGGACAACTTAAAAGGGACCGTAGCACAGGTAGGGCCAAACCACACGTATCTTTCAAGTTTTCAGCAATAATTATGTTTTTTTCCCCTGTTATCAAATGAAAGTGCAAGCTGCAATTTGTCAAAAAAGAAGGAAAAAAAGCTTCTTTCTTTTCCAGAAGAAATCGTTCATACTTGAATGATGCTAGTTATAAAGAATGAGAAATCCGAACGATCATGGCTTGAATAGCTGAAGACCTCACTATCTAACAGGTTGAGTTTTAATTATCATTGGGTTCCAGTAGGAAAAGTTTGGCTGCCAGTTTTGTTTTTAAAGCAAAGTATGGTTTTCCCTCACCACCCCCCTTAGAAATATCTTCCCATTGTCCAACTTGTGACTTAAATACATATTTAACAACTTCCCGACTTGTTTTATTGTTGAATCCAACATTTTGTAATTGAAGAAGCATAAAATCATTATAGTTTCATAGAGGAAAATACAAGATAGGTTTGGATAGTGGGCAAAGCTGCTGGATTTAATTAGAAGTAAGCTGCTCTTGACAGCTATGTGTTGGCAGGATAATAAAATGATCCAAACTATAATTAAGGGTCTGTGTTAGAGAACAGCATCTGAACATTTCACACTTAGAGTGTTGTTGATGGTTAAGTCAGAACAGATTCTCCGTAGCTGTAGACGAAAACAGAAGGAACAGAGCTAAATTGCAAATGGGAATGAAATCCAATTGTTCCAGAGGCAGCTGATGTCATTTTTCCCCCCTGCTTATGAAGCGATCGAGATAACCTACACCTTGCTGAATTAACAATTTTTTACTATGCACAAAGTAATGGCATGGTGAAGTCTGCCTTTCAATTTCTCAAAATAATAATAATAATCCCTACCAGTCAATTGCAAAAGGCAGCTTTACTTAGAACAGCTTACTGTACATTCTGCAACAATACCTTTAACATCATCCGAGGATCTATCCGAGGTCCTCGGGAAGGACTCGGGAGGTGGATAAAAATGCCAAATCCAGTTTAAACATCCGCCTGACGGTGCAAACAACCGTAATAATAGCAATTTCTCTGTGAAATTTTCTTCTGTTTTCCCATCTTATTTTCAGGGTATTGGGTTTATTTTTGGACATCTCTTGGAAGATATTTATTTAGCTTATTTTATTTTGAACCGTACTGTATTTTCCAGTACCACCAACCACCCTGTTATACAACTCTCTGTCTTCCTGGAAGCTCTGTATGAACTAAGCTGGGGAAAAAAGTGTCTATTTTTCTTGGAAAGAAATTGTAAAGGAAAATCAAGAGGGGAAAAATCCAAAATTTGAAATGAAGTTTTATATATATTTTATTCTGCAGCTTCCCCTCCACTCCAATATGTAGTGAAAATATTCAGAGTTGTTGGCTGGACTATTTCTTTATTCTTTTTGTTTCTTGTTTTAGGACATTCGTGCTTGCTTATTTTCTGGTTTAAGGATGGCATTGATCTGGTCTAACAGTACTGTTGTTTTACCAAACATGTTTTTGAAACAGTTGGGAAGACCTATTTGAAGCATCTGCGGACCAACATAAAATAAAAATATCAAGAGTTGAAGATGCACTGAATAATGTGGATTGTTTCCCCTTTAGATGCAGAGATGGGGTAATAACAAGAAAACTGACTGGCTAACTTTCAAAGAAATTGGTCACAATTACACAGAAAAAAATAACAAAGGTCAAGCCAAAATGAAATTTAAGTTTTCAGCTCACTTTTTCTTTCTTGCTTGCTATTTTCTGAATTATAAATAGCATTTTATTGATAGGAAATGACATTTTGCATTGTAAAAAAAAATGCTACTTGTCTCAGAGTTCCTGTTGGTTAACATCCATTTCCCAAATTTTGCTCTAAATTGTCAGAAATGTATGGAAACCATGAAGGAATCTTCACCTGACACAACAGCTAGATTTATGTGTAAATTGTGTGGTCCTGATTTGGCATCAAATACTGTATAATGTCCTATTTCATTTCATTCTTCATAATGGAAATCTGTCTTTCTTTACTTCCATTGTCTGGTATGTGATGAACAAATCTCTTGATTTTGCTCCCTCCACGTTTCACTCAAATTCTTTATTTGTTCACTCAAAGATACATGCACACACATGTCAAACACTGTGATTTAAAGGACGGAAATATTATTATAAATTCCTAGCATATGGAAGTTAAAGGCAAGCAGATTGTTAATAATAAGAAGAAAAAGGCAATCTTAATCTGAGTTAGCAACATTGTGAGGTATTCAACATGCAACTTTATGCCTGGATGGCCATTCAAATTTTTAAAAACCCAAGTTCTTCCCATGTTTATTATGAAGAAATTTCTAAATTCTTATTTGTTCTAAAAAATGATTTTTTTTTAAAAAATGAACCAAACAAACTTCCCAGCCATCTCTATCCATCATATTCCCTTTTCCCCACTCTGATTAGTGCTTGCATGTCAGCGTAACACAGATTTAATTATTAAGATGTCATAACAAGCTTAGGAGGCCATCAGAATATTAAAAACTGTGTTCTTAAAATGTTTGGAATGAATCCTGATTTAGTTACAGTTAGGGCTGACTCATTGAAATTATTGGGATAAGAAAATGGTGACCAGCTTAAATCATATTGATTTGATTAATTCTATGCAAAACATGAGTAAACCTGGATTCTACCTTGTTTTCACCAGCCAACTACTTCTGGAATTGCAAACCAAGATAGGAGCCTGGATAGCTCAGCAGACTAAAGCCTATTATTAACATTCAGCTGTCTGAAATTATTGTAAGTTCAAATCTCACCAGGCTCAAGGTTGACTCAGCCTTCCATCCTTTCTAAGGTAGGTAAGTTTGTGGGGGCAATAAACTGACTTTGTATAAATTGTACAAAAGTATGAAGGCTATTGCTTAATGCATTGTAAGCCGCCCTGAGTCTTCGGAGAAGGGCGACATATAAATCAAATTAAAAAAAAAAAAAAAAGAATGTGATGAGTACTCACTATTGTTAGTCTTCTATGCAGTGGTAAAATTTGTTACTACCGGTTCAGTGGGCATAGCTTGATGGGGGTGTAATATGACTGAGTGGGCGTGGCCAACTTTTTTTTAAAAGAAACTTTTAAAACCATTTTTTCTACAACCTCTTCAGCCAAAGATGTAAAAAAAATGCTTTTAAAAGCCTCTGACGATCCCAGCTAACTTGCCTGATTGGCAGAGGATTTTCTTTTTTTTTTAAAGCCTCTGACGATCCCAGCTGACTTGCCTGATCAGCAGAGGCTTTTTTTTTTACTTTTAAAAGCATTTTTTCGGCTGAAGAGGTTGTAGAAAAAATGCTTTTAAAAATAAAATAAAAAGCCTCTGATGATTGCGCAGCTCAGCTGGGCATGGGGGTGGGGAGGGATTTTTGCTACCAGTTCTCTGAACCACCCGCTGCCATCACTACCAGATTGGGCGATCTGGTTCGAACTGGGAGCATTTACCCCTGCTTCTATGACTGTATGTTGGCTTTTATAGAATTACTCCAGTTAGCAGTTCTTTTGAAAGCCTTCTCATCTGTGCATCTACCAGTTCAGTAATTTTTTACCAGAATGTGACTCTGTCAATAATGGTACACATATGTTCAACTCTTGTTTCTTATCATCTAGAATGAATGGGTGTCTTGACTCTCATCACCTTGATTTGCACACTAGACTCAACTTTTTGGCATAGCTTGTATCTTTCCATCTGTTCTTCTATCTCTAGTCTGCCAGGATAGTAAATCTTACCGAAGGTTTTGGAGCTGAGGTCATTCTGTAGAAAAGTACAACTGACCTACGAGATAGGCTAATCTAAGAATGACTGCCCTATAGTTATCTAGGGAACTTCGGTGACTAATGGTGGCCTTGAACCTGGGAGTTTCCAAAAGGAAGTCCAGCTCCTTAACCAGCACACCACATTAACTCTTACCTGAAACTATCAGATCAACTCAATTTGATCTCAGTCCAATCAGAACGGACAAATCAGTCAAAATGCCTGATAAAACACATGTTTTAATCTTTGCTTGCACCTTAGTTGAACTCCTCCTCGCCTTCTTCATGACTGGCACAGAAGGGGACATGGCAACTTGTGCACTAGAAGAGGAGGTCTTGACCAACACATTCTTAGTTGAGGGGCTGTCACACTGATGGAACCTGGTAACTTTAAAGCAGCAGTGACAGGAGCAGCGAATTTATTTTACTTCTTTAAATTTATTAAAGGTAAAGGTTCCCCTCGCACATATGTGCTACTCATTCCTGACTCTAGGGGGCGGTGCTCATTTCCCTTTCAAAGCCGAAGAGCCAGCGCTGTCTGAAGACATCTTCGTGGTCATCTGGCCGGCATGACTCAACGCCAACGGTGCATGGAACACTGTTACCTTCCCACCAAAGGTGGTCCCTATTTTTCTACTTGCATTTTTTACGTGCTTTCGAACTGCTAGGCAGAAGCTGGGACAAGTAACGGGAGCTCACCCCATTATGTGGCACTAGGGATTCAAACTGCTGAACTGCTGATCTTTCTGATTGACAAGCTCAGCGTCTTAGCCACTGAGCCACCACATCCCTTTTAAATTTATTACAGCCGCCCAATTCCAATGGAGTCCTTTCGGGATAACCAGAAGCTGATGCTGTTGTTACTGCAAAAAGAAGAAGCTTTCTCAGAATGATAAATGATGCTTGGCAAACCTAGGTTACTGGTGTGAGACCCCTAACAGCTGCCCTAGAGTGCCAGCTGCTAAGGCAAGGCCTCCTTTGAGGAACAAGAGGGACAGAAAGCTACAAGAATTGATCGTGGGCTCCCTTCAGCGGTCAAATGCTGTGTGATATCTATTCCTGGGCTGTCCTTACCAGTTTCATTTTTTTTTTTCCTTTTCACTTTGCACGCTCATCTTGGGCCAAGTCCAAGGTGGGAAATCCAGACTGGTTGTAGGTTTAAGCCAATGAAGGTAAATACTCGGAAGTTTCTTAGCCCGTTAATATGAGATTGCGATGTATAGAATTTCAAGTCAGATTATAACTTTTAAAGAGGCTATGATGATTTTATCGCACCCTCTCTGGTGATGATTAATGTAGATCACCAGAGGCCAACGCATGCTATCATTGCTAACATGTACTTTAATTATGCCTCCCTCTCCAGGTTCTGTAATTTTGGACTTAAAAAGCAACATTCCCGTACAAGAGTGCAGCCCTTGTAAAATACGACTGATGTGTTATCATATAAATGAGGTTGCTTTGACATGATAGTACTCTCATAAATCCAAAGGGAAGATCTGGAGACAAGATATGTCAAAAGTAAAACCCGGCACTGTCTCTTCGTCTTTGACATAAACTGTTTATGTTTTCTGAGTTCAACAATCATAATGTGATAGCTTTGATGATTTGCAGATGAAATGGAGGAGTTCCCCAGCCCCTCCCACCTCGTCCTGCTTCATTTCAAAGGTATTCATTCCCCCCCCCCCCCCATTTTCGGGGTGAAATTAAAGACTGCATGACTTGCCAAGGCCTAATGAGCAGCTAAATCAGAGTTTTTATATTGCCTTCTTGAGATTTGATTTTGGAAAAAAGACAGTGACTCAAAACACATTTCTTTATTTTGTATGAGCTGTTTACTATTGGACCTTTTGAATCATTGAATTGTGAAAAGTTCATTTGACTGCCTGATCAACTGAATTTCATTCTGGGCAAATAGCACTTCTGAAAATCAGCATGAATAAATTTGTATCTTACAGGAGACTTAGTTTGGTCTAGTGGTTAAGGCAGGCATTGGCTTAGAAAGCAAGAGATGGTGAGTTCTAGTCCTGCCTTAGGCATGAAAACTCACTGGGCCAATCACCAGGAGACACTGAGTTCTAATCCTACCTGGGGCATGAAAGCTGGCTGGGTAACCTTGTGCTCCCAACTCATCTCACAGGGTTGTTGTGGGGAAAATAGGAGGTGAAGGTGCATTGAATATGTTTCATGCTTATTTGTAACAATAATAAAGCTGGGAGATAGGAAGGAAGGAGGGAGGGAAGGAAGGAAGGAAGGAAGGAAGGAAGGAAGGAAGGAAGGAAGGAAGGAAGGAAGGAAGGAAGGAAGGAAGGAAGGAAGGAAGGAAAGCCAGAGCTGTTTTTTTCTTCTGACATGCTTAATGACCCTGCAGTTTAATAATTCTCTTAACAACCATGGCAAAAGGGTCAAAAATGCAGACATGACTCACTTAATAACCACCTTACTTAGCAACAGAAATTCTGGTCCCAGTTATGATCATAAGTCAAGCACTACCTGTCAAGATATCAGAAATTGTTCTAACTGGACTTTTTCAGACCCAGCAGTTTGAGATGGAAATATACATAATGGTGGAAAATATCAGGACCCTCGGCCACTTGACAATTATGGAATAATCTCAGAAATCATTAAACATGTTCAAGCCAATAAGATACAGAAGTTTCTTTTTGCAATGAAAGGAAACATTGTGGAAATTGGAGCACACAATTTGGTGCAATGTTAATTATTCCTTTGCTTTCTTCTTTAAAATAGCTTTAAAAAACTATCATTTTTCCCTATAAATTTGTTGGGTAGTTTCCAGGGCTGAAATCCAGCAGGTTCTCACAGGTTCTGGAGAACTGGTAGTGGAAATTTTGAGCAGTTCAGAGAACCGGTAGCGGAAATTTTGAGTAGTTCAGAGAATTGGCAAATACCACTTCTGGCTGGCCCCAGAGTGGGGTGGGAATGGAGATTTTTCAGTATCCTTACCCTGCCATGCCCACCAAACCACGCCCACCAAGCCATGCCCACAGAACCGGTAGTAAAAAAAAAATGGATTTCACCACTGGTAGTTTCAGTTTATTCCTTATTTTCTCTGACTCTCATTTTTTTATGACTTTCCCTGTATTGCTAACCTTAAGATGAATTATTTGCTTTTAAACCAGTGGTGGGTTGCCCCCAGTTCAGACCGTTTTGGAAGAACTGGAAATAAAACTGATGGGAGGCCCCGCCCACCACCCTGGACGTTGTCATCAGCTACCTGCGCATGCACAGAAGCTTCTGTGCATGTGCAGAAACAAGGCACACGAGCGAAGGGAGCACGCATGCGCATTCCCATTGCGAACTGGTAGTAAAGGTAAGTAGAACCCACCCCTGTTTTAAACCTATTATTTTAGATAATATTCTTTGACAGTTGAGGCAGAAAAGCATAAAAACCAACAAATTTCTTGGGGATATCTTAATGATTTTATTTTATTTTATTTTTATTAATCATATTTCTATGCCGCCCACTTTCTGAGGATTCTGGGCGGCTTACAACAATCTACAGTATACTAAAGGAGTATGCATTGTGATTAACTCCAGCTGTCTTCAATTACTGTAAATTCGAATCTCACAAGGCTCAAGATTGATTCAGCCTTCCATCCTTTCTAAGGTAGGTAAATTGAGGACCCAGTTTGTGGGAGCAATAAGCTGACTTTGTATAAATATTCAAAAATATGAAGGCTATTGCTTAACGCATTGTAAGCCGCCCTGAGTCTCCGGAGAAGGGCGGCATATAAATCAAATTTTTTAAAAAAATAGCATATTGCCCCCAACAATCTGGGTCCTCATTTTACCCACTTCGGAAGGATGGAAGGCTGAGTCAACCTTGAGCTGGTGAGATTTGATCTGCTGATCTGCTGAACTAGCAGTCAGCTGAAGTAACTGCAGTACAGCACTCTAACCACTGCATCACCTTGGCTCTTTGGTATTGGCTGATTGATTCGCTAATTGTTTGAGGTTCTTGGTTTTAAAATGAAAACTCTGTAAGAACATTTCAATTCATGGATGACTTCTATCTACTGTAGAAGGATTTTTTATTTTAGCATTTTATTTTGATTGGGACAGAAAAATGTTGCAAGCCCAAGGATTCAAATGGATTTCATTAGAGGCATCTTTGTGGTAGAGAATTTGTACTGAAAGAAAAATAGAAATAGGTCTGATCTAATGCTTCACGTGATCAAAATCATGCAAAGTATTAGTACCACTTTATAAAGCCTTGGTAAAACCAGATCTGGAATAGGGCATCCAGTTTTGGTCACCACGTTGCCAAAAACATGTTGAGACTTTGGAAAAAATGCAAAGAAGAGCAACTAAGATGATTAAAGGCCTGGAGACTGAAACATATGAAAAACGGATGGAGGTTTTGGGTTTAGCTAATCTGGAGAAAAGAAGGACTAGGGGGTACTTGATAGCAGTCTTCCAGTATCTCAGGAGCTGCCACAAAGAAGAGGGAGTCAAGCTATTCTCCAAAGCACCTGAGGGCAGGACAAGAAACAATGGGTGGAAACTAATCAAGGAGAGAAGCAATTACAAACTAAGGAGAAATTTCCTAACAGTGAAGACAATTAAACAGTGGAACAGCTTGCCTTCAGACATTGTTTTCACTGGAGATTTTTAAGAAGAGACTGGACAGTTACTTGTCTGAAATGGTATACAGTCTCCATGCTTGAGCAGGAGGTTGGATTAGAAGACCTCCAAGGTCCCTTCCAGCTCTATTCTGATTCAACTGATCAGGTAGGGGAGTCTGTAAGGAAGAGTAAGAACAGGGACAAATTCTTGTACAAAAGTGTGCTTGGGAACAAGGCTGAAAGCCCAGATTCATAGTTGTCATCTCAACATTGTTTACCTCTCTTTTTCCAAGCATTCCTGGACAAGGTAAATCTTGATTTTTTGGCCCTCCTGAAAACAGTCCTGAAATCAAAACTATGGAATTGTAACTTGCAGGCTTAATGGACCAAAATGGACCACTTTGTCTTATTCCCATCCTTTACTTAAAATTTGGAAGATGGAAATTGAGAACTTTTGTGTTAAAACCACAGTTGGAATTCATTAATGGGCCATGTCTGCAGAGGATATCCAACATTTGATGGAGAAAATAATTGTCTGCAAATACTAATACTATATCAGTTTGCCCCCGAGAAAGACCATGAATAGTGCCATGGATTACAAGGCATTTTCTTCCCAATGCATTGTCTTCTTTGTCTTCAGAAATTCCCATAATAATCTTGCCTTCTTTAGTACCCAAGTTGTCTCCAAAACTATTTTAACACTGAGATAAGGAGCTAAAGGCTAGGAAAAAAGCCTGTTTCACTAAATAAGAGCACATTTCATTGCAAATGTTTAATCATAATTATATTAAGTGTGTGTGTGTGTGTGTGTGTATGTATGTATGTGTGTGTGTATATATATATATATATATATATATATATATATATATATATATATATATATATATATAGTTAAGCAATAAAAATTAAATAGGATGGAGTGAGCAAAGGGGTGGGGGAAAGGGACAGAAAGGATTAAGTGGAGTCATATACAGAATAGATTCTATTTAATGAAAATTTCCTTGGTGTTCAACATTTTTATTATACTTAATAGGACTGCACTTCATTTTTTGTCTCTGATAATTGTGTATGCTTAATGAATGTCCTCTCTTATTTCCCCATTGAGCCATGACAGAAATTAATAAACCCAATTCTGTAGGTTTAAGTTTAATTCTGTTGAAATCTATAAAGTGGCTACATTTTCACTTAATGGAAAACTGAATGAAATGAGCTTTAGTTTCCAAGCAACTCAAGAGGTAAAATTTATTGGCCTTACTTTGTTTTTTCTCTTTGTTTCCTTCTCCTTCAGCCGTTGCTTGGGTTTAACAGCATAGAACAGCACTAACAGACAAAGTGGATCATGAAAACCAAAAGAAATTAAATTATCTTTTTTTTAAAAAAAAAAATCCATTAATCACCTAGATTTTTTTTTTCTTACCAACCAGGCCAGGAATGATTAGTAAAGATAAACGTGTTGCTTTATCATTTAATAAAGACGGCAAGCAGAGAAGAAAATCAAGACTGACAACTATAAAACAAACTTATCTGAAGCAGTGAATAACACTAAAGCAATGTGCTTAGGGCTGAGTAATTTACTTCTTGTCACATTGCATTGGGTGCTAAATGTAGAAAATTAAATAATGCCATGTTGAATTACTACAGTGTATAATTGCTTGAGCTTGTTACAGTAGTGCGTTTGAAAGCTGGAAGACCCAAAGAATACAATGGAGAAAATACTTAGGAAGATTAAGGAAGGGTCTCTGCTCCTGACCCTCTCAATTTGCCCAATGATTAATGCAAATGGTATGTTGCCTTTTCTTTTTAAGAAGAAGGATAGACAAATGTTTTCTTCTAGTGGACACTTATGAAATTCTCAGAGCATATTTTGCAGGTGCCATCACAAAAGGGCTGCCATTTGGAGTTTGTACGTTCACAAATTACTTGTTATGGGAGAAAGGATCAAAACACCTCCAAGCAGTCAAATTCAAATTTCTTTACTACCTACATTCTATGGGCATGGCTTGGTGGGTGTGGCTTGGTGGACATGGCAGGGGAAGGATATTGCAAAATCTCCATTCCCACCCAACTCCAGGGGAAGGATCAGAGAAATCCAGCAGGTTCTGACAGGTTCTGGAGAACCGGTAGCGGAAATTTTGAGCAATTTGGAGAACCGACAAATACCACCTCTGGCTGGCCCTAGAGTGGGGTAGGAATGGAGATTTTGTAATATCCTTCCCCTGGAGTGGTGTAGGAATGGAGATATAGCATGCCATAGGTTTGCCATCACAGGCCTAGATATATTGGTGACCAATTCCTACTGTGGAGAAATCCAAGATTTGATCAAAGATTAAATAAGGCCTACTAGGTTGAGATATCTCTTGGTATTGTTATTCTGTTATACAGCTATCAGATCAGATCATCATTTAAATTCACATCTACTCTACTTGGGAAAAAGTATCCTCTGATCATTGTTTGATCATTTATGTTAAATAAATAATAAATAAATAACTGTATTGTCATTGTATGGGTATACACAGTATACCCATACAACGAAATTCACTTAACACCCAAAGACCAGGTCCAACACACATAACAATCCCCAAACACACTCCCACCCACCACAAATTCCCCAGCCCTAAACCACCCAAACATCCACACTACAGACCAAGTAATACTGTCCAACAGCTCACTGATGGTGGCCCTTTAGTTCATTGAGTGCAATTTTAGCTCTGGGATAAAAAACCTATTCAGAAAACGTGTAGTCCGAGTTTTAATTGTTCTGTATCTTCTGCCAGAAGGCAACAGTCCAAAAAGATTGTAAGCAGGATGGGAAAAGTCTCTGAGAATGTTATGCAACTTTCTCAAACAGCAAGATTCGAAGATATCATCCAAGCTGGTAGCTGGACAGTTTTAATGATTCTCTGTAGAGCTTTTTTGTCCGCTACAGAGCTGCTCCCATACCATGCAAGAATGCCAGGACACTCTCAATGGTTTGCAATAGTAGGACAGAAGTAAATGCTGAGATAGATTTATCTTCCTGAGTGTTCTCATGAAGTACAGCCTCTTCTGTGCCTTCTTCACAAGCATGTTAACATTCATAGTCCATGAAGGGTCCTCCAAGATATAAATGCCCAGAAATTTAAACTTTTCCACCCTCTCCACCTCCTCACCATTTATGTACAATGGTAGATGTATCTCTCTTCCTCCTGAAGTCAATTATAAATTCTTTTATATAAATTATATGTTATGGAATGGCATTAATTAGGGCTGCCTATGTTGGGGGCAGCATCTCATTTCTGAATTCCATGACAGTATCCACATTCCAAAAATAGGCAAGGCCACTAAAAAAATGGAACCAGGGGTCAGGACATTGACTCATCTCATTCAATGTATCTTAATTTGAATACATCGAATATGATTACCTCCCAGGTATATTGCAATTAATCTAATAATATTATGCACTTAAAATGTATTGAAATATATTGCAAATGCCTTCATATCCCATGATATAAAGGCATTTGCAATATATTCAGAAGTAACTTTTGGAAGGATTAGTGAAGGTTATTCATGCTTGTTCTAATAATAAACTAATGAGAAACTTTAGAAGTCAGTGATACAATAAGTTTCATCAGTAAACACATGATGCCAAATTTTGTATTATTCTTATATAACGCTATGAAGTACTGTGCCAAAATTAATTCAAAAGCCAGATTAACAATTTTTGCACCCCATGACAGTTATGAGGACAAAAGAGAGAAGACCCAATTTTTAGAAAGCTGATAAGAAGGATTTTTTTACCCATGAAAATGTTTTCAAAATATAAAGGGTTTATAAACCTGGGTAATATTTTTAACTGCTGGGATCGTATTGTTGATGTCACTGTGTTAGGTTTGTCAGTTATAAAAAAAGAACCAAATCTTTCTCTCTCTCTCTCTCTGCCTTCTAGGCTCCTTTTTGTTTAAAATGGACAAAACATGGAACCATGCATTTGTCAGCAGGATGATAAATTAATCATCTAAAGCAATATTGGCCAGGGCCACTGTCTCTGTACTGTTTCCAACTCATTCCAATGATAGGATGAGACAGAACTGAACTTCTGAAAGATGGAAGAGTAGAAATGAATAAATAAATCTCTTTTTATTTAAATCTTCTCTTTATCTTTTATATCTCTTTATCCAACTCTGTTATTCTAGTCCCGTGATGGCAAACGTATGGCAGACGTGCCACAGGTGGCACATGGAGCCATATCCGCAAACATTGCCCTAGCTCAGCTCCGGCACTCGCAGCTGATTTTTGGGCCTTCTGGGCCCATTGGAAGTCGGGAAATGGGCTGTTTCTGGCTTCTGGAGGGCCTCCAGGGGTGGGTGGGTGGGGAAGGCTGTTTTCATCCTCCCCAGGCTCCTAGAAAGGCTCTGGTGCCTGGGGACGATGAAAAACAGGCCTTGCAGTCCCACCGGAAGTCAGGAAATGGGCCGTTTCCAGCCTCCAGAGGACCTCTGATAGAACTGGGCCCATTGGAAGTCAGGAAATGGGCTGTTTCCGGCTTCCAGAGGGCCTCCATGGGTGGGTGGGTGGGGAAGGCTGTTTTCATCCTCCCTAGGCTCCAAGAAAGCCTCTGGAGCTTGGGGAGGGCGAAAAACAGGCCTACCGGGCCCACAATGACATCGTGTGCCAAAAGTGGGGGGTTGCATGCACATGCATGGGGCACATTGAATTATGGGTGTGGGCACACGCACACACAACTCCCCCATGCTCCCCCCACTTTTGGTATGCAACGGCAAAAACGTTAGCCATCACTGTTCTAGTCTATTCTAGTCTATTCTATTTTATGCTAGGCCAGAGGTCTTCAAACTTGGCAACTTGGCAAAATTGGCAACATTGCTCTGCTGGCTGGAGAATTCTGGGAGTTGACGTCCACAAGTCTTAAAGCTGCCATGTTTGGGGACCCCTGTGCTAGGTTGATGACACCCAAAGAAGACTAAGGTTTAGTCTGAAAAGGAGAACGAATGCGGCAACCAGCTTTAGAAGGCAGTGAAGATACTGAACTGGTGAGTAGCAGCTGCCTTTCAGAATAAACTAATAAGCAGTCAAGATATAAGCCACGTGCCCAGCATTTGACAGAGTAGCAATGAAGGCCTTGGAGAAGATAGTGAAACACCAGAATCTGTCTAGTTCAACAAAGGTCAGAATCGTGCAGGCAATGCTTGTTCCTGTCATGCTCCATGGAAGAGAAAGCTGGACTTTGAGGAAGCAGTACAGAAAGAGATTTATCAACCCCACAAGATTATCAGACCCCAAAATCAACTCCACAGGAAGACTAGACCTATATTCTCTTGGAACATTAAAGTAACAGAATCTTGTATATGCTTTTCCTCCTTCCCTCTTATATTCCAGGGAGCCAATTTGACTCTCTTCTTAATATTCATAATATTAATTTACTATATAACTGTAAGAGCTGTGGTGGTGCAGTGGTTAGAAGGCAGTACTGCGGGCTACTTCTATTGTCTGCCGGCTGCCTACCATTTGACAGTTCGATTCTCACCGGCTCTAAGTTGTCTCAGACTTCCATCCTTCCAAGGTCAGTAAAATGAGGACCCAGATTGTTGGGGGGCAATATATGCTGACTCTGTAAACCGCTTAGAGAGGGCTGTAAAGCACTGTGAAGCGGTATATATACCACTTCACAGTGCTTTACAGCCCTCTCTAAGCAGTTTACAAAGTCAGCTTATTTATCTATCTATCTATCTATCTATCTATCTATCTATCTATCTATCTATCTATCTATCTATCTATCTATCTATCTATCTATCTATCTATCTATCTATCTATCTTTTATACCGCCCTTCTCCTGAAGGACTCAGGGCGGTGAACAGTTAAAATAACATACACATAAATGTGAATATAAGATGATTAAGCCAATTTGGCTCATCCGTTAAGAAATTTCAGCATAAAGATTTAGAACAATTAGAAGAGATTTAGAAGAGCCAAGCTTGGTAAAACAGAAAGGTCTATTGCCCCCGACAATCTGGGTCCTAATTTATTAATTGGCCATCCATCTTACCACAGGGTAACTCTGGGTGGCTCACAATATTTTAAAAAAAGACAAACTATATGCATAAAATGCTACAAAAATATAAAAATACTAAAATTATGAATACTTAATATTCATAATAAGTCTATTCCGGACATAAACAATTATTTAATTTTTTTTTCCTGTACAGATAGTCCTTGATTTACAAACATTTCTTTAGTGATACAACAACACCAAAAGATGATTTACAACTAGTTCTCCTCATACTTAACCACCAGTGGTGGGTTGCTCCCGGTTCTGTCCGGTTCTATAGAACCGGTAGTAAAACCGGTGGGAAGCTCCACCCACCCGGCACAATGTCATCATTGATGATCTCTGCATGCGCAGAAGCTTCTGCGGATGCGCAGAAGAGCATGCATGCGATCCCGCTGCGAACCAGTAGTAAAAGTAAGTGGAACCCACCCGTTAACCACCATCATAGTATCCACATGGTGACATGACAAAAATCCAGGCTCTTAGCAACAGGCAGGTACTTATGATAGTTGTAGCATTCCGGGGTCATGTGATCAAACTAGATTCACCTACAGTAACAACCACATGATTCTCTTAACAAGTGCAGTGATCGGTTTAACAACCCTGGGAAAAAAAGATCATATAATATAGTAAGCACGAAATAATCGCCTCGCTTAGCCACAAGAGTTCAGCTCCCAATTGTGGTTGTCAGTTGAGGACTGCTTGTAATGGTTTCTGAAAATTTGCTTCCAGGCTGTCTGTCTATCTGCTTACAAGTATTAGATGCTTTTGAAATTTGTGACTTGGAAAAGTTCCTGTGAATATCACGGGTAGCTAAGAAAACAAATGGATCATCAAAACAAATCAACTCAGAGCTCCCACTCAAGGCATAAACGTCCAGCCTTAAATTATCATACTTCTTACACAATATGCAAAGGTATAATTAATTAATTAGGTCATTTCTGTATCCCAATCACAGCAAGGCAGTTTATATCTAATTTTGTCTAAGGATGACTCAGAAGGTAAACTGACTTGCAGGTGTTTGTTTTTTCCCCATTTCCAATATTTTGGCATAATATTTGCTGGAAGGATGTTGGCTATTGTCAACTGTCTGACTAATGCACCCACAACACTCTCAGGAGCTTTGAATTCCCCAAAGTAAAACTTTATTGGATACACCATGTTGGTATTGAAGAACCAAAACCAGCTCTAGTTTTCCTGTGCAAATGCTTGCCCAATTTCTGGCAAGGCTTCCCTTTCTCCCCACCTCTAGGTGATCACCTTGTCCAATTATGAGACGTCCTCTTGTTATGGGAACAGTCCATCTCCTTCTCAAGCACCTGCAGTGATGACCTTGATGGTTTCCAGGCTCTCGCAGTCCATGCACAAATTCTCAGCACTCCATTCCACCCTTGCCTCCCCCCCCAATTCATTGGCAAATTGAACAGTGATAAGGTTTGAAAGAAAGAAAGTGTTTCAATCTTGACAGCTGTGCTGCAAAATGCTAGGAATTATTTTATTTTATTTATTTATTAGATTTTTTTTTATTTATTAGATTTATAAACCGCCCTACTCCTGGCGGACTCAGGGCAGTGTACAGCCATAAATAAAACATATAAATACAAAAGTTTAAAATAGAATAAAATGAATTAAATAATTTGGCTGACAATTAAAACCCCAATAATTTAAAACAAATTAAAATTCATAATTAAAAGGGGAAAATAACTTAGGTCAGGCCGGCTTGTTGGAATAAATAGGTCTTGAGCGCGCGGCAGAAGGTGCGCAGGTCCGGGATCCTCCGTATATCCGGGGGGAGCTCGTTCCAGATGGTAGGTGCTCCCACAGAGAAGGCTCTCCCCCTGGGGGCCGCCAGCCGGCATTGTTTGGCCGATGGCACCCGGAGGAGCCCCTCTCTATGGGAGCGTACAGGCCGGTGGGAGGCTATTGGTGGTAGCAGGCGGTCCCGCAAATAACCAGGTCCTAAGCCATTTTGACTTTCAGAAAAGCAAAAACAAAGGAAAGGAAAGCAGACTGGCTTGTTACACTGAAGAATGATTCACTTTCCTTAAATCAACTGCACTTTCTGCAATTAAATAAATAATTGCCATATAATTCAGATCTAGAAACTAGGGTACCATTTTCATTATGAACAAAACTCCCAAGACATTTACAAAACGAAAGCTCATGGATGTACAAAGTATTTGCATAGAAGTCAGAAACTGGTAAATTGAGTAAGCAGGTCAACATATTTTGAGAATACAATTAAAAAGCAGCCTGTGATGTAGACAATGTATAGGCGTTTCAGGAGTTTCAGAAGTTTATGCAATAATATCCTTTTTTTGTACATTTTTACAGTATGTTTATAGCTCAGGAGCTAACCACCGAAACACACAAAATTATAAATTGCTTTGGTACTTATTTTTCTTATAAAATATATTGTTCCCATACTGGCATAGGACAGTGAAGATGGAAATAGAAAAGGAAATGGAGATGAAGGAAAGACTGACTGTTGGTTTTTCTTGAAATTGATTCATTGTGACACAATGTTCAAATCCCTTAGATCAGCGGTCCCCAACCTTTGCGGCTTGATGGCCTGGTTGGGGGGGGGAGGGGAACAGGGCTGCATGAGTAGCAGGGCAGTGTGTGCATGCATGCATGCATGACAGGGGTGGGTTCTACTTACCTTTACTACTGGTTTGCAATGGGAGCATGCATGCGCTTCTGCGCAGATTGTCAATTATGACGTCTGGGCGGGTGGGTGGAGCCTCCTGCCGCTTTTACTACCAGTTCTAAAGAACTGGACAGAAGTGGGAGCAACCCACCACTGAAGCATGCACAGTTCAATTCATGCGAGCAGCAGGCTGATGTGCGCGCACATGCACAGTTGACCATTCATCTGGACTGCAAGTTGAATTGTATGCACATCTGCATGTGCACCGGTCCATTGCTTGCATGAGTTGAGTTGTGCACACTTGTGTGCACACTGACCTGCCTGTCACATGACCCAGTTCCAAATAGTCCATGGCCTGGTAGTGGATCGTGGGTTGGATGTTAGGGACCCTTGCCTTAGATTCAGTGCAAGGTCACAGCAATATAGTCTCAGCCCAGATCCTTTCCCAAACGATCATTTGGAAAGGCAAAACTGCTAGGAACCAGTGGACATAAAAAAGAAGTGCATGTGTATAGATGTGGTGTGTGTGTGTGTGTGTGTGTGTGTGTGAGAGAGAGAGAGAGAGAGAGAGAGAGAGAGAGAGAGAGAGAGAGAGAGAGAGAGAGAGAGAGAGAGAGAGAGAGAGCGCAGAAAAGGTGATCAGCAGAATTCAAATTATCTTAGAAAAAGAAAGACAAACGAAGATAACAAGTAACAGTGAAAGTCCAAAACTTAATGAACTCTCCCATCTTGGTGTACATGTGTCCTTGTGTTTATCTTAATATGTAAAGCAAAATCTGGGCTGAACAATAAAAATCTTTCTGGAAGAATAGAAGACCTATCAATACCATAAATCAAAACGTGATATTGGATTTAAAAATAGACTCAACGCAATTGTGAGCACAATACCTAGTTCTCCATGCCTTTCAAGGAAGCTGGGATGGGGGGAAAAATGTCTGAAGGCACACCTGCCATCATTCAGTCAAGTTATGAATATGGATTCAGGGAGGGAAGCAAGTGTCTAAATATCCCTATTAATTTTAATGCATGTAAGCAATATGCAACTTCATGACTTTTAAACAAGGCCCTTTTTGATGCTCATTTGAGTTTGATATGAGATTTAGTGCATGTTATTAACCTTGTCAAGACAGTCAGCATCCTTGAGTGGTGCTTATCTTCGGAGCACACACAAAGTCAGTGTCACAGGTCACCACCACTTAAATTCATATTTATGCTCCCTAACTTACTTTCATATTGGTATTATGGAGCCAAGGAAGGAACGGCATCTCCTACAAGGAAATGGGCATTAGAAGGTGTGCAGCCATTCATAATAGAATTTTCAATACAGGGTCAACTGCCGTTGATTTATTTTTTTAATGTAGGGGTGGATAAATCATGAAGGAAACATTCTAGAAATTAGAGTAAAATGACCTCTTGGGAAGAAACGGGCAGATTCTCATTGGGGTTGTTGGTTACTAAGCAGTGGTGGGCTTCAAAATTTTTTACTACCAGTTCTGTGGGTGTGCTTTGTAGGCATGGCATGGCTTGATGGGCGTGGCTTGGTGGGCATAGCAGGGGAAGGATACTGCAAAATCCCCATTCCCTCCCCACTCCAGGGGAAGGATACTGTAAAATCCCCATTTCCTCCTGATCAGCTGGGACTCGGGAGGCAGAGAATAGATGGGGTGGGATCAGTCAGATAGAGGTGGTATTTGCCGGTTTTCCGAACTACTCAAAATTTCTGCTATCGGTTCTCAGGAACTAAGGAAAATTAGCTTTCTAACTGCCAGACCAAGTGCACTTAACAGGACATCTGCAACTATTTTGATTACATTGACATCTAAATAAATTTCCTTTATTTTTTTTTCTTTGTATCAGATAAAGCTAGGTCAGGAAGGAAGGAAGGAAGGAAGGAAGGAAGGAAGGAAGGAAGGAAGGAAGGAGGGAGGGAGGGAGGGAGGGAGGGAGGGAGGGAGGGAGGGGAGGAGGAGGAGGAGGAGGAGGAGGAGTTTTAGTGACCATCCATCTCTAGAAATTGTTCCTTGTTTCTCTTTGTTCAGTTTCTTGAATTCTCTTGTTTTCAACTCCCAATTCACAATTTCATTGACTGCTGTTAAAGGTAAAGGTTCCCCTCACACATATGTGCTAGTCATTCCCGACTCTAGGGCGTGGTGCTCATCTTGTTTCAAAGCTGAAGAGCCAGCGCTGTCCGAAGACATCTCCGTGGTCGGCGTGACCAAACACCAAAGGCGCACTGAACGCTGTTACCTTCCCACCAAAGGTGATCCCTATTTTTCTATTTGCACTTTTTGCGTGCTTTCGAACTGCTAGGTTGGCAGAAGCTGGGACAAGTAACAGGAGCTCACCCCATTACATGGCACTAGGGATTCAAACCGCTGAATTCCAACCTTTCGATCGACAAGCTCAGTGTCTGAGCCACTGCATCCCTACTGCTGTTATTAGTCAATAAATCCTGATGCCATTAACCTGGAATAGAAACAAGCTAAGATTTGGTTTTTGACAGCCTTCTGGAAGAGGGCATTCAAAACAAAAGTAAAGGCTGAGTAAAGCCTTATTTCCCACTCACACTTTTTTCACATTGATTTCTAACCCTGGCTCAACCAGTCTGTCTCCTTACAGTCACATTAATGCCACCCCTTCTTGAAACCCCTAATGCTTCCTTGATTCTCAATTTCACACTGCCTCCTACCCATTAATTAACTCATCTACACCCACTTAATCTACTTTTTTTAATCAATCCATGAACTTTTCCAGGTGTTCAAAACTCTTGCATTAGAACTGAAGGGAAGGGAGTTGCATGGTACTATCCACCCTCTATTTGGCGGTTAGGGGGTCTACAGCAGGAAGGTAGTTATTATGGATGAGAGAGAGAGAGAGAGTAATTTAGTTTGAAAGTAAATGCCTTCTTACCTATTTTCACCTTTCTGAACCCACATATCAACTAAAATCCAGCATTTTGCAATGAAGTTTGCTAATCAAGAAAAAAGAAGTACCTAGGCAGAATTACCTAAAACAGGGGTCAGCAACCTGTGGCTCTGGAGCCGCATGTGGCTCTTTCACCCCTCCGCTGTGGCTCCCCGTCACTCAAAATCTGCATCACAGCCACCAATCTGAAATCCCTGCCAGCACATGATTTATTGAGCTTTTCAACGCCCAGTAGGCCAACCATGGATAAATCCAAGAAAAGAAAAGTTTCAGAAGAAAACAGAAGGTTTAATTCAACTACATATGCTAGTTTTGTGGCCGCTCAAGAAATAGTCGGGCACGGGAAAGGTTTTGTGGCTCCCGGTGTTTTCTTTTCTGTGGGAAACAGGTCCAAATGGCTCTTTGAGCATTTAAGGTTACGGACCCTTGACCTAAGAAGACTTACTTGCAAAAAGGCTAATATGAATTATGCTAAACTTTACAAATCTTAATGAAACGTTTTTGCAAAATACACAGAGGATGAGAGCACTGAAATGGAAAGAACTGAAGTTTTCAACAAGAAAATGAAAAACTGTGAAAAACAGATGCCCGTTCTTCGTTTCTATGCTCGTAGAAGTTAGCTGAGGAAATGTAACACAGATAATAGTTCCAAATCTCAAAGGGAATGTATATAAAGCAGTGGGTTCCTCACTGCAGATCATGAAGGTGGGTGGAGATGAGCTGGAGCAGGACTGATGGGCACTAAAAACAAGTGAATCTATCCATTTTGTTTCTTCTCAGTGGGATAATAACTGCACCTTTTCTTCCTTAACAAAAGAAAAAGAAGCAACCTAGAACTAAGGAGAAATTTCCTGACAGAACAATTAATCAGTGGAACAACTTGCCTCCAGAAGCTGTGAATGCTCCAACAGTGGAAGTTTTTAAGAAGAGGTTGGATAACCATTTGTCTGAAGTGGTGTAGGGTTTCCTGCCTAAGCACAGGGTTGGACTAGAAGACCTCCAAGGTCCCTTCCAACTCTGTTATTCCATCCTATTCCTATATTTCCTATATTGATCCAAACAAAATATTCCCTCCTTTTCTGCAGAAGATTTTTTTTTCCTTGTGAAACTTCCTGCATCCTATATAATATTAACTTAGTATGGGGGCAAGTGGCAAATTCTTAAGATTTATACAAGAATGCCTGTAAAAATGAGAAAGAGAGAGAGAGTGGAGGAGAAAGAAAGAGAAAAACTAAAGAGGAAAAAAAATTAGATAAATGCTTATGCGCACTTCATTTTAAAAAATGTCTTCCCTCTGCAAAGTATCATTAACACCTTAAACATTGATCAGAAGGACTTTTACCACTTGTGACTTTAATCAATCCTCTAAAAGTTACAAAACTCACTGAGCAAAATATGAATGTCAGGGCATTCATTTCCACGCGTCATAAATTCCATGAATAACCCACCTGAAACAATCTTGAATGAACAGGATGTATGTACTGGGATGGGCTCAGTTAAAAAGGGGGATAATTGGAGGTGACTTTTAGGACGAGCCTATGTCGCATCACCAATGGTTAGTTCATCAATGCCAGCTAGAAGGGTTAGGCTGCAATATTCAGACGTGAAAGAGAACACAATTACCAGGAGAATTTATTTTATTTGCATCAGTGGTGAAATCCATTTTTTTTACTACCAGTTCTGTGGGCGTGGCTTGGTGCATGGCTTGGTGGGTAAGGCAGGGGAAGAATACTGCAAAAGGATACCCAAACTTTAGGGGAAGGATATTGCAAAATCCCCATTCCCTCCCTACTCCAGGGGAAGGATATTGCAAAATTGAGGACCCAGTTGTGGGGGCAATAAGCTGACTTTGTATAAAATATACAAAAGTATGAAGGCTATTGCTTAATGCATTGTAAGCCGCCCTGAGTCTCCGGAGAAGGGCGGCATATAAATCAAATTTTTTTTAAAAATCCCCATTCCCTCCCCACTCCAGGGAACTCCTCATTCCCACCCCACTCCAGGGGATGGATACTGCAAAAATCCCCATTCCCTCTCCACTGTGGGGCCAGCCAGAGGTGATATTTGCCAGTTCTCCGAACTGCTCAAAATTTCCGCTACTGGTTCTCCGGAACCTGTCAGAACCTGCTGGATTTCACCCCTGCTTTGCATTCTCTTATTAGAAAAAAAAAATAGCAATGAAAGTAGGGGGAAAATCACTCCCAGGTTTTTTTTCCCCCTTCATCTTCAGAACTGCTTCTACATCCTTCATGGCATTGCCAATAGATTGCAGGTGTAGACTATAATGAGCTGACAAAAGTAAGTCTGCCAAGAGTGTTATGACATTTTTGTGTGCAGTGGAAATTCATGCTAAAATCTGCTTGTGGGCTGACATCCATGGCTCTGTTTAACAGTGCCTCTAACTGGTCTTTGAGAGCTATAAACGGCATGTGGTTCCTGCTAAGGCTGTTTTAATTGGTTATTGCAGCGCAGTGTGAGATTCATATCTGTTCAAAAGCATTAGCTTGCCTCCCTGTGTATAGCTCTGAAAATTCATGCGCTTAAAGATGCAAAGAGGAGTGGGATGCGATTTCAGCAGCCTAAGATGGGAGAGGGAAAAGAGGAAAATTTCCTGTGAGTTACGCTCGGGCTTTACGGAAAGCGCAAATAATAATATAGAATATAGAATTCTTTATTGGCCAAGTGTGATTGGACACACAAGGAAATTTGTCTTTGGTGCATACGCTCTCAGTGTACAGAAAAAGACAAGATACATTTATCAAGAATCATAAAGTATAACACTTAATGATAGTCATAAAGAAACAATCAATATAAATCGTAAGGATACCAGTAACAAGGTTACAGTCATGCAGTCATGAATGGGAGGAGATGGGTGATAGGAACAATGAGAAGATTAATAGTAATAGTAATGCAGACTTAGTGAATAGTTTGAAGTGTTGAGGGAATTATTTGTTTAGCAGAGTGATGGCGTTCGGGGAAAAAGCTGTCCTTGTGTCTAGTTGTTCTGGTATGCAGTGCTCTATAGCGTCATTTTGAGGATAGGAGTTGAAATAGTTTATGTCCAGGATGTGAGGGGTCTGTAAATATTTTCCCAGCCCTCTTTTTGATTCGTGCAGTATAGAGGTCCTCAATGGAAGGCAGGTTGGTAGCCATGGTTTTCTCTGCAGTTCTAATTATCCTCTGAAGTCTGTGTCTGTTTTGTTGAGTTGCAGAACCAAACCAAAGTTATAGAGGTGCAAATGACAAATAATTCCTCTGCAGAACTGTATCAGCAACTCCTTGGGCAGTTTGAGCTTCCTGAGTTGGTGAAGAAAGAATGGTGGTAATAGTGAAAAATATTATGCAGGTATGAAATTCATCTTACACTATCCTGCAGAGGTGGGTCAAGATATACCAACATAAATGATCCAAATATATAATAGATTGAAAAGAAACAAAGAAAGGCTAAAAATGCATTGAAAATAACTGCAGAAAAGTTTGATAAAGATAATCTTATTTTCCCTTTGTCATAAAAAAAACTAGTTCAAATGTTGACAGAGAAGTGATTTTGGAAATCTGCTATAGAAATCAAATTCTGCAAATTCTTTTGGATGCTGCCTATCCCTGCTCAATCCATATGTCTTGCTTTTAAATTCTAAAATTTAATATTTATTTTGTTTTAATTCTCAGCCAAACGTATATGTGTTTTAAAATTTTTAACTTTTATGTATTGAATTTTTACTCGGCTGTTCACCACCCTGAGTCCGTAAGGAGAAGGGCGGTATATAAATCTAATAAATAAATAAATAAATAAATAAAATGTATAAATATGTACGTTTTAACATTTTTAAATTAAATGTTAAAATGTATTTATTAATCCAGGGCAGCTGATGATATTCCAATCATGTTGGATAATTTTATGAACGTCAGTGTCAAATGGACATTTATTTACGACTTATTCAGAACAGGCAAGAGATTTTATTTTTTAAAAAAGCCAGCTTTTCTAAGAACTTCAAGCCACTAGCAAGCTTTCTTGTTTTGATGGCAAGCTTTTCCAAAAATTGAAACACCTGGGGGAGAAAAATACACAGGTTTCAGCAAGAAAAATGAAGGAAAAAGTTCATGAACCCGTGTTAGTTTCGCTCAGTCTGCAGAGAAACCCACAAATCATTGCACAACGGCCTGTAAACCTCAGGCCTCCTTCATGTCATAATTTGGGATGCTAGTGCCAGTGTCATATAAGGAGAGAGGTGATTATTCCTCAAGATCCTACAGATTCCTCTCAAGGAGTGCCAACACGAGTGCTTTCGATGGAATTAGCGTTATCTGGAAGAACACAGCTGCATCCATTGCCTTCGCTAAATAACATCAGCGCCATGTGTAATTGCATTAGATAAATATGATAGTTACCTTTATTAGAAACATAATTGCTGATCTTCAGCTAGAAAGTCTGGCTGAGAATGTCGTTCTTTTTCTTATGTTCCTTCGGATCAAATAATAACTTAACTAAACAGCGTGATACAACCACCGACTGAAGGAGAGGGGGATCCGATATGGGGAAGGGGGGCAGTGGTGGGTTGCCCCCGGTTCGGACCGGTTCTATAGAACCGGTAGTAAAACCGGCGGGAGGCTCCGCCCACCGACCCTGATGTCATCAGAATGCTTCTGCACATGCGCAGAAGCTTCTGCACATGTGCGCAGCCCCGTTGCGAACCGGGTAAGTAAAGGTAAGTAGAACCCAACCCTGGAGGGGGTGGAGTGTGATTTAAAAGAGTCAATTAGGTAGAGGAAACATTTCAAATCAAATCCTTAGGTCCGTGATGGCCAACCTATGGCATGCATGCCCAAAGTGGCACATGGCGCCATGGCGCCTGGCACACGAATGGCATCACCTGTTCTTCTTCGGCGTTTCTGACACGCATTTGCGCACGACGATCAGCTGGCCTTCCTGCGTGCGGCAATGCCGAAACTGAAAGAGCTGGTCTTCTGTTTTCCTGAGTGAGCATGCACACTGACCAGCTGATCGTCATGTGTGCATGCACGCCAGAAACCCAGAAGACTGTCCAGTGTGCATGCGCATGCTGGAAACCATAAGTTCATTTTTAAGCATGTGCATGTGGCCAGGGCAGCTCCTCTTCCGGGTTGCAACCCCGATTAGCACACAAAGCACATGGGCACACACTCGCTTTTCGGCACTTGGTTTGCCATCACTTCCTTAGGTTTTTATCTGCCCTTTTCCCAAGGGAACACAGGCAGTCTGGTGAGATTCTTGTAGATGGGTGATCAACAATAAAGAACCTTATTTGATCCATTCATGGAGCTGTTCTGGCTGCTTGCATCGAACAATTGCAGATTTGTTTATGAATAGGATGGAAAGACCTTAACAAGCCTGAATCTCAAAGAATGGAGATGTGGAGGCAGAATGGAATGTGAGAGAAGGCAGAATGATACATTGATCCTTTCAGAGAAGAAGGCTTGGGAGTTTTGCTCTTAAGCGTCTGTCTTTGAAAATCCTATATTTCCTTGGATTGCTCAATTGGGATTCAGAAGAAGCCTAAAACAGGCTGATCTTCTTTCATCTTTTTCGTGTTAAAGACAGCTATATGATTTTGGCTCATTAAGATAGAAATAATTACGATCAATTTACTTTTGAATAAGCACTTAACAAACTGCTACACATCCATAAATTGATATACATTTCATCATAAAGTGGATAGAAAGGGAGTGAGATGAGGAAAAATAGATTTGATAGATTTGTTCATCTTCAGAAGATGTCAAAAATTCAATGCAAACATGGTTGCAGTTTATCCATTGTAAAGCAAAGTCTCATTCAAAGGGAGAGAGCATCTATGACTCGTGAAAGTCCACTAAATTCCAAAGTCCATCATTTGTGATCAGTTATAGGTTTGCATAATGGTGCCATGAAAAAAAATATTCTCTCAGTGCCCAAATGACATACCTGGAGGCCATCTTTGGTATTAGACCTTCAGACCAGTGGTGAGTTGCTCCTGGTTCTGTCTGGTTCTTTAGAACTGGTGGTAAAAGCAGTGGGAAGCTCCGCCCACCTGCCCGGACATCATAAATGATGATCTTTACATGCACAGAAGCTTCTACGCATGCGCACACTCCCATTGCAAACAGTTGTAAAGGTAAGTAGAACCCACCCCTTCTTCGGACCTGCCACATTTACTACTGTGGGAAACTGGGAGGGGGAATTGTGTGGAGCATGGGTGATATATAGTCATAATAACGTTCCTTTCTCAGAGAGTCAAGGACATCTTGCCTTGCACCTGGAGGGCTGTGACTGGGAAGCATCTCCAATTGGGACGGTGCTTTAATTGGACCATGTGATGGACTTGTGGGTGTTGGGCAGGGACTTGAACTTTCCTTTGGGTGGGGAAACCCTGGAAGCTTTCAGATTTGGGTTTCCCCAGATGTGCCAATATCTCTAATAAAATGGAACTTTGAGGAAACTCAAGCCTCGGAGTTTTCTTTCATTGGGAGTGTTACTTGGAACCCTGACATACTGTTTCGTCAGGACAGTGATCAGGCAATTGGTTTTTTCGGATCCAAAGACAATGAGCACACCAGTAAATAAAGCTATTCTAAGTTTTCTTATTAACTCAAGGAAACAGATTTGAAAGGATAATATAACAAGCCCTTATACCAACCAAGATGATACTCAAAACTCATTCAAAGCTCCGAGAACTCCTTGATAAGGTTAGCAGAGTTAAGCCAAGAGGGTCAGTGTCCACAGTACTAGTGGACACTGGACACTAGTGGACACAGTACTAGTGGACACAGTGCTAGGTTCCATGCAGAAGCTCCCAATCAACAACAATACCATTTTTTTAAATCAAAACCTCAAACCATGACTTCATGGCTCTATTATGGTCATGAGATTGCAAGACCTGACCTTGACTGGTTGGCACAATGACTCTAGGATGAGAATCAAAAGCTGGAGGCCCTCACAGTGAGAAAAACTTTGAAGCTGTAACAGTAACAGAGTTGGAAGGGACCTTGGAGGTCATCTAGTCTAACCCCCTGCTCACGCAGGAGACCCGTACTACGGATTCGAACCGCCGAACTGCCAGACCTTTCTGATTGACAAGCTCAGTGTCCTAGCCACTGAGCCACCTAGCCAGGCTGTGCGAAGATTTCTCTCCTTTCTTCAGTTAAAATAAAAACCCCAAGGTTACCTCAGAATGAGCTCTAAACATCTAGACTTTTTTTTTAATATGAAGGAGAAATCAAAATATGTCACTAAACTCATTGAAATAATAATGGTCTTCTGTATTGCCACTACACATACTTTAACAAAAATGACATAAATATAACATACATTTAAGTTTTTCATCAGACTATGGAAGATGGAATCGTATTATATATTGTCTGGGAACGTATCTTGAAGAAACAAAATATCCATTGCATCCAATTAGTTAAATGAGGATCTTTTGAATCAAATTTTAACCATATTGGGAGAATTTTCTCCTCTGATAAAATTGTCTAATTAGACATCCTAGAATTATTTTCATTGAAAGAGAACTTGATAAAAGGTAGGATTCAAGGTGCTGGTTATCACCTATAAAGCCCTACATGGCTTAGGCCCGGGGTATCTGACGGACCATCTGCGGCCAGTGACAGCTCCCCATCGCCCGGTGCGTTCCCACAGGGAGGGCCTCCTTGGAGTGCCGTTGGCCAGGCAGTGTCATCTGGCGATTGCTAGGGAACGAGCTTTCTCTGTGGGTGCGCCTACCTTATGGAATCAACTCCCCCTGGAGCTCCGGGTGGTCCCTGACCTGCGCTCTTTCCGCCATGACCTTAAGACATGGTTATTTCGCCAGGTCGGATTAAGGGGAGTTTTAATGGTTTTTAACACTTAATATTGATTTTATCTGTTTGTTTTATCCCTGTGAGCCACCCTGAGTCCTTTCCGGAGATAGGGCGGCATATAAGCTTAATAAATAAATAAATAAATTTGGGGGGAAGTATTGTGACTAAACAACTCATAATTTGTGAGCTGCATATTACTGCCAGTGTCCTTTTCGAGCCCTCAGGACATACTTAAAAAGTAATGCCAGCTGCCACCTCAATGCTTTTTTTTATGCTTTGCTACTATTTGGCAACAGACTGATATGAACTATGGGAAGGAGGGAAGGCAAGGGAGAAAGTGAAAATAAGTGCTGCATCTCTTCAAGGCACTGCTTCAAGGTCACCCAGTATACCAGCTGCATACCATCCTGCATTTGAACCAATGGTTACAAAAACATCCTTCCTAAACCTGACTGGTCACACAGGGTGGGCAATGGGAGGTAGCTAAGGGAGGGAAAAGTTGAATTTAGGGATTTTAGTGCGCAATTCTCAGTTCTGGCTATGCATTACTGCAATACATTTGATTTCTACTAAAACTACCTTTCTCAACAAATGGAGTCAAGGATCATTTCTATTTAGAGGTTTATGTGATGGCAGGTCTGACAGGTAAACTGTATATTTGATGATTAAGGTGTTCATTTCCTCCCTTAAATAGCCCAATGTTTGTTTATTTATTTGGTACATATAAGGTTGTAATTGGGTCAAATGGAAACCATTTTTCCCCTTAAGCCCGTAAAAAATTAAAAAGTAAACTATATATTATATTATTAACCCAGGCAACTGATCCCTGCTTTATTCCAATTTATGGAGGCAAATAAAATGTTTGAAAAGTATGAATGTCCATGAAGTCAAGCTTGACATGGAAACATGACTTTGAATTGATGAGATCATTTAGAGTTGAATCGGCTGTATACGTTATAAGAAAGTTTCACTTCTGAATAAATATGGTGAGGATTCTAATGAAACAATGTATTTTTGAGCTGTATTTGGAAAGATCCAAGGTCCAAAATCCTGGATAGCTTTTGTTTCTCACTGCACAAATACTGAGTCAGAGGTTGAGTATAGTGCTAAACAGAAGTATGTCAAATTGAGAACAGAAAAATACCCCCATTCCCATATTTGTTTTAGGCAACTAAAGCAACGTTATGCAATCACTTGGTCATTCCAAGAAGTCCTATGAACATACTCCTATGAATACCAGGAACCTAAATGTAAGAGAACAGAAAGCACAAGCACTTCAGGTCATTCCATTCAGTGAATAAAATAAGTCCACAATATGCACATGTGCATGCACCTACCATGTTTCCCTGAAAACAGGACCCTGTCATATATTTTTTTGAACCCTAAAATAAGCGCTTGGCCTTATTTTCGGGGAGGTCTTATTATTTTGGGGTGCGTGGAGCAAGATTGGGCTCTTCTTGCCATCTTACCTGATTTCCAACTCTGCGTTTAAATATTTTCAGAGGGAGGGCTTATTTTAGCGCATGAGCTCAAAAGCCCGATTGGGTTTATTATCAGGGGATGCCTTATTTTCGGGAAAACAGTGTAACCCAGGGTCCGATTGTGTGTCTTTTTACTTCTACCTGGGGTTCTCTCCTGGATTGCTTTCAGTGTGCTTTCAGTTTTGGAGGTGCCTAAGTTTACTCTATCTGGCTCAAGGTGAGATTTAAAAAAAAAAAAAACCCAAATCTAGCCTTGAGCAACTATCCTCACAGATTGACTTACGGAGCTTGACAACATAATGTACTTCCATTAGCTCTATTAGCATAGAAAAAGGTTAGTGAGCCATCACGGGTTGATGGAACTAAAGCAAAATCCTTAATTAAACTAAAGTTCCTTTAAACATTGTAATTATCTGAAAGGCAACACCTGTAATGTGGGAATGACTTTGGGAGACAGGAAGAAGAGCCGCAGACTAGCAATGGTTAGATAAGAGGCACCTTAGACCACAGAAGTAATAGGAGTGTAGCACATATCTCAGAAGAGACCCTCCCTAGACTCGTAAGATCAATGGCAGCCTTGTGAGATAGTCCATACACGAAGCAAAATCAGGATTATTAGCTCTTTAATGTAAGGTTACATTACTGTTTGTTTATTTATTTGTTTGTTTATTTGTTTGACTTGTATGTCACCCAAGATGCTCATGAGGAAAGGTGGGGTCTTCTCTTAGTCTGTTAGCCACCTCCAGAGTGATGCATTCCTGTTAGGGCCCCAACTCAACTGGCAGAGCAGTCTTCGGACTGGAAGGTCACAAGGATCTAAGGATCTAAGAGCCACAGTGGCACAGTGGTTAGAGTGCAGTACTGCAGGCTACTTCTGCCAGCAGTTTGGCAGATCGAATCTCACCAGGTTCAAGGTTGACTCAGCCTTCCATCCTTCCGAGGTCGGTAAAATGACGACCTAGATTGTTGGGGGGCAATAAGCTGACTTTGTAAAACTGCTTAGAGAGGGCTGTGAAGCACTATGAAGCGGAATATAAATCTAAGTGCTATTGCTATTGCTACTTCACTTGTTCCAAAGGACAGGAGCCACAGCAGGTTCTCCTGGACCCTGTCAGCCAAAATTCCTTGACCAATAGGGTTGGCAGCATGCCCCTTCTACTGGTGTGGTAGGAGCAAGCCAATCCAATTGGGATGAGGCACTTTCTCAGATAGCCTGGACCCATACTACAAAAGGATTTAGAGGTGATAAGAAACACCTTGAATTGTACCCAAGTGCAGCTTGCAGAACAGTGATGTAACATGGGCTACCCTAGAGGGCTCAAGAATTGCCCATGCCACCACATTCTGCACCAATTGCAGCTATAGGAGTTTACAAGGCAGAGCCTGAGGGCTGAGTCAAATACATCATCAGTCTGGAATCCCTACATTCCCAGAAGAAACCTAACTCCAGCCCCTCCTCCCCCCGAGGTGGGTTTCATCATGTTCTGACCAGTTCTGGAGAACCGGTAGTGGAAATTTTGAGTAGTTTGGAGAACTGGTAAATACCACGTCTGGCTGGTGCCGTCTCCATCTATTTTCTGGCTCCCAAGTCCCAGCTGATCGGGAGGAAATGGGGATTTTGCAGTAACCTTTCCCTGCCACCCCCACCAAGCCACACCCACAGAACCGGTAGTAAAAAAATTTGAAACCCACCACTGCCCCCCCCAAAGCTGCCAATTTGCCTTGACCATTAGTAGATCTTGGGTACAGGTTGTATGGAATAAATTCGCGGTGGTTTTGAACTCTATCCTGGTTCTTGGTTTCTTACACCTGACAGTGACTTCCAAATGGCACGTTACCGTGACAGAATCTCATGCAATCTCATGAACGGAATCTCAGGATTTTTACAGATCCTGTAAAATCATCCCAGCCATGACAAGCAAATGCAGAACAAGACTCTGAAATGGGTTCTTTCCATCGTGCCAACATTCCTCTCTGAATGCTCTCGAAAAGAAAACAAACCTCTCGCAAGGCCAATTGGAAATCAAAGCGAGTGCATATTTATAACTCCTGAAAGTTGTTTAAAGCAATGTTCTGAAAACGGGTATTGAAATCCACTTCACACGAAAGTCGCATTCTCTGAAATCAAGGAAAAACAAGGGGACGAGATCAAAGTTCTCCAGGCTGCCTGGCTTCGCATATAATCGTTCTTTATCAGCTCTGAGCTGCATTAAAAAAAGGCAAGGCTGCCGACAAAGAAAATATTAAATGAAGCGATGCATAATACTCCTTTGCCGTAATTATAAGGATGGTGCTAAGAAACAATAATTGTAGGATAAATTATCATCAAGAGATATTTCCAAACATATACCAAAAAAGCATGTCATTATCAAACAATTATTTCAAGGTTCATCTGCATATTAAAAGGAGAAATGGAATACTCCCTCTCTTTTATTTTCTTCTTCTGCCACAACTGGGGGAGGTAGAAATGTTCAAAATAGTTTACGGGAATGAAATACACAACACCCCAGTAATAGCTAAGGGCGGGATTAATGCTTTGAGCTTCTGGCCAAGTGAGACGTGTTAACATCCAAAGATATGCAGGCTGATCAGGCCTCCAGAGATTTCTGTTGTGCCTTTCAGTCAGTAAATGAGCATACAATAGACAGAAGATCAGGACTGAGTAGCTCTACTTCAGCTTCAACCACAACAATACATGAGCACACAATAGAACTTAAAAGTAAACCGCTCCAAACTCGACTGCAGAAAATACGACTTCAGCAACAGAGTGGTCAATGCCTGGAATGCACTACCCGGCTCTGTAGTTTCTTCCCTGAATCCCCAAAACTTTAACCTTAGACTGTCTACTGTTGACCTCACCCCATTCCTAAGAGGTCTGTAAGGGGAGTGCATAAGTGTACCAGTGTGCCTACCATCCCTGTCCTAATATTCCTTTTTACTTACTCTTTTCATGTCTTCAAATTACGTTTATACTTTTACCTGTTATCTTATATATGCTTGACAAATAAACTTATGATTATGATATAACAAAAGGCCAAGCTGGAGCATGAATCCCATTAAAAAGATGGTTAAATTCATAAATGTTAGCACATTAGCATGTGTGTAATTAAATAGATCGCTGCAAGCTTATTGCCTAAATGTGTTACATCCTTGTAACTCTAACTTGCATAGCATGCTTACCTTGGTTAATTGAACCATAGTTCGTTAAAATAATCCAGGTTTTCTAGGTTCGCGTGACATATTGAAGTGCAGGAATCGGTTTCACACAAAAAACGGTGATCTGATCAGAAATAAAGATTCCGCACAAAATGCCATGTCATCTCTCTCTCCAATGCAGTACTTATATCTTTTTTTTTTCCTTGCTCTTACATTTTGACTGACTTATTCATGTACCTTTAGAGGAGTGTCATTATCTCACAGAACACAGGCCATAATTGGACATTTTCCTGACAGGCTAAGCTACATTTCTAAAAATTTGCAAATGCATAGTTAAAACCCCAGAGCCATTCCCAACTCTAGAAAAGATAACTCCAATCCATTTTTTTCTCCTCAAAGAATACTTAATGTGGGTCCTTTAGTAGTCACAAATGGAACGGGGCAACAATAAGATTTGTCTCTTACAAACACACACACATTCATACACACACACACACTGACAGAGAATCAGGTTACTACTACTAAGTACAGAATACTACTACTACTACTCTGATCTACTAAAACAAACACCCAGGAATAGTGAAGCAATAGCTTGAAAGGACTGGTATTTAAAATCTGTAAGATTTCGCATCAGAGGCTTAACGGAGTCAGAATTGTGGGACGATTTTAGTAGGTTGTCTGCATAGATTTGTGTGGAATGGATGTGAATGCAATGGGTAGGACCAGCCCAACTACCAAATTCAAATGCATCCCTTTGGGTGGTAGATTTATTGGGTAACACACTGGAGCCAAGGCCCTTCATTTTGATAAGACAAGGTTCCATAATGGGAACTAGGATAGTAAAGTACTATGAGGCTATTCATTATGTGGCTATTATAGGCAGATAATAAATAAGTGGCTATAATAAATAAAGTAATTAATGAATAATAATACATTTTGTAGAACCACATTTGGGATACTGAGCCCAATTTGGTTGCCACGATATGGAAAAAAAAAAAAGATGTTGAGACTCTAGAAGGAATGCAAAGAAGAGAAACAAAGATGAATAGGGGACTGGAAGCTAAACCTGTGAAGAATGGTTGAAGGAATTGGTTATATCTACTCTACTGAAAGGGACACGGTGGCTCAGTAGCTAAGATGCTGAGCTTGTCGATCAAAAGATTGGCAGTTCAGCGGTTCGAATCCCTAGTGCCACATAATGGGGTGAGCTCCCGTTACTTCTCCCAGTTTCTGCCAACCTAGCAGTTTGAAAGCAAGTAAAAAATGCAAGTAGAAAAATAGGGATCCCCTTTGGTAGGAAGGTAACAGCGTTCCATGAGCCTTTGTCATTTAATCATGCCCGCCAGGGAGACGTCTTCAGACAGCGCTTGCTCTTCGGCTTTGAAATAGAGATGAGCACTGATCCCTAGAGTCGGGAACGACTAGCACATATGTGCGAGAGGAACCTTTACCTTTTACCTTTACTCTATTGAAAAGAAGGACAAGGGATGACATGATAATATCTCAGGGGCTGTCCCAAAGAAGATGGAGTCAACCTATTCTCCCAAGTATCTGAAAGCAGGACAAGAAGCAATGGATTGAAACTAATCAAGGAGAGAGACCAACCTAGAATTAAGGAGAAATTTCCTAACAATGAAAACAATTAACCAGTGGAATATCTTGCACCAGAAGATATTGGACAGCCATTTCTCTGCAATAGTATAGGGTCTCATGATCAAGCAGAGGAGTTAGATTAGAAGATGTCCAAGGTTTCTTCCAATTCTGATATTCTGGATTCAATCACCCTTCTCGATATCTTGTACCGTGTTTCCCTGAAAATAAAACCCTGTCTTATATTTTTTTGAACCCCGAAATAAGCGCTTGGCCTTATTTCCGGGGAGGTCTTATTATTTTGGGGCCCATGGAACAAGATGGGGCTCCTCTTGCCGTCTTACCTGATTTCCAGCTCTGCGTTTAAATATTTTCAAGGAGGGCTTATTTTCAGGGGTTGGGGAGGCTTATTTTACTGCATGTGCTCAAAAGCCCGATTGGGTTTATTATCAGGGGGTGTCTTATTTTGGGGGAAACAGGCTACGTAAGATGAATACAAGAACCCAACACTTTTTCCATTATTAAGTGACTGCTCTTATGGCAGCATGACAGAATGCAATTCATGTTGCTAATTTCTGGGCAAGATCTGTTTAACTTGTACATATTTTTAAACTTGTATTTTATGTCTTATACCAGTGATGGCTAATCTTTTTGCTATTGCGTGCCAAAAGTGGGGGGAGTGCGGGGGGTCGTTCACATGCATGCCCACACGTATAATTCTATGCGCCCCACCCCCCACGCATGCATGTGCGACCCCCCTGCGCTCCCCCCACTTTTGGCATGCGATAGCAAGGTAGGCCCATTTTTCGCTCTCCCCAGGCTCCAGAGCCTTTCTAGGAGACTGGGGAGGGCAAAGATGGCCTTCCCCACTCCCTTGGAGGCCCTCCGGAGGCCAGAAACAGCCTTTTTCCTGACTTCCAGTGGGCCCAAAAGGCCCGAAAATCAGCTGGCCAGTGTGCGCATGTACGCCAGAGCTGAGCTCGCATGCCCACTGATATGGCTCTATGTGTCACCTGTGGCACGCGTGCCATAGGTTCACCATCATGGTCTTATACTATGCCTTTTTTTTTTTTTAATTTGATTTATATGCCACCCTTCTCCGGAGACTCAGGGCGGCTTACAATGCATTAAGCAATGTGTTAAAATATACTTTTGTATATTTTATACAAAGTCAGCTTATTGCCCTCACAAACTGGGGAAACTAAGATGCTTCCGACACAGATAAATGAAACAATTTGCCACTTTCTTTTCTGATTAGGAAGAAACCAGAGGCTAAACTAAATTTTCTGCTAAAACTGAATGCAACTGTAAACAAATCCTGAAGGTATTTTGGCACAGCACTCAAGAAATTTCAGGAAATTGTATTCTGCTGACCATGTGTGCCTTTAACTTGACAGAAATAAAAAGAATGCATTAACTGTATACTACTAGGTACCGGTTAGATTGATACATCAGCTCTTAGTGTTTGCTGTTATTTAGTATGCAATGTTAATATCACCTAGACTAAAAATTATGATAGATGCTGCTAAAAAGGCAAGCCAGGAAAAAGAAAGGATTTCATGGTGCAGAGACTTAAAATTTGAGTCTATTTAGTTGCAAAATGACATGTGTGTTGGCACCAGGACTGCTATCTCACCAATATAAAAATGAATCACTTTTTGGCACATCAGCCATTCAACCTGGAACACTTCCCAGCTATTTTTAGTCTTTCCCAGATGTACTAAATTAACTCAACCAACAATATTTCTGGAATTGCTTTACTGCCCCTAAATTCCAACACTGGCTTAACATTACATAAAAGTATGTATAGTGATATTAATTCTCTCCTCTCCCCCTTCCCCCTTTCTCGGCATAAATGAATGATTTTTTTTTTTCAGTTTAACAACAATGCTGAAACGTGTGAGAATATGGCATTCAGAGAGATGGTGGGGGGGGGGGGGGGCGGAATTAAGGTTTCTCAGTGGATCATCCTTTTAGTTTCTTCCAAGTTGTCAGTTTTCAAGGCTGGTGTTTGCTTTGATCTGTTTCCATAACAGTTTGCAAACTATGTTTTGAGTTTAGCCCTAAGAAAGCTGTAGAAATGCTAGTGAATATTTCTCCTTTGCAATTTCTTTTTTTTTTACATGCAAGTTACCTAATTTACATGCTGAGTTCTTGCATGTTTCTTCAGTAGCTATCTGAAGATAGACATGTGATATCTGACAGACTAGACTAGACTAGACCAGAATTCTTTATTGGCCAAGTGTGATTGGACAGACAAGGAATTTGTCTTGGTGCATATACTCTTAGGGTACATAAAAGAAAAGATACATTTGTCAAGAATCATAAAGTACAACACTTAATGATAGTCGTAGGGTACAAATGATACAAGCAACAAAATTACAGTCATACAGTCATAAGTAGAAGGAGATGGGTGGTGGGAACAATGAGAAGATTAATAGTAGTGCAGACTTAGTAAATAGTTTGACAGTGTTGAGGGAATTATTTGTTTAGCAGAGTGATGGCATTCGGGAAAAAACTGTTCTTGTGTCTAGTTGTTCTAGTGTGCAGACTGAAGATAGGAGATATCTGAAGACCTGATTGTAAGGACTACAGGGTGGGATGGGACCCATCAAATGGCATTGATTTTTTATTGTATGTATACTGGGTTTTTATCCATGTAAGCCGCTTGGCTTACGCAGATGCTAAAAAAACCAGCTAGAGTGTGTGTTACTTCTGGTCACCAGTCTTGTTCACATAGGAGAGACAGTCCAGCCAATTAACTCACTTTGCAAGCTAGCAACATGTCATAGAAAATAATTGGATTATTTATTCGGTTATTATGTGTTTAGCCTTCCCAGCTACTATAAAGGAGACTGAAAGGCTGCTACGTCACAGTTCCCTCCCCTGATTTTTTAAAATTATTTTCTTACACTATAAGCAAGTCATAAAAATTGGTGATGATACGATGGGAGTTGACATGTGCGGTGACAGGGTCTTAAGCATGTTGAATTCCTCCCATGTGGCCACTGGTACAAAAATGGAAACAACCAAGAAGATGGACCACTAAGAGAAGCCTCATCTTCCAAGTATCCCTCTAGCTGTGGTGAAATCCAAATATTTTTACTACCGGTTCTGTGAGCATGGTTTGGTGGGCATGGTGTGGCTTGGTGGGTGTGGCTTTGTGGGCATGGCAGGGGGAGGATACTGCAAAATCCTCATTCCCTCCCCACTCCTGGGGGAAGGATATAGCAAAATCTCCATTCCCTCCCACTCTGGGGCCAGCCAGAGGTGGGATTTGACTGTTTTCCAAACTACTCAAAATTTCTGCTACCGATTCTCTGGAACCTGTCAGAACCTGCTGGATTTCACCCCTTCCCTCTAGGATCTTATATGGACATGTCTAGTAAGAGTTGACATGGAATTTTAGTGACTGAGTGGAATTATTGTAATTGTCAGCACTAAATCTGATTAATTTGGAACTAAAACTGACCAACTGAGGAATTAGTTGACTAATCAGATGATCCTCTTGTGGAGGGCCAATAATTATAAATGTCTCATTGATCCAGTAAAGTAAATCATAGAATGAGGCATAGTTTGTTGAATTAAGCACTATTAATAAAAGTAGCTAGTTTTGCACTTCTCTCTGTGTGTCTATGTATGTATGTCAGTATGTCAGAAATAGTTGGGATAGAGGACAGACCCAAACAAAGAGACATATCTCTGTTTTTAGGACTACATCAGTGGTGGGTTGTTTATTATTTTAACCATAATACTGTATTCACTAAGTTCACATTTAAATTAAATCAGTTGCATTTTATCTTGCCTCCTTTTCTCTTTCTTTCTTTCTTTCTTTCTTTCTTTTTCTTTCTTTCTTTCTTTCTTTCTTTCTTTCTTTCTTTCTTTCTTTCTTTCTTTCTTCTCTCTCTCTCTCTCTCTCTCTCTCTCTCTCTCTCTCTCTTTCTTTCTTTCTTAGTTTGTCAAACATGTACAAGATAGCACATATGAATATGAACATGGACATGAACAAAGGAAATGAATACAAATAAATGGGGACAGCAAGACAGGTAGGCACGCCAGTGTGCTTATGCACAGCCCCCTTTAAGGACCTCTTAGGAATGGGGTGAGGCCCATGGTTACACAGTTTAAGGTTGAAGCTGTGGGGATTTGAGGATGTAACAACGGAGTCGGGTAGAGCATTCCAAGCGTTGACCACTCTGTTGTTGCTGAAGTCATATCTTCTGCAATCGAGTTTGGAGCAGTTGAGTTTGTATCAATTGTTTGCCGGTGTATTATTGAAGTTGAAGCTGAAGAAGTCATTGACAGGTAAGATGTTGTAGCAGACAATTTTGTGTACTACGCTTAGACCGGATCACAGGCAGCACATTTCTAGATTGCCCAAGCTCAAAATTTCAAGCCTTGGTGGTGCAGCAGACTAAAGTGCTGTTAAGTAGCACCAGCTGCCTGAAATTACTGCAGGTTCGAATCTCACCAGGCTCAAGGTTGACTCAGCCTTCCATTCTTTCGAGGTAGGTAAAATGAGGACCTGGTTTGTGGGGGCAATAAGCTGACTTTGTATAAAAAAGAACACCGCTCAGGTGGGGCCAAAAGCCCTACTAAGCAGGTATATACAAAAGTGGGAAGGCTATTGCTTAATGCATTGTAAGCTGCCCCGAGTCTCCGGAGAAGGGCGGCATATAAATTGAACCAATAAATAGATAGATAGATAGATAGATAGATAGATAGATAGATAGATAGATAGATAGATAGATAATAAATAAATAAAGGATTCTATTGTGAGTAAAGGAGTGTAGGACTCTTCTTGCGAAATACCTCTGGACCTGCTCAATCCTTGTCCTGGTCCCACCAACCTTCAAAAAAATGAGGGCTTTATACCTCTGAAGGCCAAATGTTGCTCTCAAGCAAAAAAGGTTGCTGCATCCCTTCCCATAAATGATAGATATAACGCCAGCAAAATTAGCATTTCAGAGTCTTTGATTTCAGTGAGAAAGAGCTGTAGTTCATCTCAACCAACAAAATCAATAGGATTTTAAAATGATTAACTGTGGCCGAAGTTCTTTGTAGTTATTAACACTGATCCAGCTAAATTAAATACTTTTCTACCCTGTTAGTTTCATTGAGGGGGTTAAATGAGTACCAATTTTCTCCTACTAAAATTAAATAGAATTAGGAAGCTATCTTTGTCAAGATTTGTAACCACAGAAATACAATTCCTTTGAGTTAAATATATTGTCAATTCCCCTCTTACTTAAATGAACACCATCTTACGCAAACTTACCAGGGAGTTAATCAGTAAGACTCACTTTAGGTTAAAAAGCATGTAATTTTCTCTGGATCGTAGCCCAGATCTTCTGCCTGAATTTAGTTGTCTTTCCAAATTTCCTTGATTTTAGGATACTCTAATCCACAATTAGCCATCTAGTTGGCAGCACCTTGGGGATCATGACTAATAATAACCAAGTAAAGGAGGTCAGTTCTGGTTTATACTTGAAGTAGAAACCTCTAGGACAGTGATGGCTAATCTTTTCTGGACCGAGTGCCCAAAGTGCGTGCATGCACGTGAACTCCCAAAATGCAATGCATGTGCACGACCCATGCATGCAACACTCCATGCATGCGCCCCATGCATGCAACACTGTGCACGTGCCCCTGTGCATGTGTGCATCCCCGCATGCACCTTGCCCCCATGCATGTGTGCACAGGTTTCCTGCATGCACCCTGCCCCTCGTGACCAAGTAGACCAAGTAGAAACCCCTAGGATAGTGATGGCTAACCTTCTCCAGACCAAGTGTCCACCCCCAAAATGCAATGCATGTTCACACCCCATGCGTGCACCCCATCCCCGTGCATGCTCCCCCACATGCGCCACCTCTACATGCACCTTGCCCCATGCATGTGCGCACGGGCTCCCCACATGCACCCTGCCCCTCGTGCATGCATGTACCCTCCCCACAGATGCCCTGCCCACCGCATATGTGCAGCAGAGACCTGAAGACCAGCTGGCCAGTGGGAGGTGTGCATGTATGCACGGTGGAGCTGAGCTGAGATGACGGCTTGCATGCCCATAGAGAGGACTCTGCGGGCCACCTCTGGCACATGTGCCATAGGTTTGCCACTACGACTCTAGGAAATCCTAAAATAAACTAGGATTTATTTATTTATGAATGAGGGCGAATATATGTGACCCAGGATAATGTTGCAGGATCCAATCAGGGTTGGTCACCAGGACCAGAGGTTTAGTCTCCCAAGCTTTCGGACTCGTGCTGGAGCCCATCATCAGAGAATGTCTCTCTAAGGTAAAAGGTAAAGGTTCCCCTCGCACATATGTGCTAGTCATTCCCGACTCTAGGGGGCAGTGCTCATCTCCGTTTCAAAGCCGAAGAGCCAGCGCTGTCCGAAGACGTCTCCATGGTCATGTGGTCGGCATGACTCAATGCCAAAGACGCATGGAACACTGTTCCCTTCCCACCAAAGTTGTTCCCTATTTTTCTACTTGCATTTTTTACGTGCCTTCGAACTGCTAGGTTGGCAGAAGCTGGGACAAGTAATGGGAGCTCACCCCGTTACGCGGCACTAGGGATTCAAACCGCTGAACTGCCGACCTTTGTGATCAACAAGTCATTGTCTTAGCCACCGAGTCCCTAACTTCTCTCTAGCAGAATGTTATTTATTTATTTAGCTTATGGCAAGTCAGCTGGAAAGGATGCCTTAGCAAACTGCATCCATTTTGTCCTCCCCACACACCACAAAAAGTTACCAGGAGTCCAGCTTGACTTGAAAGAGATTAGCTAAATCCAGAATTAGTTTGGGTTGCAAAAGCATGTTGCCTTTGCGTTTTGTAATCCCAAAGGTGCTTTTTCAAAAGGCAACAGGGGCTTACCTTCTAGAAAGTCCAATTGCCTTTTGAAAAAGCACCTTTGGGACAACCACAACCTGGATGACTGAGAATCTCCATTGACTGTTGCTTCTTATAACTTTCTCTCTCTCTTTTTTAAAAAAAAAATCCAGCGATGAGCTATCTGAATGCATTTATAAATTCACCACATTAAAATAATGGTGCGTAATTTATTTACTTATTTATATATCAAACTTCTTAATCACACATCTCCCTCACAGAAGGGGCTCTTCATTACATATGGGGAAATAATAAATAATGGGTAAATGGCAATTTTTATTTGAACTCAACAAACACCTCATCATGAATATTAATTGCTACTTTTAAAAGAAATCCTTTGCAACCTTACTGTAGCTTCCTTTGGTCTGAAGTGGTGTAGGGTTTCCTGCCTAAACAGGGAGTTGGACTAGAAGACCTTCAAGGTCCCTTTCAACTCTGTTATTCTACTCTATTCTCCAAGTACTGGCAATGTATCCTTGGAAAAAGGAAAGGAAAGAAAAGTGGGAGGGGGGAATCAAAGGTGGTCTGGTCCCAGTTTGAAAGAAACACAAGCCAATATTGTATAACCGATTCTAAGTAGGTTTTTAATTTGTAAAAGCCACACAGCTAAGTAAGAGTCTAACAACCCACCCACTTCTTTTGAATCCAGATCAAAGGGAGAGTTTTAAAGAAAAATAATGAGACATAACTTTATGAAGTCCCAGAAAAACCACTGTATTAACTAATTTTAGTCTCTAGCTTACAAAGTGAGCGCAATTTGGAAATTCTTTCTTTTCCCTCCCGTTTCAATCAGGGGTTATTTTGAAATGGAAAGGAAGCATGTACATATTACAAAATGCATTTTATAAATACTCATACCCTAATAAAAGCTTCCTCTACATTTATATTTATTGCTCAATAAATTATAGCAATAATCACAGCAGTTTCTCCTCCCATCACTTTTGATGGTACATTAACATCTCCTTTTAGCAAGAGCAAAAAAATATTGCAATAATTATACACATAGGAACATCTGAAGTTGTCTTATAACATAACCTAGTTTGTAGTTACCACCGTGGGATGGATCTGGCTGTACCACTTTGCCTTCGGGCAGAGGGTTCATTAAATGCTTCTATACATTAGACAGCCCCACCCTTTAGATGAAAATTAACACATCAGGGAGGACTGAGCCAAATTTCTACCCTAACATAAAGGTTCCATATCAAAAACATTGTTTCAAACCAAAGTTGTATCATCTGATGATGATTTTGATACCCTTGGTTACCGTATTATCAGTTTACGCATGCATTAAATACGTGAAATTATTTAGTTGCACTCAAATTTCTAAAGTTTGTTGGTTGTCCAGAATCACTATTGGAAATTTATCAACGTGTTATCCATTTAAGAAGTGTTTTAGGCTTGAGACTTGTCTGCTTCAAGGTTAAAACAAGAGTTTTGAGCTCAATATTAGAGGCATTTGGTGCTTTGAACCCTTCTGAAATGGCCAAAATAACACCAAAACATTTCCAATAATGTTGGTACAGCGGCATCAAATTTAGAGCCATGTTTTATACCCAAGTAGAGTGTTTCGTGATGGGTGGGACAGGACTTTGCAACTAACAACAACAACACTAGAGTGTTTCTAACTCAAAATGTTTCTGATTTGAAATATTTAGTGCATTGTTTCAACAGACTAGACCTCAGTAATAAAGGTTATGTTCTGCATATACCAAAGAAATAAAATACTTGATGCTACATATTATAACAGCTGCACGAATAACGTATGCAAAAAATTGGAAACAGGAAAGGACAAAGAACAGACGAAGAAGTGATAGAAAAAGTTTTAGAATGTGCTGAGATGGATAAATTAACAAAAGAAATTAAAGAAAAGGAAGAGACAGATTATTATATAATATGGAAAAATGGTATGAATGGCTTGAGTTGAGAAATAAAGAATAATAATCACGGGGAAGAAGTTAGAAGTATTATATATATATAGAAATGTATAAAAATAAGGATATAATTAAAAGTATAAAATATGTATAGAACATGTATAGAAATATATAAAAATAAGTTTATTAATGTTAGAAAATACAATGTAACTAAAGAAAAAGGGATAATGGAGGGAAAAAAAGAAAAAATGAAGAGATATGGGAGGAAAGATATAACAATGGAAAGAAGACCAAGAAACAATGTTTAAAAAAGAGAAGAATGTATATGTTGTATGTTATGTGATTGTCATACTGTCTCATAATAAAATAATAATAATAATAATAATAATAATAATAATAATAATAATAATAATAATAATAATAAGTTATATTCTGGATGAAAAGTGGCCTGATTTAATCTGACAACTTCCATATGGTTGAAAATCCAGATCTATTGCTGTTGATTGAACTGCAGGATTCTTGATGCTCTCTGAGCTTCGTTCTTGCAGATGTTTGCTAGTGCTGATGATGTTGCCTAGCTTGATAATGAAATATGTGCGAATAACTAAGCTCATGCCATCAAGGACTCCACATCAGCCACAATGCCAATGTGGGCAGATTATCTCTTACTGAAACTTTGTGAACTAGTTTTCTAAGTCCTCTCTGGTCCCACAGGAATCTAACTCCCAGCAGAAACTGCTTCCCTCACCCCACTTACACTAGACAAGCCAAAGGACACTTCCCCTGGTAAGGAGTTTGATTCTCTGCTTGCCAATGATCCATATGTTGCTGCCTATGCTGCACTGATACTTCCTATAGACAAGCAGATTGTGATTGAATCTCCAGCTACAGTGGGTGGAGGAGTGAAAAGACTGGTGAGCTTAGATTCCTTGCAAGGCAGGAAGTGACATAGACTTCACACACACAACACACACACACACACACAAATCCATGAAGGCTTTATCTGACTATTCTCCAGAGAATGCAGTCAGTAGGGCAAGATTCTTGTAAATAGTTTAGCAACAACTGTCATCAGCTTGCAGTGTTGCTCTGGTTCCTTGCACTAGATGTGAAGGAAGGGTGAGCAGAAACATAATATCACCACAGCTGTGATGGAGACACAATCGCAACTGCCTCAACCATCAACTACTACACTTGCAAAAATCACCCACTCAGTCCCAGGTGCGCAGTGACATGATTGATATCCAACCAACCAGCATAGGAGTACCCCAGCGATGGGATCCTGCCGCTTTAACAATCAGTTCAGTTATTGAGTGTTTTGACAAAACTAAACTTCCATGTTACTTCTGGGGACTAACGTAGCTGAGGTGCGGCAATCCGCTCTGCCGCACAAATCAGCTAGGAGGATAAAGGTAAGTAAAGTGCGCAGGTATGGGCCCACCTGATCATCGGAGAAAACCAGTTGACTCCCAGATGAACATCGGAGCTAACGGTATGCCCGAATCGGTGTGAACTGGCTGAATCCCACCCCTGGAGTACAGTGGTGGGTTTCAAATTTTTTTTACTATCGGTTCTGTGGGTGTGGCTTGGTGGGCATGGCAAAGGAAAGATACTGTAAAAATCTCCATTCCCTCCCCACTCCAGGGGAAGGTTACTGCAAAATCCCCATTTCCTCCCGATCAGCTGGGACTCGGGAGGCAGAGAATAGATGGGGGCGGGGCCAGTCAGAGGTGGTATTTACCGGTTCTCCGAACTACTCAAAATTTCTGCTACCGGGTCTCCAGAACTGGTGCGAACCTGCTGAATGCTACCTCTGCTGGAGTTCCCCTTAACCTGGAATGACATCTGATGGTTTACATCTACCATGATCCTTATTTTATTTTTTTTTATTTCCTCTCCTGTCATGATTTGTACTGCTCCAGAAAACGTAAGAGTGTCGATGACCTATCATGAAATGTATTTCATTCATATACAACTAGGAGAAAAGCATGGAAGTCCTTAGCACTTCCATAAGGTTTTCATAAGAGGCCAGGTTGAAAAGTGCAGAATTGGTACCTGGACTTTTGTTTACTGGAGAACCAAACAATTCTTTGCCTCCTTGGCCGGAGAAGAGCAAACCTTTTTACCTTACTTTTTACCATTTTCACATATTTCCAACTTTTAGTTTGGTTTATTCTACTGTTAATTTGATTTCTTTTTAAGTTTGTACAAAAATTAACATCTGCATTGCTGCGTGAGCCTTCTCTCTTACTAGATTTTTTTTTCCTAATGTAGAATTTCTGCAAGATCATCTCCCCATCCTAATGCTTTTTATATATTACTTTACTGTTTACTTCAGTGCAGACTTTAACTGTTACAATTTTGAAAAACAGGGAAAACATTGGAGATTTTTTACTGTAACATTTGGAAAGCTGGAGACTGTACATGGGTTCTGAAAATGCAGAAGGAGCAGGCTTCAGCTCTATGCCAGAGAAAGAGAGAAGATGAGATTGACAGTTAAATAACTTATATTTTACCTTTAGAAGAAGTCAGACATAGTGATAGTTGTTATAGGTAGTACAAGTTATCATACTATTATATAGTGGCAAAAGAGAGTAGCTTGGAGCAGAGTGGTTTATAAGCCTTGGAAAATCAATATGTAAACTTCCTAGCAATTATTTATTTATGGAGATGGATGGATAAGACAGATGATAGGTAGGTGCAGGGATAGGTAGGTAGGTAGGTAGGTAGGTAGGTAGGTAGGTAGATAGATAGATAGATAGATAGATAGATAGATAGATAGATAGATAGAGATAGATAGATAGATAGATAGATAGATAGATAGATAGATAGATAGATGATAGAATAGACAGTCAATCAGTCAGACAGACAGACAGATTAAAGATTAACAGGGTTGGAAGGGACCTTGTAGGTCACCTAGACCAACCTCCACCCCCTGCCCAAGCAGGAGATCCTACACCATTTCTGACAGATGGCAGTCCAGTCTCTTCTTGAAAGCTTCCAGTGATGAAGCTCCTACAGCTTCTGATAGACAGACAGACAGACAGACAGACAGACAGACAGACAGACAGACAGACAGATAGACAGAGACAGACAGACAGACAGATTCCTTTTGTTGTATCCTGAAGCAGAAATTGTAGCGTGATAGAAAAGTATATTACAGCAGCCATGTCTTTCAAGATTGTCCCAAAATTACAGAACCTCGGGCAGTGATGGCTAAACTTTTTGCCGTTGCAGGCCAAAAGTGGGGGAAGCGCAGGGGGGAGGGTCATGTGTGCGTGTGCCCACACCCATAATTTAATGCCCCCCCTGCACCCTGCCCCCCTCTGCAGGCACATGAGACTTCCCCGTGCTGCATGCACAACACTCCCCCCTCCCCCGGCACCCCGTTTTGGGCCCAGCAGACCTCCCTGAAGCCCCCAGAGGCCGGAAACAGCCTGTTTCCAGACTTCCGGTAGGCCCATTTTTCACCTTCCCCAGGCTCCAGAGGCTTTTCTGGAGCCTGGGGAGGGCGAAAATGGCCTCCTGGAGCCTCTGTCAAGCCCTGTACTTATCTGGTATCCAAAACGGGCCGCCTGGAGACTTCTGGGAGGGGAGGGGTGTCATCGGTGGGGACATCCAAAAAATCAGCAGGCCGGTGCATTGCATGCACACTGAGCTAGGGCAACGGCTCGGGTGCCCGCAGATATGGCTCCGCATGCTACCTGTGGCACATGTGCCATAGGTTCGCCATCACGGACCTAGGGTTTTCCAGGAAAACACACACACACACACACACACACACACACCCCAACAACAACTTGCTAATAGGCAGTCTTGAAAAGTCCATTGCTGCATTAGCAGAAAAAGAAAGGAAAGGAAAACAAACCTAGCATAAAAGTGAGTAAGAGTGCAAATGCAATTTTAATGAATAATGAAATGGATGATTGGGGGGGGGGGTTTCCCCCCCTTCTCCACCCGATTGAAATAATAAACAAAGCAGCCAAGCAGGCATTGCACCCTCCTAGGGTAAAAAGGTAGTATATCCAGGAGCAGATCAGATGTCACCTCCTGCTGTGAAGTAGTTTAATCAAAGCACTTTTGACTGCATGTACATATTTCCATGTGCTTCAGAATACTTGGCATAGTTAACTTCAAATCTTGCTAGTTAATTGTTGGCAAGGAAAGACAAATTGTGAGCAAGGGAACTATTCTGGGAGGATTTAGAGCATTTGAATAATTTAGACCCCTGCCGTTAATGTGACAAGATTGTTTTTTTCCTGCAATCACCTGCTGCTACAGGAATTAAAACGGCTGGGGCACTCTTTGGCCTAAGCCAGGCCTCCGTAATGAGCTTTATCAGTCCATAAATGAGTTTATGCAGCAAATTAAACTGTAAATTTGGCCGGAATTGTAAATAGTTAGAAAATAAAGATATGCAGAAATAATGAGCATGGTTGAGGCAAGGCAGAGGGAGAGAATGCAAAATGTCAGTCCTTTAAATCTTTATCCTGGCAGGGTTTCTGAAAGTTTACCGCCGGTGTTGAAGGTGTATGTTTGTCTGTATAAATATATGTATGTCTCTGTAAACAGCAAGGGAACACTTATTTCCACGTTTTTTTTTTTTAAAGAAGCACAGGTGAAGGTACAGGAGGCTCAGCTTTTAGCATAGAGGAAGAGGAGGAGGAGGGGAAGGAGGAGGAGACAATGACCAGAACTGAAAATGGTGAAGGTTACAATAACCTTCCTTATTGATCTAGGACAGGAGTCTGCAACTTTAAACACTCAAAGAGTCATTTGGACCCGTTTCCCACAGAAAAGAAAACACCGGGAGCCACAAAACCCTTCCTGTGCTTGACTATTTCTTGAGCGGCCACAAAACTAGCATAGGTAGTTGAATTAAATGTTTTGTTTTCTTCTGAAACTTTTCTTTTCTTGGATTATATCCATGGTTATTGAAAAGCTCAACAAATTGTGTGCCAGAGAGCAAACTGACAGTTGTGACGCATATTTTGAGTGACAGGGAACCCCAGCGGAGGGGTGAAAGAGCCACATGCGGATCCAGAGCCGCAGGTTACTGACTCCTGATTTAGGACTAATGGTCAATGCATGGGAAGCTAACAGACTGTACCCCTTCTTCCAGGGTTAGTCTCCTGTAGGAATATTTAAGGGACACTAGGTATGACTAAAAAGACAATGCACAGCCAACAACACTAGCAGCCTTTGAACTGCTGAGCCACCATTAATTTGACAAGTTGCCTGTCAAACCATTAAACTGGCCGCCAATTCCACATTTAACACTACCTTGTGTAAAGAAACCCTTCCATTTTTTTTATCCTGAAGAATCTCTTCAGATTTATTATTTTTCTTTTATTTATTTGATACATTTATATGCTGCCCATCTCACTGCTACTCTAGGCGGCTTAAAACAATAAACAGGAAGAAATGAAAAGAGCGTGAACAAGAAGTAAGGTAATAGAATAATAAACAAACAATGAAAGAAAACCCAGAGAAATACAACAATAAAATTACCCCCTACCCCCACCCCCAAAAAAGAAAGATGCGTAGAGAGCAGAGAACAAGGGGATGGTGGGAAAAGTTGCATTAAGCTTGATTTAAGTGGAATGGAGGACACATCTTCTAAGTGATTGAATGATGAACTATGATTTTATTTGTATTTATCTTTTTATTTTATTTTCCTTTGCTCCAAAGGAGAAAATCTGGATACATTGCTCTAATGTTTTCTTACAAAGGAACCTCTAACGGGATGTGAGAATAAACTAGGACCATGATGGCAAAACTATGGCTCTGTAGGCTCGCGAGCCGTCGCCCAGCTCAGCTCAAATGCGCATGAACGCACGCGTGCCTCCCGCCAGCCAGCTGATTTTTGGGATGTGCAGGGGGCCGGGCACATGTGGAAGACACACGTGCATATGTGGGGGCAGGGGTCACGTGCACATGCACATGCATGAGGGCAGAGGAAGCGCAGGGGGATGCAGTGCCGCCCCCTCACAGTACATTTTTGGACCCAGTAGGCTGCAGGGAGGCCTACTAGGCCCAAAATGGGAGGCGGGAGGGTTGCGAGGGCATGTGTAAGGGGAGCGTGGGGGGGTTGTGAGCGCATGTGCGGGTGGATGCATTGTATTACGGGTGCTGACATGCACGTACGTGGTTGAGCATCCACACACACACTTTTAGTACATGATGAGAAAAGGGTTAGCCATCACGGACCTAGGAGATAGAAGGAAAAGCCTCCGTCTCCTAAGAGAATTTTGAGTCGAAAGGAGGATAAAGAAAGCATCTCAGAAGGGATCCTCCATCATTCTCTGGAAGATAAAGGCAAGACGTTCTTTCAGACATGGATGTTATTACAATCTGACAAGAAAGCTAATGCTCATGGCTTTGGTTTTCTGTCTGGACTTGAAGGACTGACAGAAATTGCAATGTTCTGATTGTCTAACGACTGATGTTTGCCTTTGCTTAGAACAAAGCAGGATGACTGGTGGCCATCCAGAGCAGAAGTTTCCCAACAGCCCAGTCAGTCAAGGCCAAGCTTGCAAGGAGCCTTTTCCCACCCACCCACCCTCCCCGCACCAGACTAGACTAGACCAAAAAGTACTCAGGTGCTGTTTCTGGCTGTCACGAGAAATAATCTTGAGCAATTCCCCCAGCTTCCATGCCTTCCTCTCGGCTTCTCCTCCCACACTTTGTCTGTCTCCTCACTTTAGTCTGTTCAAATGTGTATTGAGGAAGGCACCATCTCTTAATATTAAGTGTTGCCTCAAGGCAGTTTTATAATACCAACAATGCCGATTATAATTTCTAAAGCTTGGATCCTAACCGCGGTTCCCATGCCAGCACTAAGCTGTGCGTTGCAAGAGGCCCACATTGTGCTGAGCATTAAAAGAGGGACAACCAGTCCCTCTACTTACCTCTACTACTGGTTTGCAGCTGGACCGCACCCGCGCTCTTCTGTGCATGTGCAGAAGCGTTTTGATGATGTCGGAGTCAGTGGGCGGTTGTATAGAACCGGTGCGAACCGGGGGAAACCCACCTCTCAGGACAACTATACAGCATCTCCTTCCGACAAAGCCAATTTGGCAGAAATTGTGGACATGCCATTAACATACACATTTGAGAGCAAATGCAAATAGCAGTACTGTAGTGAGAGACAAATAGGGGGTCTATTGCTTCTTATCCATTGTGGTTCACTGGGAAGAAGATGATGTTAGGCCCTCAAAATTCACTGAGCTGAAGGAAACTTCTCTTGCACCACAAGTGTTACTCACAAACCTCCAAGTTTCTAGCTGCATTTTAAACCACACAATCATTCGTTTATTGTCCCAGTATCACAATCTTAGAGGGACGCAGTGGCTCAATGGCTAAGATGCTGAGCTTGTCAATCGAAAGATTGGCAGTTCAGCGGTTCGAATCCCTAGTGCCACGTAACGGGGTGAGCTCCCATTCCTTGTCCTAGCTTCTGCCAACCTAGCAGTTCAAAAGCACGTAAAAATGCAAGTAGAAAAACAGGGACACCTTTGGTGGGAAGGTAAGAGTGTTCCGTGTGCCTTTGCCGTTGAGTCATGCCGGCCACATGGCCACGGAGACGTCTTTGGGCAGCGCTGGCTCTTCGGCTTTGAAACGGAGATGAGCACCATCCCCTAGAGCTAGCACATATGTGCAAGGGGAACTTTTACCTTTACCTTATCACAATCTTCCACCAATCAGCTGAACATGGTCTCTCCCATACCCAAAAAGATAATAGTAGTTATTTAGTGAGACTACAATAATGTGACAGAACACTGTAGCCCAGCCTTCTTCACTTTAATGTTTCAACAGATGAGTCAGGCTACAACATCCATCATTCTTAACCAAGAAGCCCATATTGTAAGTTCTGAAGATTGTCCTCTAATACATCTGCAGGATGACAGTTTGGAGGCTGCTTATAATGGTAAGAAGTAAAAGATGTAAATACCACTGAAAAGTCCAGGGAGAGACAGTGAGGCACCTCTAAGGACCAATGTGTCCACAAACATCTCCTCTGATAGCAATCAAGATCCCAGGGCTATTTCTTTGATCTAAGGCTCTAATATTACATGGGAAGCTTTGTGGCTACAAAACAAACCACAAGCTTTCAGGATCATCAACATGTCTTGGGATGCTTTTGGACCATACAAAACCCAGAAATTTGGGTTATAAATCAAATGAATAGGCTATATAGACTTTCTAAGAAAATCAAAATGGAAGGTCTTCAATCAGAATAGAACTGGAAGGGATCTTTGGAGGTCTTCTATACCAACCCCCTGCTCAAACAAGAGACCCTATATCATTTCAGACAAGTGACTGTCTCTTCTTAAAAACCTCCAGTGATGAAGTACCCACAACTTCTGGAGGCCAGCTGTTCCACTAGTTAATTGTCCTCACTGTTAGGAAGTTTCTCCTTAATTCCAGGTTGCTTGTCTCTTGATTAGTATCAAGACAGGTATAGATTAGTATCTATACCTGTCCCCCCCCCCACAAAAAAGGACATCATCCTTAGTGCCCAGAGGGATGAGAGTGGGTTGAAGACTGACCACACCCATTCTCAGTTGCAAACACAATGTTTTGACATTTGACATTCTTTAGGTCTATCAGCCTAAACTGTTGCTTACTTTCCAAATTGTGAAAATTAGATTGAGGTGTTAAGGATGCTTTCCTCAACCTGATCACGTTTTTTTAAAAAATAGGGTTACAATTCACAGGCAACACAGTGATGGGTTGTTGTGGTATTGAGATAATGACAGCCCTAATAGCATATATTGGAAATGCTCCATTGTGGGGGATTTTCCTGAAGTATGGTAGAAGTAATTTGAACAAAATTTGCTCTACCCTCATGATATTTTAGGATGGCAAAACATTTTCCTCATGCCATTAACGCTTTAAATATTGCATCCAACTGTAGTAGAAGACATATGAAAATGAAGTGGAATGGTGGGGGCAGTGCAGTGGTGAAATCCAATTTTTTTTTTATTACCGGTTCTGTGGGCGTCGCTTGGCGGGTGTGGTGTGCGTCGTGGCAGAGAAAGGATACTGCAAAATCTCCATTCCCACCCCACTCCAGGGGAAGGATACTGCAAAATCTCCATTCCCGCCCCATTCCTGGAGGAAGGATACTGCAAAATCTCCATTCCCACCCCACTCTGGGGCCAGTCAGAGATGGTATTTGCCAGTTCTCCGAACTAATCAAAATTTCTGCTACCAGTTCTCTGAACTGCTCAAAATTTCTATTACCAGTTCTCTAGAACCTATCAGAACCTGCTGGATTTCACCCCTGTGGCAGTGGTACCCTATATTATGACAACTATAGCAGCTATGGAACAAGAGGGGGGGGCAGGACAAGATGGGGTTTAGGACTTGAGTCCAAATCCTGAAAAATAAAGGGATGATAAACAATGGAGAGACAGTTGTTCAATCTTATTTTTGATCATTTTTGAAGCAGGCACTGCCCCAGCATATAATGTCCCAAAGGAAAAGAAGGAATCAGACTGTTCATATTAGGATACTTCCACATTAATGTAGGCAGACGAGTGCCCAATATTTTGAAAGATTTGGACTCTTTATTCTCACGTATTAATATCAAAACATTCAACCATGGGCAAAATCATGGAACCCATTTTCCATGTAGGGAGAACAATATTCAGATTTAATTGCAATTGGCAGCAACCTTATATGGATTCCATTGCACCAGGATCTTTCATAGTCCCTAAAGCACATGGAGCAAAATGCCTTTCATGTTAGGTTACATTTCCAGTTGGGCATTGTTACAGACCATTAAAGCACCTCCTTCATTTCAATAATGCCCAATTAAGGATGCTGAAATCACATGATCCCTTCCTTACTGCGAGAGGGTCCTAGTTAAGTGGGCCACCACTTAAACATGAGCCAGCAGTGTGTTGCAGCTACCAAAAAAGCCAATGCAGTCCTAAACTGCAGTAACAGAGAGATAGAATCAAGATCACGTGAAGTGTTAGTACCACTTTATAATGCCTTGGTAAGAACAAATATTGCATCTAGTTTTGGTAGCCACGATATAAAAATGATGTTGAGATTCTAGAAAGAGTGCAGAGAAGAGCAACAAAGATGATTAGGGGCCTGGAGGCTCAAACATATAAAGAGCAGTTGCTGGAATTGGATATGTCTAGTTTAATGAAAAGAAAGACAAGGGGTGACATGATAGAAGTGTATTGTCCCAATATCTAAGAAGAGGGGGTCAACCTATTCTCCAATGCAGCTGAAGGCAGGACAAGAAGCAACGGATGGAAACTAATCAAGGAGAGATCCAACCTAGAACTAAGGAGGAAATTCCTGACAGAACAATTAACCAGTCCATTCCATCTCTGTTATTATGTCATTCTGCCTCTCTTCCCAGTTTTGTCCATCCTTAATAAACAAAACTGACTGTGATTTGCAATTCTAGTCTCTGATACAAATTATGTAAACCAAATTAGATTGAAATATACAGCAATTGATTAAGAACCCTGTCCAATAGATAGGTCATTCTGGATATTTTTGGGGGGTGGGGATGGGGGAATGAGGCATGCTTTGTGGTTATGGATTTTCCCTTTTCTTATTTTTGCTTTTAAAATATGCCAGTGCATTTGTTGGAGTTTCTTTTTAATGCTTGCTCCTTTTATGGCTGCCTACCACCACTGAAAGGACGGCAGTTCAGTGGTTTGAATCCCTAGTGCCGCAAAACGGGATGAGTTCCCGTTCCTTGTCCCAGCTTCTGCCAACCTAGCAGTTCGAAAGCACGTAAAAAATGCAAGTAGAAAAATAGAAACCACTTTGGTGGGAAGGTAACAGAGTTCCGTGTGCCTTTGGCATCGTGTCATGCCTGCCACATGACCACAGAGACGTCTTTGGACAGCGCTGGCTCTTCGGCTTTGAAACAGAGATGAGCAACGCCCCCTAGAGTCGGGAATGACTAGCACATATGTGCGAGAGGAACCTTTACCTTTACCTTCTACCACCGCTGATCATGAGTAACGAAGTCCTTTCCCAGCTGCTCAGAGATTTCTTCCTGGAGATCACGACTTATGAAAGCCCTTGGTTTATCTGAGTCTAGATCAATTTGGTTTCTGTATATAAAAAACATAGAGTTGCTGAGATAGAAAAGGATTCAAAATGTAATCTGATTCTGCTCCCTCTGCTCAAACAGGATCCACCAGATCAGTTACTCTGTTGCTGCTAGGAAATTAAAACCTCAACCCTGAGGAGAGACAAGCACCACTTTGTACAATAAAAACCAATTATCGTCTGCTCTGAGCTTCTGAAGAACTTGAAGGGAGTTCATAAGTGAGAGATACCAGACAGTTATAAAGAAACTCAGCCATCACGCTTCCAGATCGTGGAAACAGACCTGGTTGAGGGGACTGATTCATAGGTGGAAAGACAAGCTGTCTGCTATTCAAATGATCTCCATGAGAATGCAGGCCTTCAATTCATTTCCCCCACTGCTTCATCAAGCAGATGAGAGCATTTTTCCCACAGTTCTGAAGAGGATTGTTCCAAGGGGGTACATATGTCATCCTCATCATTACCCTACCAGATAGGATTGACCAAGTTGGATCCATTAACTCAAGATTACCCCCAGAATAAACTTGAACACTAAGCACCGAAGTCTCAGATTTTTTTAAAAAATGTATTTATTTAGTTTGTCAAACATATACAAGATAACAGGTATAAGCAGGGGTGAAATCCAGAAGGTTCTGACAGGTTCTGGAGAACCAGTAGTAGAAATTTTGAGCAGTTCAGAGAACTGGCAAATACCACCTCTGGCTGGCCCCAGAGTGGGGTGGGAATGGGGATTTTGCAGTATCCTTCCTCTGGAGTGGGGTGGGAATGGGGATTTTGCAGTATCCTTCCTCTGGAGTGGGGTAGAAATGGAGATTTTGCAGTATCCTTCCCCTGCCATGCCCAAGCCATGCCCACAGAACCGGTAGTAAAAAAAAAAATGGATTTCATCACTGGGTATAAGTATAAACATGGACATGAATGAAAGAAATGAATACAAATAAATGGGGACAGTAAGACCGGGATGGTAGGCACCCTGGTGCGCTTATGCACGTCCCCTTTACGGACTTTTTAGGAATGGGATGAGGTGCACAGTAGACAGTTGAAGGTTGAAGCTGTGAGGGTTTGAGGAAGTAACAACGGAGTCAGGTAGAGCATTCCAGGCATTGACCACTCTGTTGCTGAAGTTGTATTTTCTGCAACCAAGTTTGGAACGATTTACCTTGAGTTTATACCTATTGTTTGCCCATATATTATTAAGGTTGAAGCTGAAGTAGTCATTGACAAGTACGATGTTGTAGCAGCCAATTTTGTGTGCTATGCTTAGGTCCGTAGGTGGCACACTTCCAGGTTGTCCAAGCCCAAAATTTCGAGCCTGGTGGCATAAGGGATTCTATTGTTAGCAGAGGAGTGGAGGACTCTTCTCAGGAAATACTTCTGGACCCGCTCAATTGTTCTAATTGTATTAATCAATTGTATTAATATCTACATAGGTTGAGGAGGAATTTGGGTGGATGGAATCCATACCAAACAGTGAATTGGTACAGGAGAAAACAGTAACGATGGAAATATAAGTAGTCCTCATCTTACAACATTTTGTTTAGTGACTGTTCAAAATTACAATGGGATTGGGGGGAAGTGACTTATGACTGTTTTTTACAGTTTCGATCATTGCAGCATCCCCATGGTCATGTGGTCAAAATTCAGACCCTTGACTACTGATTTATATTTATGACGCTTTCAATGTCCTGGGCTCATATGATTGTCATCTTCTAACAAGCAGAGTCAATGGGGAAACCACAAATGCAGTGATTTGCTTAACGAAGGGTCATAAAATGGGGCAAAATTCACTTAGCAACTGTCTCACTTAGGAACAGAAAGGTTGGGTTGAATTGTGGTCGTAGGTCAAGGACTACCTGTAATAAATAACTTTTGACTTAATTAAAATGTAATCAAAATTAAACAAACCAACTATAGTGCCCAGGGCTACTTCTCAAGCATTTCATAATTTCCAGCTTCTGCGTCATTAAAATTTATGATTCGGTAGTAACTATTTTAAAGGGTTCTGGAGAATACATTCAAAGTTTTAGGCACTATCTGGGGAAGAGGGACCATGGCTAAAAAGATGTCATTTCAGCCTCTTTATTGAATAGAATGGAGAGGCACATGTTTTACAGGATTGGATTCAATGTTTTAACAGATCAGCAGAGTTGGAAGCGGCCTAGTAGATCATCTAGTCCAATCTCCTGCCCAAGTAGAAGACCCTGGACTACCCCATTTCTGAGAAATGGCAGTCCAAATGTTGATGCTGTTCAGAGGTGGGTTTCAGCAGGCTCTGACCAATTCTGGAGAACCGGTAGCGGAAATTTTGAGCCATTCAGAGAACCAGCAAATACCACCTCTGGCTGGCCCCTGAGTGGGGTGGGAATGGAGATTTTGCAATATCCTCAGTGGCAAAAAAAATCTGACTGGCCCTGCCCCCATCTATTCTCTGCCTCCCAAATCCCAGCTGATTGGGAGGAAATGGAGATTTTACAGTATCCTTCCCCTGCCCACCAAGCCACACTTACCAAGCCATGCCACGTTTTTGAAACCCACCACTGATGCTATTGGCTCTGTTGCTTCCCTTTTTGTTTCTGAGATTAATTCCAAAAGCTGAAAAGGATTTCTGTTTATGCACAGTGCAACAGTCAACACATGGGCTGAAGTTACTTCTGGTTAATGGAATTGGTGGTTGATGTTTTAAAGCAAAATGCCTCACTGAGATCAATTCAATTGCTTCTTTGCCTGATAGAAGCGAAGCCAAACAACCTCACGGCCTGAAGGCTGCATTTGCTGGATTTTTGTGGACCAGGAAAAGCAATGACATAAGTGTCATACTCATGACATGTTCATGCTCAACCTTGTCCTAGACAAATGCTCCCTGTTACAGTCCTGGGAACTGACTTTTACATGACATCTTTATATAAAATTATGCATTTCAGCTTGAGAAATATCTGTAGCAAAAAGCTCATTCTTATGATCCAGGGCACCTTTCTGAAACCAAGCATTTATTCATGGGAGACATTTTATCCTAATGACTTCCCATGGGAAGTAATGGAAACATGGGAATCAAGGCAACGGCAGACTACTTCAGTGAAGATTTCACCATGAAAGACAGGACATCCATATCCAACCCTTTCACTCCTTGTAACTAAATAAATCCAGGATTTCTGATACGTGATGCATTGAAAGGCCACTAAACCTAGATGTTGTTTGAAATAAATAAAGTTGAATAGGGAGTGGAGAGGGAGGGATCTCTATCTGGTGTTACTGAATCTTGAATCTGACAGACTGAATCTTGAATCTGTTGTTGTTAGTTGCGAAGTTGTGTCCGACCCATCATGACCCCATGGACAATGTTCCTCCAGGCCTTCCTGTCCTCTACCATCCCCTGGAGACCATTTAAGCTCATGCCTACTGCTTCAGTAACTCCATCCAGCCACCTTGTTCTCTGCCGTCCCCTTCTTCTTTTGCTCTCAATCATGCCCAGGATTAGGCTCTTCTCCAGGGAGTCTTTCCTTCTCATAGGTGGCCAAAGTATTTGAGTTTCATCTTCAGGATCTGGCCTTCTAAAGAGCAGTCAGGGTTGATCTCCTCTAGGACTGACCAGTTTATCGCCTTGCAGTCCAAGGGACTCGCAGGAGTCTTCTCCGGTACCAGAGTTCAAAGGCCTCAATTCTTTGACGCTCAGCCCTTCTTATGGTCCAACTTTCACAGCCATTCATTGCAACTGGGAAAACCATAGCCTTGACTATGCACACTTTTGTTGACAGAATATTTGCTGGTCATTATGAACAATTGTATGGGATTCAATAAGTGAATCTGACTGAGGTTTAATGGTATGTGGGAGTGACCTTGGGTAACAGGGGGAAGAGCTGCAGCCAGGGGAATGATTGGGTAAGTGATAACAGCCTACAAAAAGAATGTGGCACAGCAAACATCTCAGAAGGGAACTTCACTATTTTTGTAGGCTGTAAAGGTGACGGAGGAAATATGAAAGTTAGAGCTAGTACTTCTAGACTGATTTCTAGTTTATTTTGCTTTAGATTTAACTGGTACAAATTTGTACCCATGTTTGAGGGGTTCCTACAAAGATGAGGGGGGGGGGTCAATCTATCTTCTAAAGCGCCAAAAGGCAAGATAAGAAGTAATGGATGGGAACTAACTAAGGAGAGAAGCAATCTAGAATTAAGGAGAAATTTCCTAACGGTGAGAACAGTCAACCAATGGAATAATTTGCCTTCAAAAGCTGTGAGTGTTCCATCAATGGAGGCTTTCAAAAAGAGATGAGACAACCATTTATTTGAAATAGTATAGGGTCTCCTGCTCGAGCAGAGGTTTGGACTAGATGGAAGACCTTCAAGGTCCCTTTCAAGTCTATTATTCTATGGTCTATGACAGTGATGGCTAACCCTTTAGCCATTGTGTGCCAGGAGTGGGGGGGCTCCTAGAGAGGCTCTGGAGGCTGGGGACAGCAAAAAACATCATTTCTTGTCCAACCGGAAGTTGGGAAACAGGCTGTTTCTGGCCTCCAGGGGGCCTCTGAGGGAGTGGGGAAGGCTGTTTTCACCCTCCCCAGACTCATAGAGAGGATGTGGAGCCAGGTAAGACAGAAAAATGGGTTTTTCCCACCACCCTCAGGCCCTCCGGAGGCAGGAAACAGCCTGTTTCCCTACTTCTGGTGGGCCCAGAAGGCCCAAAAATCAGCTGGCTGGCACGTGCATGTGTGCCAGAGCTGAGTTCGCATGCCCACTGATATGGCTATGCATGCCACCTGTGGCACATGTGCCATAGGTTCGCCGTCACAGGTCTATGTTCTTATCTGGACTATCTTGCAAAGTTGAAATCAGTCTTGCAAATCTGTCAATGACTTCCAATCCAAAAAACCAAGAATGGTTCCTTCTGAGACGTGTCACATCCATATTCCTTCTGCAGACTCAGCTGCTTGTTGTCTGACCGTTGTCTAGCCTTTAGCATTTCCACCTGTCTCCCAAGATCATTCCCACATACTATTATACCATCAGAGCCACAACTGTCCTTTCTCATGACCATCCATCATCCCTTAGGGCACATAATACAAAATAATATGCTGGTTAATTAAAGTAATACAACATGGAGCATGATCTACATTTTCAGCACATATTTTCAGAGTGATATTACCCTATGAATATTCAAACTCTTCATGAATACATTAGTATTAAGTCAAAATGTATAATGGATGGTGTTTTGTTTTGTTTTTATTTTTTTATTTATTTTACTCGTAGTAAGATGAAAATAAATGGCCTTTTCCTCTTGCGCTGCATTCAAACTAGCTTCGCTGTCTTTATTACCAAAGCTTGTCTATTGCATCCCCCTCTTTCCTTGTTAATGGGTGTAATTTTTAAAAACTTTAAAATGCAGTCTATTTGTAGCATAGTTATTTCATCCACATGTACCATTAGGTAACACCATCAGGACTATATTTTTGGGAATATGATGTGTGGAATAACTTTATGAAATGTTTCATTCATATTGAGGATATGTTGGGTATGCCTTAAGGGCTATTCCCTGGTGAGAAAGCAGCAAATGAAGGGATTATCATATGGCAAATAAAATGTCAGGGTTCTAAGTAACAACCCCAACGAAAGAAATCTCTGAGGCTTGAGTTTCCTCAAAGTTACATTTTATTAGAGGTATCATATTGGCACATCTGGGAAAACCCGAATCTGAAAGCTTCCAGGTTTTCTCCACCCAACGGGAAGTTCAAGTCCCTGCCCAGCACCCACATGTCCATCACAAGGTCCAATCAAAGCACCATCCCAACTGGAGATGCCTCTCAGTTTCAGCAATCCAAGTGCAGGGCAAGATGTCCTTGACTCTCTGGGAAAGGATTTTTTTTTTTAGAAAAGTTTTTTTATTTTTTTTTCAAAACAAAAACACACAAATGAACAAACAATACTATTAGCCGAGTCAAAATTTGTACACCTTATAGTTTTCTCCAACACATTTTCTATATTTCATTTTTTACCATAATATTCTTTCTCTCTAATTTTTTGTTTTATTTTCCTTCTGTTTCTTCTGGTATATAACCAATATTACCATTCGCCCTAATTTCTAATCTTCATCAGTTTTTCTTCCTCCCCCCGCTCCACACACATTAATTTTTCCAAATTGAAATCCTTTAATTTCAAACTCAATCATTTTTCTAAAACCTAACCCTAACTCTAAATCATCTTATTCAAATAATTTCCCATTGCTCCCTTTTCACAACATAATATAGTTTCAAATATTTTCCCTAGATTCCCTATTCCAATTATAGATATTAATATTCATACAATTTTACATATATAACCCATTTCCTTCCCTCTTTTCCATTTCTTTCCTTTATCAGCTTATCCAAATACTACAATCAAATATATTACTACGATTCATTTAAGTATATAACATTAAAGTCATTCATATTTCTATTTCTCAATTCCAATTGTTTTTTTAAATAAACCCAATTTTCCATTGCTTTTTCAAATATATATACTATCTACACCTCTTCATAATATGTGTCATATTGACACATCTGGGAAAACCTGAATCTGAAAGCTTCCAGGTTTTCCCCACCCAAAGGAAAGTTCAAGTCCCTGCCCAGCATCCATGTGTCCATCACAAGGTCCAATCAAAGCACCATCCCAACTGGAGATGCCTCTCAGTTCCAACCATCCAGGTGGAGGGCAAGATGTCCTTGACTCTCTGAGAAAAGAATGTTATTATGGCTATATATCACCCTGGCTCCACACAATTCCCCCCTCCCAGTTTCGTACAGTAGTAAATGCCGCAGGCCTGAAGGCCCAATGAAAAAGATGGCTTCCAGGCCTGACACAAAGCTCTATACTGGAAAGAAACTGAATTCCCCCCCCCCCATCTCCATTAACACTCTGAAGGAAATTCGAAGAAGATTCTATTTGGTAAAACGTATCTTTGAATTCCCCAAAATTTCTTGGTTGACAAGCCTGTCAACTTTGATGATGACTTTTACTCTCTAGTTACCATTTTTTAAGGTGAAATCCCCAAGAAATTCAGGAAAGGAAAGGAGAGGATGAGGTTTTAAATCAATAATTGCAAATAGATGCTAAAGCAGTTTGTTTGCATGGCAAAGAATATTCTTAATGTGTCACCTTCTTTACACTTTTCTCTGATTAGATTGCCTCTTATTAATTAACAAAGTTTGCAAAACAACTTTAGGAGCAGATATAATTTTGTGCAGGTGCTCCTTGGTTAACAATCCAGGTGTTCCTTGCAGCCTTAAAACCAGCATAGACATTGACCAAACTTTGTCTATACAAACACAGCAGAAATCATGACAGAAGTAGAAGACAATGGCCTAGTTTAGCCTGCACCAACTCTGCAACCTCCAGGTGTGATCAGACAGCCTACTAAAAATCAGGTCTGGCTAATAATTCTCAGGAACTTACAGCAATCAGCAGCATCTGATTAAAATCTGCAATATGGAGCCCACAATGTCATAACTGAAGCACCATCTCTGCAATGGTAAATGTGAATGACCTTGGGAGATCAGACAAAGAGGTACTGCCTAGGGCAGGGCTGTCAAACTCACATCATCACAGCAGCATCACATGACGAATCGGGACTTTCCCCCCTTCACTAAAATGGGCATGGGCATGGCCAGGACATGATGACAATGAGAGTTATGCTGGTTGATAAAACGAATAGCCATAAGTTGAAAACTACCTGTACTGGCAATATTGGAGACAGGTGGCCCAATGCAGTATTACATTCCAGATGTTATTGGATCATCTTTTACCAGAAAACATCTTCAACTGCTCCAACTGAGGAGTAAAATTTTGACTCTAGTTCATTGACTTCCTGGGCTATGTTAAGATAAGAGAGGCTGTACATCCTGAGAATGCTCAGGAAGATAAATCTATCTCAGTATCTACTTCTGTCCTACTATCACAGCACCATTGAGAGTGTCCTGACATACAGCATTCTTGGATGGTATGGGAGCAGCTCTGTAGCAGACAAAAATGCTCTACAGAGAATCATTAAAATGCCAATGCCCAGAATATCATCAGACTCCAGCTACTAGTTCTGGACAACATCTTTGAATCTCACTGTTTGAGAAAGTTGCATAACATTCTCAGAGACTCTTCCCATCCTGCTTACAATCTTTTTGGACTGTTGACTTCTGGCAGAAGATATAGAACAATTAAAACTTGGACCACACATTTTCTGAATAGTTTTTATCACAGAGCTATAATTGCACTCAACAATGAACTAAAGGGCCACCATCAGTGAGCTGTTGGACAGCATTACTTGGTCTGTTGTGTGGATGTTTGGGTAGTTTAGGGGTGGAGAATTGTGGTGGGTGGGAGTGTGTTTCGGGATTGTTATGAGTGTTGGACCTGGTCTTTGGGTGTTAAGTGAATTTCGTTGTATGGGTATACAGTGTATACACATACAATGACAATAAAGTTGTTGTTGTTATTATTATTATTATTATTATTATTATTATTATTATTATTATTATATTATTATTATTATTATAAGGATATTTTTTCTTCATATACCAAACAAGAGAGATGTTTCTAAACTGGTTCCCATCCCAACTAGTTTTATATTCTATGTATAAATGTTTTGTTTTGTATTTAATGGAGAAATATATATTCATGGGAACCCACTCTTGTACAAATCTGAAATATTGCATTAATATTAGTAGACGCCGTTCTAGAATCTCCATGAGAAGTTTATCTGGAGGCCAAATCATGCCATCTAATGGTCATTAATGTTGGTGTTTTAAAACCTTGTTGTGGATCTGTACAATTTGCATTTAAATTGATTGAACCATCTGAATTCAATTTAGCTATTTACTGTTCTGATGAGGGCATCCTTCATTCCTGTGCCTTGCAATGTCATCCTTAATGGTATTATTCAAATACCCATTGCATCATTAGAGAAATATATTATATTCCAATCTGCATGCCATTTAGCTGTCAATCACAGAGCGTGGGAAAAGATATGATCTCTTTAAATCAGGGTGCAAAAATGGGGAACCCATTCGGACCATAAAGGAAGCACCCAAGGTTAAAATATCTCATTGGTCTTATTCAAAGGAGGAAGTAGGGCTGAACAAATAATGTAGACAGGAAGTAAGTTCAAACAAATACCATCATCTACTAGCTCATCTATAGGGACGCAGTGGCTCAGTGGCTAAGACGCTTGTCGATTGAAAGGTCGGCAGTTCAGCAGTTCGAATCCTTAGTGCCATGTAATGGGGTGAGCTCCCATTACTTGTCCCAGCTTCTGTCAACCTAGCAATTTGAAAGCATGTAAAAATGCAAGTAGAAAAATAGGGACCACCTTTGGTGGGAAGATAACAGCGTTCCGTGTGCCTTTGGCATTTAGTCATGCCAGCCACATGACCACGGAGATGTCTTCGGACAGCATTGGCTCTTCAGCTTTGAAACGGAGATGAGCACTGCCCCCTAGAGTCAGGAATGACTAGCACTTATGTGCGAGGGGAACCTTTATCTTTACTTTTTACTAGCTCATCAGCTATCTTCTCACCTTTCCAATGCAAATTTTTACTGGAGAATAACACAAACTCACCAGATCTACTCCTCAATGCCTGATTCTGAATGTGCCCTGCTTGAATATGTTGTAATCAAATCTGGTAATGGCAGATTACAACACTTCACCTCTTTAGCAATATATGATGGATTTCTTTTGCATCCCTAAATTCTGGTCGGTGATTTTTCAAAACTGGGTTTAGAACGTAATGCTGTGTTGTACAATCTGTAGCTGCAAGGATGTTTGTGGCCTCCGAAAACCTTGGATGTAATTTTTTTTAGAGAGTCCCCAAAACCATCAAATTGTCACCAAATATAATTTTTAACAAATGCTTAAATGTAGGCAAAGTAAATGACTCTAATTGTCCCTCATCGAGTTAATCCCATGATATCGAACAGATTGGAGAACCCTATAAAGGCAATGCATTTACCTGAAAGTTGAGTCTTTATATTCAACACGTATGTATGTTGTGCTTTCCTTTTACTTATTTTACCATGGACTTACATCCTGTAACTTATTTTTGTTGTATATTTGATATGACCATAAAACTAATAAATCCAATAAGCTAACTGATTTAAGTTCAATTATTTTTCTTCCAATTAAAATTTGCCTATTTGTCATGCTCACCCACTTATCAATCAGAATTTTGTCATGATCCTCAACTTGTGACAAATGAGAAGGTCTATTTCCCAAAAGTGGGCCGCTCTGATACAAATGCTAAAACAAGTAATGCTTTTTCACTGAAGTAAAGTTAAAGGGTACATTTAGAAACCTGTGGTCTTTTTTCTTTTTTAATTTGATTTATATGCCGCCCTTCTCCGGAGACTCAGGGCAGCTTACAATGCGTTAAGCAATAGCCTTCATATTTTTGTATATTTATACAAAGTCAGCTTATTGCCCCCACAAATTGGGTCCTCATTTTACCTACCTTAGAAAGGATGGAAGGCTGAGTCAACCTGGAGCCTGGTGAGATTTGAATTTACAGTAATTGCAGGCAGCTGATGTTAATCACAATGCTTTAGTCTACTGCGCTACCAGGCCCCTTTCTTCCAGTTTAAACTTAAGTAGGAGAATCCAAAGCTTTCATTATAATTTCCAGATAAATAGACTTTATTCTTCTGCCCACGCTTCAAACATCACAGTTGATCTTGGTTTGTTTGAATTAAACACTGTCCAGCTCACTTTGAAACCTAGGCTTCATGCAACCTGTTAAGAATAAGTTTATACTGGTTCCACAATACGTCCATGCAGTGAAATAAGCTGTAATGTGGGCTCTTTGTTTATGGTAGGTTTTTAAAACAGATTAACAGGGTTAGAAGCAGGGGTGAAATGCTCCCGGTTTGGATCGGATCGCCCTATTTAGTAGTGAGGGCAGCGGGTGGTTCAGAGAACCGGTGCCAAAAATCCCTGCCCCCCCAATGCCCAGCTGAGCCACACAATCACCAGAGGCCTTTTTTTTTTTTAATTTTTAAAAGCATTTTTTCTTTAACCGAAAAAATGTTTTTCAAAGTAAAAAAAAAAAAGCCTCTGAAGATCGCGCAGCTCAGCTGGGATTGTCAGAGCCTTTTAAAAATAATTTTTCTACAACCTCTTTGGCCGAAGAGGTTGTAGAAAAAAATGCTTTTAAAAGTAAAAAAAGAAAACAAAGTTGGCCACGCCCACCCAGTCACATTACCCCACCACCAAGCCACGCCCACAGAACAAATAGTAACTGGTTGGAAGGGACCTTATAGATCATCTAGTCCAACCCCCCCCCCCCCCGTGCAAGCAGGAGACCCTACACCATTTCTGACTAATGGCAGTCCAATATTTTCTTGAAAGACTCAAGTGAGTCTTTCAAGAGTCCCACAACTTCCAAACTTCTGTTCCATAGGTTGATTGTTCTCAGTGCCAGAAAATTTCTCCTTATTTCCAGGTTGAATCTCTCCTTGGTCAGTGTCCATCCATTGTTCCTTGTCTGGCTTTCAAGTGCTTTGGAAAATAGCTTGACCCCCTTCCTCCTCTCTGTGGCAGCCCCTCAAGTATTGGAAGACTGCTATCCTGTCTCCCCTGGTCCTTCTCTTCACTAGACTAGCCAGGCCCAGTTCCTGCAACCGTTCTTCGTTCTTGGAACACAGCCAACTGAAGCTTATTCAATCCATTTAAGTTGCACAAATTAAAGTTCAGTATGCTGTACAAATCAGGAAAATGTCAGATTTTGTTTGTGCAGTGAACTGAATTTTTTTTAAAAAATAACCAAGTTCTTTTGATCTCTTTCTGGTGGGCATGCAGGAGGAAGGAGAAGGAGGAGCCATGGTGGCAGATTTACCCAATTTTTCAAACTGTTACAAAACCCAACTGTTGTGTTCACATAAAATCCTGTCCTCAAGACTACATGATGCTGAGGTCAGGATGAAGGGTAATATTGGTTCTAAAAAAATAGAGAGAATAAATATGATGGCAAAAAGGGAATATATGAATTGCAAACTTAGTTGAAATGACCAAACACTGCTTAAATTTGTGAACCGGTCAGTACTCTGTTCAGAAAAAATACATTGTATATTTGTTTGTGTGTTTGTGTAAAAAATTTTAAAAAAACCTTTTTTTAAAAAAAGAATAAATGATGCTGCATCATAATGTCAAGATACAAAGACTAAGACATATATATATATATATATATATATATATATATATATATATATATATATATATATATATATATATATATATATATATATAGCAACGTCCATCTGGACATAAACCGATGTTCCAAATTCTTCTTTGATCTTAACTTATTTCCATTTCATGCATTCATATTGTACTCACTAACAATTATGCACTCTTGAGAAAGCAGTGAACAAAGTTTAGGATTCTTGCCAAAGATCTTTTTTTTTTTTTGTCTCAATACAGTTTAGCAAAGCCTGTTGATAATGTTGCACTAAGTACCTTGTTTCTGGAAGATGTGACAAAGAAAGATTTTTATTTTCTACAGCTGTAGGTTTGGCCATGTTTTGAGTATAGAGTAACTTTCCACTTTTCCATAATATACGTATTAGCTCGTTCAGTAATGAAATGTAAAATTTGTTAATACCGGTTCTGTGGGCATGGCTTGGGGGGTGGGGGGAGTAATGTGACTGGGTGTGCGTGGCCAACTTTTTTATATATATACTTTTAAAAGCATTTTTTCTACAACCTCTTTGGCTGAAGAGGTTGTAAAAAAAATGCTTTTAAAAGTCTCTGATGATCCCAGCTGATCGTCAGAGGCTTTTTTTGTTTTTTACTTTTAAAAGCATTTTTTCGGCTGAAGAGGTTGTAGAAAAAATGCTTTTAAAAGTAAAAAAAAAGGCTCTGATGATTGCGCGACTCAGCTGGGCATGGTGGGGAGGACAGGGATTTTTGCTACCAGTTCTCCGAACCACCCGCTGCCATCGCTAATGCCTCGGGCAATCCGGTCTAAACCGGGAGTATTTATTTATTTATTTATTTATTTTTCAAACTTTTATACTGTCCTTCTCCCGAGGGACACAGGGCGGTGCACAGCCAATAATAAAAAACATCAAAACAAAAGTTAAAACAAATTTAAAACTAATTCAATGTTTTGGCCAAATATTAAAAACCCCAAACTAAAAAACCCATTAAAATTCATCAGACCATCAGACCCGCTTGCTGGAATAATAGGGTCTTCAGGGCCTGGCGAAAAGCTCAAAGGTTGGGGATCCTATGTATTTCCGGGGGCAATTCGTTCCAAAGGGCAGGGTCCCACACAGAGAAGGCTCTCCCCCCAGGGGTCGCCAGTTGACATAATTTGACCGACGGCACCCTGAGGAGGCCCTCTTTGTGGGAGCATACCAGCCGATGGGAGGCTATCGGTGGCAGCAGGTGGTCTTGCAAATTTCATCCCTGAGTTTGTTTTCAAATCATTCTGAAGACAGCTCCTTGGAGAACATGGCACCTATCTGTATATGTATCACCTGAGATCCTACTTTACACTTTTGGCACTCAACACATGCATTGTGCCATGGCATGGTGCAGTCGTTTCTCTTCATACCTCAAAAAAACTGTTACACACAAACTCAACGCCTCCACTTTGGTTCTAGTTTATCCTAATCTGCAAATTCAACCAATGTGATTTAAGAGCCGCGGTTTATGGCACGATGTTATGCACTAAATAGTCCTTCATAGCATCTTCAATAAATTATGATGGAAACACATCATAACTTACCGCAAAGTGTGAATCCAGCCTGAAGAACCAGTACTGTTGTGATTAATTCTGGCTATTTCGTATTTATTTTTCTGTGTTTAAAAATAATCCAAATAAATCTAGATCTATCTCTAAATCCCACTCTACCTATGTAACACTATGGGCTGAAAGTGCCAAACGGATTTTGCAGCCAAAATATTACTTTTGTTAAGCTTTGAACCCATTAAATAATACTTTTGATATGATGTCAATGCCAGTGTTTAGAGCTAAAGTCTTCCAGAGAAATACCTTATCAATTTTAAACCCACCTTCCCTTTGCTCCCTGTTTGCCCATCCTCCCATCTTTTACCCTCCCATCACTGTATTCTCATTTTTCATTGTTTAATCTATGGTTCCATTACTTTACTATTGTTCTGTTTGTCTCAAAGGTACTTTTTCAAAAGGCAACTGGTCTTTGTTTTGAATAGAATAGAATAGAATAGAATAGAATAGAATAGAATAGAATAGAATGGAATGGAATGGAATGGAATGGAATGGAATGGAATGGAATGGAATAGAATAGAATTCTTTATTGGCCAAGTGTGATTGGACACACAGGAATTGGATTGGACACACAGGAATTGGACTGGACACAGGAATTGGAATGGAATGGAATGGAATGGAATGGAATGGAATGGAATGGAATGGAATGGAATGGAATAGAATAGAATAGAATTCTTTATTGGCCAAGTGTGATTGGACACACAGGAATTGGATTGGACACAGGAATTGGAATGGAATGGAATGGAATGGGATAGAATAGGATGGGATGAATAGAATAGAATAGAATAGAATAGAATAGAATAGAATAGAATAGAATAGAATAGAATAGAATAGAATAGAATAGAATAGAATAGAATAGGAATTTTTTATTGGCCAAGTGTGATCGGACACACAAGGAATTGGATTGGATTGGACACACAAGGATTGGACACACATGGAATGGAATGGAATCTGATAGAATGGGATGGGATAGGATGGGATGGGATGGGATAGGATGGGATGGGATGGGTAGAATAGAATAGAATAGAATAGAATAGAATAGAATAGAATAGAATAGAATAGAATAGAATAGAATAGAATAGAATAGAATAGAATAATAATAATAATACAGTCTTAGTAAATAGTTTGACAGTGTTGTGGGAATTAGCAGAGTGATGGCATGTGGGAAAAAACTGTCCTTGTGTCTAGTTGTTGTGGTGTGTAATGCTCTATAATGTCATTTTGAGGGTAGAAGTTGAAACAATTTATGTCGAATTTATGAATTATATGAATTATAAATTAAATTATATGGATATATAAATTAAATTATATGAATTAAAAATTAAACAATTTATGAGAAGATGGTTCGCTTCGCATCCAAGAAGTTCCTTCAGTTCTTCAATCAGAACTGAAGAAGCTTCTTGGATGACAATTGAAATGTCTTCAAGGAAAAACCAAAAAGTCTAGTTGCCTTTTGAAAAAGCACCTTTGGGACAACCATGACCTGGATGACTGAGAATCTCCATGGATTCTGTTATTTTTACACTTCCTTTCATTTCTGTTTTTATTTTTGTAAGACACCTAGAGTAGCCACACAGTAAGATAGGCTTGTTAAATAAATTTAACAAACAAATAAATAAATTTCAAACTCTTAAAACAGAGAATGAGAATGAGAGAAAACATATTAAAAGGAATTAAACCAGGGGTGAAATCCAGTGGGTTCTGACAGGTTCTGGAGAACCAGTAGTGGAAATTTTGAGTAGTTTGGAGAACCGGCAAATACCACCTCTGGCTGGCCCCAGAGTGGGGTGGGAATGGAGATTTTGCAATATCCTTCCCCAGCCACACACACCAAGCCACATCCCGCCCACCGAGCCACGCATACAGAACCGGTAGTAAAAACAAAAAAGGATTTTGCCACTGAATTAAACGCTGTTTGAGATGCTTGCTTGCCATGATTTAGGAGGTGGGAATTTTCCAGTAGGACACAGGCAAGTGGACGGAAAAAAAAACCAAACTAAAATGCATATACTTCTCCACCCACATACACACCATTATATAGCTTAGCCTCATTATTTCAATTCAGGGACTGACAGTGCAAGACTTAATACTATAAGAAAAAGCAGAAACGGTGTCAGCAGACAGGGAGGGGGGGAAAAAATGGGGAGAAAAATAAAAAAGTTTGGGTGATACCCAGATGTGAAACACTATGATACACTGGTTCAATCCATATGAAAAACCAGAAACACATCAGATTGCAATTTAATCTTTTTATTTGAAATATAAATATTGTTACTATCAAGCCTGACAGTATAGAAAATGTGTGCCCTGAAGCCTTCTGACAAAACAAAATTTATATTTAAAACTTCCAGGAATAATGCCTTTCATATGTAGGCTTTTGTCACATTGCAGCAACTCTAAACCTACCTTATGGTCCTGTACCTTTAATTATTTTATGCCTAGAAGACACATTTTAAATAGAAGTGGCGGGTTACAAGCATTTTGACAGCTGGGGATGATTAAAATACTGACAACATGCACTATATAAAATTCCCTGAGGTTTTCAGCTGGGTACTCCTCGGAAAGTTAGACATTAGAATCCAAAAAGTATGTATTTTAACCACCAGAGTGAAATGCTTCCTCCAGGAGGGTGGAGATTTTCTCTGTTCCCTCTTTCCTTAGAAAAACCTTTTCGATCCCAAACTTGGAGACACTTTCTTGGAAATTGGTCAACATGTAACGGATTCATGGATGGCAAATTGTGTGCATCATTGTGTAGTGGTCAGCTGTTCTAAATCAGGATGGGAAGGGAACCAGAGAAGGAAGGCAGCAGTGGTCGGTTTCAAAAATTTTTACTACGGGTTCGGTGAGTGTGGCATGACTTGGTGGGCATGGCATGACTTGGTGAGCATGGCAGGAGAAGGATACTGCAAAATCTCCATTCCCACCCCACTCCAGGGGAAGGATACTGCAAAATCCCCATTCCCTCCCCAATCCACGGGAAGGTTACTGCAAAATCCCCATTTCCTCCCCACTCCAGGGGAAGGTTACTGCAAAATCTCCATTTCCTCCTGATCAGCTGAGACTCGGGAGGCAGAGAATAAATGGGGGTAGGGCCAGTCAGAGGTGGCATTTACCGGTTCTCCGAACAATTCAAAATTTCCACTACCGGTTTTCCAGAACTGGTCAGAACCTGCTGAAACCTCCCTCTGGAAGGCAGATCAAGGAACCTGGACCATGTTTCCATGGGATCCAAATGTTACCAGCCATCAGTTTTTGACTGCACGAAAAGTGGAGTGTTTTCCGCACTCAAAACCTTGCACACAGTTGACATGCATATTGGCAAAAGAAGCATCTAAAATTGCTAGTCTCCAAAAGTAACATCTGAGCAGTAGAAAGATCTGTATTAAGGACAGATTTCTTTTAATAAAAGCATCTATTATAGGAACACTTTAAAAAGAGAAAGCTCTGGAAGCAGAATGACATTTTGTCGTTCTTTTCTTATTATTATTATTATGAAAAATGGTTTCAGGAATTGGTGAAAAGAAGGACTAGGGGCAACATGATAGCCACGTTCCAATATCTGAGAGCTTGCAACAAAGAAGAGGGAGTCAACCTATTTTCCAAAGCACCAGAAGGCAGGACAAGAAGCAATGGATTGAAACTAATCAAAGAAAGAACCAATTTAGAACTGAGAAGAAATTTCCTGAAAGTGTTAACAATTAATCAGTGGAACGGTTTGCCTTCAGAAGTTGTGGGTGCTTCAAAACTGGAGGTTTTTAAGAAGAGAGTGGGCAGCCATTTGTCTGAAATGGTAGAGGATCTCCTGCCTGAGCAAAGGATTGGACTAGAAGACCTCCAAGGGCCTTTGCAAATCTGTTATTCTGTTGTGATAGGAGGCATTGTTGAGGTAGGATGTAGAATAACTGAGGTCCTTCCAGCTTTTTTCCATTTTAAGTTGGCAAGAAACAAATAAGGGAAAACTTTGTAGTGATGATTAAAGAGAAAATGGAATATAGAACACATAATGGTAGGGTTTGAAGGATCTTGCAGGTCTTCTAGTCCATCCCTGTTCAAACAGGAGACCTTATACCATTCTTGACAAATACCTGTCAAGTCTCTTATTGAAAGCCTCCAGTGATATTAAAGCCCATGATGTCAGGCCTGGAAGCCATCTTTTACTTTGGGCCTTCAAGGCCTGCAACATTTACTACTGTGGGAAACTGGGAGGGGGGATTGTATGGAGCAGGGTGATATATAGTCATAATAACATTCCTTTCTCAGAGAGTCAAGGACATCTTGCCCTGTACCTGGATGGCTGGAACTGAGAGGCATCTCCAGTTGGGACGATGCTTTGATTGGACCTTGTGATGGACATGTGGGTGCTGGGTAGGGACTTGGACTTTCCTTTGGGTGGGGAAAACCTGGAAGCGTTCAGATTTGGGTTTTCCCAGATGTGCCAATATGACATCTCTAATAAAATAGATATCAGTTTTGGTTTCATCCTCGAAATAAGTTAGTGTTCCAATACTGACAATAGAACTCTGAGGAACTTCAAGTCACAGTCTTCTTTTGTTGGGGGTGTTACTTGGAACCCTGACACATGATTTCCCGATCCTGTGGTTTCTCTAGATACATCTACATGAACAAAGTGTATTTCTAAAAATGGCTAGCGGATACCATTATTAACATTATTAGCTGCATTTAAAAAGAATAAGTCATGGGAGAACACATGTGAAAAGCTACAGTTGGAAAAACACCAAATACACCAAATACTCAGTAATGTTACACTAGCTCAGGGGTCAGCAATCTGTGGCTCTTTCACCCCTCTGCTGCAGCTCCCTGTCACTCAAAATATGCATCACAACCGCCAATGTGCAATACCTGCTGGCACATGATTTACTGAGCTTTTCAACCCCTGGTAGACCAACCATGGATAAATCCAAGAAAAGAAAAGTTTCAGAAGAAAACAGAATGTTTAATTCAACTACATATGCTAGTTTTGTGCCGCTCAAAAAATAGTCAGGCATGGAAAAGGTTTTGTAGTGATCACAATGCTTACGTGTTGTGTATAATTCAACTTTTATTGCCATGTAAGCTGGAGGCCCACCCTACAACTATCATGTGATCTAGAACTCCCTGATGTAATCATGTTTTGCAAAACACTGCTTTCTTTTCTCTTACCACCAATCAACTTAATTGGATTATCTGTTTTGTAAATGAGAAATAATTGCATGTGTATACTTTCTTAACAGTACAACTCCTCTTGTGTATGTGATTTTTTTTCTCAGCAAGTTCTCACGTAAGGAGAACTGTGAGCTGTGACAAACATCGTACTTTCAGTATTACCCCTGCAAATATAGTCTATCCTAATTTCGTGAAAATTGTCATCTGTTTTACTAAATAAAATCTTCCTGGTTTCTTAGGATTTTTATTGCATAAATTAGAATCAAATTTATTCCCAGTTTTATTATACCCACTTTAAGAATATTATCACATTATGTAGGAAAGATCAGGCAGAGCTGGAGGGTGGAGTTAAGCACATCATCAGTTTAGAGTCATTGTGTTTCTACAAGTGCTCCAAGTTCAACCCTTTCTTTAATTCTATTGACCCTTATCTGGCATCAATTTCATGTTGAACTTTAGTTGACTAGATTCTTGTGTATAGCTTCAAGAGAGGTTGGACTTGAAGTGCTTTGGGAAAGCAATGACTCTGAACTGATGATGTGCTTAACTCCACACACACACACACACACACACACACAGAGAGAGAGAGAGAGAGAGAGAGAGAGAGAGAGAGAGAGAGAGAGAGAGAGGGAGAGAGAGAGAGAGAGAGAGCTTGGCCTGCGCTTCTCTTACAGTTCATTTTTGAAAGAATCATCATTTGCAAAGCAAGATTATCTTTAGCTTTGAGCAGTTTGGGATAATAATGTTCTGTCTGTCCATGAAATTCATCTGGACCAATCACTATCTCATTGGATTGTTATGAGGACCAAAAAAAAAATAAGAATAGTTTTGAGCTTTTTATAGAAAGAATGAATATTAAGTGAAATAAACATATGCAAAATGTATTTTGGGAACACATGTAGTCGTGTAATATATTAATTTGCATACTTCAGTGTTTAATATCTGCACTTGTGCATTTTGTGGAAAAATACACTCAAATAATGTGACTTTTCAAGATACTGAAAATCTAATGGATAAGGAACAGACTTGAACAGATTTATGAATTAGCATATATCACCAAAGAATTACAGGCTGATTTGCCCATATTTGTATAATAGTATGAATATTGTTAAATGACATTTCAATAGTTTAATAATAGATTTTCCCACTTCTCTAAAAAAAAAAAAAAACACCCTACAGAGCACACAATTGTTCCTCAATTTTCTACTGAAGATCACTTTAATATAAGACATTCCCAAGAGACATTCACCACATCTGAAAGAATGCAATTCATTTCAGCTTAATGAGCAACTATCTAATTTTGATTGTAGTTTCTGCATAGCAGGTTTAACCATACTGCGATATTAACACCAGTAATAAAAAAGAAGTGTATTTCTTTTTCCATTGATGCAATGCAAGCTATTGAAGCTCAAGTTAATTGCATCAACAGGAGCCAAGAATAGCTGGAAGTACTTGATTACAAAAAGTACAAGGTTCTAATGGGAATTTATGAAGAAGAGTTCCTATTTTATCTGGCTAGGATACAAAAGTACTTGTTTTCGTTCCTGCGCTTTATCAGCCCAAGCATAATTTTATTCAATTCTGCAGAGAAATGTTGAAAAGAATGGACTGTTTTCCCTTTTTACTTAAAGACTGAATTTCTTGGATTAGAATAGCAGGAAGTTAGTTTGCTAGGTGCTAACAAGTCAGATTCAATTCCATTTATTTATTATTTATTTATTTATTTGTTGAGTACATATTAGATAATATATATAAGTATAAACATGAATTGAATACATAAAATGAATACAATTAAAGGGAACATTAGGACAGGGACTGTAGGCACATTGGTGCACTTATGCACACCCCTTACAGACCTCTTAGAAATGGGGTGAAGTCAACAGTAGACAGTTTTAGGTTAAAGTTTTAGGGGTTTGGGGAAGAAACCAAAGAGTCAGGTAGTGCATTCCAGGCATTGACCACTCTGTTGCTGAAGTCGTATTTTCTGCAATCAAGTTTGGAACGGTTCACTTTAAGTTTGAATCTATTGTGTGCTCGTGTATTGTTGTGGTTGAAGCTGAAGTAGTCATTAACAGGTAGGACATTGTAGCAGATGATTTTATGAGCTATGCTTAGGTCATACCAAAGGTGGATTAGTTCTAAATTTTCTGAGCCGAAAATTTCAAGTCTCATGGCATAAGATATTTTGTTGCGAGCAGAGGAATGGAGCAGAGGAGTAGATTCCATGCAACTACAGAGTCATGGATCATTCTCTTGAGCTGTTGTTAGCAATAGTGGACATCTCAAGGACATCTTTGATCCAGAATATCAGAGTTGGAAGGGACCTCTATGGTTGTCCAGTCCCTTCTTAAATGTCCCAGTGTTGGAGTACCCACAATTTCTGAAGTTAAGTTGTTCCAGCAGTTGATTGTTGTCACAGTCAGGAAATTTCTCCCTAGTTCTAGGTTGCTTCTCCTTTTATTTAGTTTCCATCCATTGCTTCTTATCTTGCTTTCTGCTGCTTTGGAAAAATAAGTTGACCCCTATCCAATCTATCTATGTTATCTTTTTTTCTTTCCATTCTCCTACGTCTCTCAACCCCTGAAGAGCTGAGCCCTCTGCTCCATCAACTGTTTGCATCCCATGCCCCAAAATATGTGAGTTTCTTCTAGCAGATCATTGCTTTGAGAAAGAAGTCAGTCTTTATTTGGTCCAGATCATTCCTGATAATTCACAATACTCTAAATCTATAATTCAAAAGCATCAGTCCTCTTATTCTTGAGCTTTAACAGCTAGATATCCAGCCAGCCAGCTTTCACAGCTGCTAGAAAAACCATTACGTTAACTATTCTGATTCTTGCTGTCATAGAAATATTTTTATCCTTTGCAATCTTGTCTAAATTTATCATTGCCTTCTTTCGTAGAATTAATATCCTGTTTATTTCTCTGGTATACTGCCCATCTCTATCTCTGTTTAAGCCCAGGAAAACAAACAATCTACCATTGCTACTGTTTCTGCTGTCAACTGGAAGCTCATGTATCATGTTGGGTGACATTATCTTTGCCTTTTTAATATTTAGCACTAACCTGAATATTTCACTTTCCTTTTTTTTTTAACTTGCATTGCGATCCTTCTTAAGTATTCTTTATCTTTGGTTAACAACGTATTAAATTATGAATGTTTGGGCCTCCTATTCCTGCTAATATTCCTTCCAGTTCTGTCACTTTTAATATATATTTGCTACGTGTCAAACATATGTATTCTAGATAAAATGAGGACCTGGATTGTGGGGGCAATAAGCTGACTTTGTATAAAAAAGAACACCGCTGGGGGGGAGGGGCGAAAGCCCTACTTAGCAGGTATATACAAAAGTATGAAGGCTATTGCTTAATGCATTGTAAGCCGCCCTGAGTCTCTGGAGAAGGGCGGCATATAAATCGAACCAATAAATGAATGAATGAATGAATGAATGAATGAATGAATGAATGAATGAATGAATAAATATTCTGAATCATTCTGTTTCTTCAGCTGTAGCTTTTGTTCCAGGGGTGGGTTCTACTTACCTTTATTACCGGTTCGCAGTGGGAGCGCGCTTGCTTGCTTCGCTTGCGCGGGAGTGTGCACTTCTGCACATGTGCAGATCAACCATGATGATGTCATGACAGGTGGGCGGAACCTCCCGCTGGTTTTACTATGGGTTCTATAGAACCGCACCGAACCGGGAGCAACCCACCACTGTCTTGTTCACTGTAAAGTTTATCAGCTGTCTCAGTGTACAAGTGGCCATGATACACTATCCATTCATGGTATGATCTACACCAGGGATGTCAAACTTTTGTCATCATGGCGGCATCACGTGACATATTGGGACATTTTTCCCCTTTGCTAAAATGGGCAGGGGTGGAGCCAGCACATGACGCATCCGGTCTGCAGACTGCGAGTTTGACACACCTGATCTACACAATTCAGCTTTTGATGAAGCTAATAAATCAAAAGAAAATGTTGCTTGTATAAGGGGTGGTGAGAGACAGTTACCTTGGTCCATATACCAAACGAATGACCCAGTGGGATCCCCATATCAAAACAGTTTACTTTATGTTCAGGCAGAACCTGAAAATAACATTTAACACAGCACAGGACTTAAAAAAAAATGGTTCACTTGAGATCTGCTTAGGTGGGACTGACCGGGGTAGATTGTTAGGTTGACACCAAAATATAATTTTATGTCATTTTATTCTATCTTATATATTTATGTATTGAATTATATTGTAGCTTCTCTATTTTACCCTACTTTTATTTTAAATTGTGTAAGATTTTATTGGCGATATGTGTTTACACCTAGTGCTTTGATATGGCCTATAGGCTAATCAAAGCTATCATTTTAAACTGTATTTTATTCCAACTTCATTTAAATCATATTTTATTCTAATTTCATTTTAAATTGTATTTTATCCAATTCCATTTTAAATTGTTTTTATCAGATTTTAGTAATAATTTGTGTCTGGAACTCTGCACTTTGATATGGCCCAAGGGCTAATCAATTGTTTAACGCATTGTAAGCCGCCCTGAGTCTCCGGAGAAGGGCAGCATATAAATCTAATTTAAAAAAAAATAATAATAAAAAAATAAAGTAAAATAAGTAAGCAAATGAAAAGCTTTCTTATATCATTTGCTATTTCTCTTATCCATCTGATACTCCCTCTCTTAAACTGTGTCTTTTTGCCTTTCGTGAAATGTATATGTTCATTTATCCTTTATAAGATCTTCAGGAAAACTTTGAGGAATTTCCTGAGGAATTAGTGTAATGTTTGAACAAATAGTACATTCCTTTGCATGGATAGATACGCTGATTTTTCTCAATCAAGTCGTGTAATCTTGTTCCATAGTTGCAGATATGGAAATGTGAACTGTCCCATCTTATGCATTTTTAAACAGTTCAGAACCCTATTTGACAATTGGTCCACTAACAGATATACTTCGCTTTCTGATAGCGATTTATCATCTCCCTTTTCCTGTTATTTTCCTTTATTTCTTGAGGTTTTTTCTTTGTCTTTTATTGCTTGATCTTTTATGTCTGCGTTCAGTCGTCATATATCCTTCTTGTTGCCCCAGGCTTTTATCTTCTGTCTTGTTCTTTGGATCATTACTCTTTAAATTTTGGCAATATTTTTTTCTGCTTCAGTTTTCATAATATCTATTACCTCTAACTCTAATCTCCTCAGGTTGTATTTTACATGGGTTAAATTTATTAAATCTCTTTCTTACACTGATCTTGTATTATGTCCGGTGAAACGTTCCGGTTTACTCCTTCAATTTTCTAAGTTTAGCCCAAATATTTGACACCAAAAATTCATGGGCTGTTCCACAATCTGCTTCTGAATGGTCATGGCTGATTAGATTACAATTCTTAGTCTCCTGTTTCCTATTATTTAGGTGATTGGATTCTAGTGCATCCAATGATATCCAGATGAAGAATCTACTTTTATGTTGCTTAAAGCAGGTAATGGCAATAAGGAAAGAATTTTCTTTGCAAAACTCTTATTAAGAGAATATCCTTATAGCTCCAGGCTCTGCTATTCGTATTATATTGGGATTCCCTGAATATTTGCTAATTTAATTATTCCAGGATCATTGATGTGATCCTGTCATTTATTAACTTATAGTTGAGCACATGCTTAGTAATGTAGTTCAGTGTCATCACCACTCCATGCCTTTATATCATTGCATGCTTTGAATAATATGTCTTTTGATTTAGAACATCTCCTTACAGTCCACTTAACTTACTCCTAAAATCTTGCGAAGAGAAGAGAAGAGAAGAGAAGAGAAGAGAAGAGAAGAGAAGAGAAGAGAAGAGAAGAGAAGAGAAGAGAAGAGAATTCTTTATTGGCCAAGTGTGATTGGACACACAAGGAATCTGTCTTTGTTGCATATGCTCTTCGTGTATATAAAAGAAAAGATACATTCGTTAAGAATCATAAGGTACAACACTTAATGATAGTCATAGGGAACTAATAATCAAATCATTCTGGGAAACAGTTAGTATAAATCTTAAGGATACCAGCAACAAGGTTACAGTCATACAGTCGTAATTATGGAATTTATGGATAAAAGCTTATCAAAGAGAGAGATCCAATCCAGAATTAAGGAGAAATTTCCTGATAGTGTTAACAATTAATCAGTGGAATGGTTTGCCTCAAGAAGTTGTAGGGGCTATACCAGTGGAGGTTTTTAAGAAGTTATTGGATGGTCATATGTCCAGAATGGTATACGGTCTACTGCTTGAGCATGGGTTTGGATTAGAAGATCTCCAAGGTCCCTTCCAACTCTGTTATTCTGTTGGCGTATATTTCATTTCCACTTTAACAATTCTTTAATTTGTTTCGGTTCATGATTCTTACCTTTCATGTTCTAACTGGATGTAGCTGTAGGAGATGACGAGTCTGAGCCAGAGGGAGAGATCAAGGGCATCATCAGTTTGGAATCCCTTTGTGCCCACAAGTGATCTAAGTTAAGCTCTACTTGAATTCTGTTGAATCTTATCTACCGCCAATTTGCCTTGATACTTAGTAGTTCAGATTCTTGTTAGCGAGCTAGCATGGATTAAATTTATACTCATTTGATCAACCTTGGTTCTTGATTTCTTGTGCCTGACAGTACCTTTCTAAAACACAGGCCTTTTGGAGCTTTCATTCAGGCACTTCTGACACACAATTTACCTACAGCTTCAATCTGGTCATGTCATCATTTCCAAATCTATTCATGCAGGTTTGATGTTTTTGCCCAGAAGTAGAACAGAGCTTCAATCAAAGTCAGACCTCCTAGAGAAGCCAGATAGATTTAGATGAGCTACATCTACTGTATTGCAAGGCTCACACAATCATGCTACTGTGACACACCCCTCCCCCCAAGCTATCTAACAAAATGTAAATTCAAGGTAAAGAAAAGTAAAGTCCTACACTTAGGCAAGAAAAACCAAAAGTATAGATATAGACTGGGTGAAACCAGGCTTAATAGCAGTAAGTATGAGAGGGATCTTGGATTAACCAGGCTTAATAGCAGTAACCATGAGAGGGAACCGTGAGAGGAACCGTGAGAGGGATCTTGTCTTAGTGGACAACCAGCTAAATATGAGCCAGCAGTATGCAGCGGCAGTCAAAAAAGCCAATGCAATCCTAAATTGCATTAACAGAGGGATACAATCAAGATCAAGTGAGGTGCTAATACATTCTATCAAACCTTAGTAAGACCACATATAGAGTACTGCATCCAGTTTTGCATCCAGTCACCACACTATAAAAAAGATGTTTCCAATAGGTCTTTAGTTTGCTAGTGCATGTACTTCATCTATCAAATTTAATTGAGACAAATCTCAATTTTGCAACTGCTTTTGGGCTTCCTTGCAGCCACATTTTACATTTACCTGCTGACAATCTTTTTTCTGTTTGCCGGCTCGCCATCTGTTACACAAGTGGCAAAAGCTTTAATATTCCAATTTGCAATTATGCAAAATTAGACTGTTATTATTAATAATAATGTGATTGACAGTGTAACCCTCAGAATAAAGCACAATCAATGTTCTTGCAATGTGACAGGTTTTCTAAAAGCAATTTTCAACAAAGAAGAGTGGAGCGATAAATATTTGTGGAATATGTGGTTGATTTGGGTATAAACGTTGTGCTATGCCACAGTTTGACATGCATATTTGTATACTGGCATGTTTGTATGTGTTTAACTTTTTGTTTTTAATTAGATTTATATGCCGCCCTTCTCCGGAGACTCAGGGTGGCTTACAATGCGTTAAGCAATAGCCTTCATACTTTTGTATATTTTATACAAAGTCAGCTTATTGCCCTCACAAACTGGGTCCTCAATTTACCTACCTTAGAAAGGATGGAAGGCTGAGTCAACCTTGAGCTTGGTGAGATTCAAACTTTGTGTTATGGTTTGACACCATTATGCCAGTAATTTCTAAATCAAACCCAAAGATTTTGTTTTTCTTACAGCACAACATGTGAACTTAGATTCAACATAGCTTTGTTCAAAATCTGTTTATATGGATTTACAGCAGATTGCTGGGAAATCTATACATCTCCTGGTTCAGTTTTTTTCTGGAAAAATAAGAATCTCCTGTGTGGTTGATAATAGTTTATTTATTTGCTTATTAGAGTTATATGCTGCACATTTATCTTAATTTACTTATTCAGTTTCTTTGCACATTGTTACTGATTTTACAATGCATTTATTTCTTTGAGATGTTTAATTATGTAACTTGTTTGGCTATGATAGATGGAATATGATTCTTAGAAGTAACAGTAATAATCATAACCATCATAAATAATAACATAACCCTTAACTAGAGCAAACCCTCCTTCAAATAATAATTTCTTAAAAAGGTAAAGGTTCCCCTTGCACATATGTACTAGTTGTTCCTGACTCTAGGGGGCAGTGTTCACTTTTGTTTCAAAGCCGAAGAGCCAGCGCTGTCCAAAGACGTTTCTGTGGTCATGTGGCCGGCATGACTAAATGCCAAAGGCATACGGAATGCTGTTACCTTCCCCCCAAAGGGGGCCCTATTTTTCTATTTACATTTCTTAACTGCTTTCGAACTGCTAGGTTGGCCGAAGCTGGGACAAGTCACGGGAGCTCACCCCATTATGCGGCACTAGGGATTCGAACAGCCGAACTGCCGACCTTTTGATCGACAAGCTCAGCATCTTAGCCACTGAGCCACTGCATCCCTTCTTAATAATTTCTTAATTTTATTCTTAATTAATTATTATTATATTAAGTAATAATAATTACATAATATTAATTAATTAATTAATTACTATAAATATTATAATAATAAATTATTAATTAATTAATATTTTCTTCAGTGGGGTCAAATCAGAATGTGAGGATCCAGTTTTGACCATAGACCATTTCTGAAAAACCTGAACTGATTCGCTGTATAAATTGAACTGATAAAGAACTGATTTCTTCATGTGAACTTTTTGTATGAAATAGGAGTATTTTTAGCTGTGGTTAGCTATTGTAACTGAATAGCAAACAGCATTTCTCTGGAAGCAAATAATTCTGCCAGAATATTTGAAGGCCATTATTTTAATAATACATACTTTATGAACTGCAAGAGTTGGCAAGGGCCAGTTGCGTGGCCTGGTTTAGCAAGGAATGTTGTTGCCTTTCCCAAAAGATAGACATGGAAGTGGAACGCGGCATGGAAAATGAAGGGGTTCACAAGAAGGTTAAACATTTATAGGAGTTCGAATGGTTTTAGTATGCTACTGGCTTGGAAATATAATCTTCCTAAAAAAAATATTGGAACATTGAACATGGGCCGATTGACTGAAGCACTTGAGTTTCTTAACTCATCACATTTATTGTAAGGCCTTCAGCTCGACATTCAGAAAGCGATAGAGAGAGGCAGAGAGGCGGGGGGAGGGAGAGAAGGAGAGCAAGTGAGCACTTTCATCCTGAGCCAATCTCCTGCACAATGTTTTTGCAAGCAAGAGATGTCAGCCTTCCTGAATCAAACCTAGACAGGAAACATGACTAGAGGACGTCAATCTACTTCATTGTAAGGCTACATGAACAGAAACTTGCAAGTCTGAAAGTACAAATTTCCTGCCCTCCACATTTAACTGCTTAATGGTACTGGGGGTGGGTGGGTCCTTACTTAGTTTCTTCCTCTGACTATTAAGCCACTGGGGGCTCCTGCTCCTCTTATCTGATTGTTTCCTAGGCAGCATCTCTTCCCCTCTTTGCTCAAGGTCACCCATGCATTCCATTACAGGACAAGAGCAAGGGAAGTCATTGGCTAAGCTACTACCAATCTAGATGCCATGTAAGTCATTGCAACATTCTAAAAGTACCTACACACTATACTATTTTGAAGCAGGGAGGAATCAAGTAAGAAAGAAATACCATAGCAAAAGTGTATAAAATTATGCATAAGAAGACATGAGAACTTGAAGTATATCTCTTTATCTCAGTAGCAAATCCCAGTTTATCCAGTACACTAATTAGAGTTTATTTATAATAAACTCTAATTATAAACTTTATTAGAGTTTATTTATTTATAAAAAAAGAACACCACTTGGGGGGGTGGGGGGTGAAAGCCCTACTAAGCAGGTATATACAAAAGTATGAAGGCTATTGTTTAATGCATTGTAAGCCGCCCTGAGTCTCTGGAGAAGGGCGGCATATAAATTGAACCAATCAATCAATCAATCAATAAGTAAATAAATAAATAAATTTAGGAAAGAGCCACTTACTTAGTAGTTGGAATTTGATCACCCAGCAACATAAATGGATTTTCCATGTCTTTACTGTGGCTAAAAAAATTATATTGCAGAATTGGAAAGATAAATGTATGGCCCCATTTATTCAAAGATTGAAGATCTAATTGTACTTGCCAACTATGAGCAGGCTGTCTGTCAGCTTTGGAAGCCATATTAGGCTGGAAGCTTCCATGCTGCCACCTTCTCATGTGTGGGAAAGTAGGAGGGGGGATTTAGTAGAGGGGTTGTCTGTAGACATAATAGCATTCTTCCTGTTGGTCAAGGTCAGGGCGATCCTGCATCTGGAGAAGGAGTGGTCAGAGTGATGTCTCGAGATGGGACGGCGGTTGATTGGAGCATGTGATCGACTGAGGAGTGAGGGGATGGTTTGGGGGGTTTTGATTTACTGAGGGAAAACCCGGACTTCTCTGATTCGGGTTTTCCCAGATGTGCCAGTTTACCTATTCTAGTAAACAGAATTTTGGAAAATGCTTGCTTCAGAGTCTTTACTTGGAGTTGCGTTTTTTTCTGGAACACTGACAATAACAAGAACAAGGACATATATTCAATTTTGCAGCTACTAAGATTGTCGGATGAGCAGGCACAAAAATAGCCAGGGAAGTGACTGAAGCCTGGGAAATGTCAGTCAACAGGAGTGCTGATTTACCACCAGCTTATCAATCACTTAGGAGGCAAGGGCTTGGCAGCACAAACAAACAACAGCTGATGATTTCATAGCCAACCATCAACACCCCAATCAACATCTAAAAAGCCACATACAACAAGCACCATATAAATACTACACACAGAATAGCCCAAAGAATAGAAAAGCCCAACGCTCTGCTAGAGAGAAGTTCCCAGAAGATGGGCTCTAGCATGAATCCAAAAGCTCAGAAGACTGACTCAGATTAGATTCTGCAACATTCTCCTGGGACACCTGTATTCGTATGGACAAACAGACGTCCGGAAGACATTCCCAAATGATTCATTGTTGGACTTGTTTAGAAAGATGAGGAATGTAACCAGGGTGGGCTGCTGGAGGTTCGCAGGGGTTCGGGAGAACCTCTAGCTAAGATTCTGTGCAGTTCGAAGAACCCCCAAATCCCACTCTTGGCTGGCCCCACCCACCCCACCCCGCCCCTCCCAGGACTCCCCACATGGCCCATTTCGGATGCAGGTAAGTGCAGGGCATGTGCGGGGGCTCGGGGAGGGCGAAAAACAGGCCTACCAGAAGTTCAGGAAGGCCAGAAATGGGCCTGGTTCCAGCCTCCAAAGGACCGCCGGAGCCTGGGGAAGCTGTTTTTGCTCTCCCAGAGGCTCGACGAAAGCCTCTGGAGCCCGGAAAGTTCAAAAACACCTACCCACTAGTCCTACTAGGCCATTCCTACCATGGCCACGCCCACCCATCCAGGCAGAGAACCCCTTGCTAACATTTTTTGAACCCCACCCCTGACTGTAACCACACATTATGGTAGTCCTGGTTTGCTTAACTGTGATTAATTGAATCAGTATGTTGTGTTCATGAAACCTATTAGTGTATTTTTAAAATTCATTATTTAATAAATTTTCATTTTCCTTTAACATCACGGAGGGCACAGCTTCACATTGGAGAAGTCTGAGGAACACATTTTATTTGAGTCATATAATGTATTCTGGTTTGTTTTCAAATCTTTATAAATTTAGTTCTGAAGCAGCATTGAACCACACATTAATCAAACAGGCTGGCTTGACATTCCACACTAAGCCGCAAAAAGCTGGACAAGCTTAAAAATAACCAAGTTTAGTAGTTGTACAATTGCAGCTGCTATGTTTTTTGTACTTTCTTGGTTAAATTGCTGTGAGAAACATGGCCATACTGATTCTCCTTTGTTGCCTGAGCCAAAAATACCATATTTCAAACAAATACTGTATACATGCCTTTCGGAAACAAAAATCAAAAGAAACATAAAAATATTATTTTTGCCATGTTGACTGCCTTTCATTTGAGCTAACCTTAACTTTTTAACCAACACTTTCAGAGGAGAAACACTTTATTTGACTAATTTAGAGACTGCAGATTAAGAGACCATTGCTACCAGCCTTCTAAAAATAACTGGATTATTCATTTGTTTATTTATTTGTTTATTTTCTCTCCCTTTCTCTTGGCTTCTGGGGATTCTGCGTCATTGTATCTAAATAGATTGCGAATCCTTTGGCTAAAAATCTCAGCATCCACAATGCACCCTCATCAATTCGTTGCAAGTATTTAGGTTCTTCCACACAATTTTATAATATATTCCATTCAATTCTGCATGTACAGCTGCAATCTTTATTGCTCAACAAATATTCCATCTAGTCTCCTATAATTTATATCTGAATAGGTTTATTATAGGCAGAGCATTTCATTCATTGTGCCATTAATTCTGGAACCTGCTAGCTGTTTTCAGTTTGGTTGCTTGACCATTATGCTCTTTCAGTACAATTGAATTTTTGGAGTTTATGGAATGGTTTATGAATATGTAATGTAAATTATATTAACAAGGTGTGTTCGTGCTTTGTATCCTTTATGGCCTATTCCAGTCGAGGGCTGGTTAAGAGAACAGGAATAATAAATTATTATGCTTCATTTCTAGGATGTGTTAAACGGAATTGCCTTATTGTAAAAAATTATTTTTTTAAAAAAATACAGTGGTTACACATCAGGCAAAACAATAGTCAGTAGAGTTTATGGGTCATTCTTTCTGAAGTTTTGGAGACTATAATATTCACTGTGATACTGAATGTTAATAATAGAAACTGCAATACTTTCTTCCTTTCTTTTTTTTAATGAGTCCCAATCAGTTCAGGGACTGAGAAGAGACAAAAACACAGAATGGTTAAGAAAGCATTGGAAATCATGCATGCCATATTTTGGGGGAAGACATAACTCCAACTAGATGGATAGGAGGACGTGAATGAGAAATTGATTAATTCATTATGTGCCATTAAATCATTTCAGAGAAGAGCAACAAAAATGATATAGCGGTATGGAGGGTAAACTGTATTATGAATGGTTTAGGTATTTCTACCTAAAGGATTAGGGCAGTGGTAGGTTTCAAAATTGTTTACTACTAGTTCTGTGGGCATGACTTGGTGGGCATGGCATGGCTTGATGGGCATGGTGGGCATGGCAGGGGAAGGATACTGTAAAATCTCCATTCCTCCATCGGGAGGAAATGGGGATTTTACAGTAACCTTCCCCTGGAGTGGGAAGGTTACTGTAAAATCCCCATTTCCTCCCGATCAGCTGGGACTCGGGAGGCAGAGAATAGATGGGGGCGGGGCCAGTCAGAGATGGCATTTACCGGTTCTCCGAACAATTCAAAATTTCCACTACCGGTTTTCCAGAACTGGTCAGAACCTGCTGAAACGCACCTCTAGATTAGGAGAGTGGTGCGGTGGCAGCAGTGGTCGGTTTCAAAAATTTTTACTACGGGTTCTGTGAGTGTGGCTTGGTGAGTGTGGCATGACTTGGTGGGCATGGCATGACTTGGTGAGCATGGCATGACTTGGTGAGCATGGCAGGAGAAGGATACTGCAAAATCTCCATTCCCACCCCATTCCAGGGGAAGGATACTGCAAAATCCCCATTCCCTCCCCAATCCACGGGAAGGTTACTGCAAAATCCCCATTTCCTCCCCACTCCAGGGGAAGGTTACTGCAAAATCCCCATTTCCTCCTGATCAGCTGAGACTCGGGAGGCAGAGAATAGATGGGGGCGGGGCCAGTCAGAGATGGCATTTACCGGTTCTCCGAACTACTCAAAATTTCTGCTACCGGTTCTCCAGAACTGGTCAGAACCTGCTGAAACGCACTTCTAGATTAGGAGAGTGGTGCGGTGGCCTAGAGGTGGAGCTCTCGCCTCACAATCTGGAGGCTGTGAGTTTGATCCTAGGTAGAGGCAGATATTTCTCTCTGGGCACAATGAGATTTTATCTATTGAATAAAATTCTGCATTGGCAACAGGAAGGGCATCCGGCCAGTAAACACTCTGCTCAATTCAATTGCCGAGACTCCACCCCACTAGGGATTATGGGGTCATTAAAAGGAGATGATGATGATGATGATGATGATGATGGAAAAGAAGGATTAGGGGTGACATGATAGCAATCTTCCAATATTTGAGGGATTATTTTAGAGAAGAAGAGATTGACTTAAGCACTAGAGGGCAGGACAAGAAGTAATGGGTGGAAAATGGTTAAAGAGAGATCCAATACAGAACTAAGGAGAAATTTCCTGACAGAGAACAATTAATCAGTGGAACAACTTGTCTTCAGAAATTGCGGGTGCTCCCTCACTGAAGAGGTTTGCAAGAAGAGATTGGGCAACCATTTATCAAGGATGGTATAAGGACTCCTGTCTTGGGCAGGGGATTAGATTAGAAGGCCTCCAAGATTTGTATGATGATTTTATGGTGCCGAATAACCACATAGATAGATTTTCTCCATAGTTATATGACTATAACTTGATCTTTCAGTTCTTCCAATGGTGCCCACATTATCATTTCAACTGAACCCATCTTGCTGCTGGTCATTCTTTTTATCTTTTTCCTTCCACCTTTCCCAGAATTAGATTCTTTTCCAGAAAGCTGGGTCTTAAGATAATGAGTTTGAAGTAGGATAATTTCTTCCAGGAAATCTCAAAAGTATATGCTACAATGGAGAAGAAAGAAAGAAAGAAAGAAAGGAAGGAAGGAAGGAAGGAAGGAAGGAAGGAAGGAAGGAAGGAAGGAAGGAAGGAAGGAAGGAAGAAAGAAAGAAAGAAAGAAAGAAAGAAAGAAAGAAAGAAAGAAAGAAAGAAAGAAAGAAAGAGAGAGGGAGAGGGAAATCCAGAAGAGAACAATTGCAAATATTTTCTATGTTGCTGCCAGGAAAACTATATCGCGATGCCCATGAAGTCCTGAGTTAGGCAAATGAGAAATAAACACGCTAAGCTGTTTATGAAACAAACAGAATGGGACAACTCGCTACCGCCAACTCGTTGCTGCCAATTGGCTACAGCTAATTCACCACAGCCAACTCACCACTGCCAATGGTCATGGCCAACTCGTTGTGAGACAACTCGCTGCAGAACAATTCAATTTAATTATTTAATTAATTATTGAAAATCATTAAAAATATATATTTTAATTTTTGTCATTCACAATTTCTTTTTGCCCCTCCTTTGGCATCCTTTTTTAAATGATTATATTCTACCTTTTCTTCAATGTTAGGGTAACTCTTGTTCCGCAGCAAATTGGCCATGGCGAGTTGTCCCACGTTGAGTTGGGTGCGGCAAGTTGGCCTAAACCTGAAATAAACAGGCATACATGGAAGCACAGGGATACCTTGTTTCCAGCAAACCAGCTGCATAAGGAATGAAATTCTATTTTTCAGAAGAGCTGTCGGTCTGAAAAAGCGATCAATGGAAGCCTAAACTAACCAATCATTAGAACGGATCCTTCAGTCCATAAATTCATAATTCAAGCCAGAAGAAGATATTCCTTCCAGTGTTTCCACCTGGTAAGGCAAATGATCTTATCCTAAAACATTTCAGCTCCTCCTCGAGTGAACCTTTTATAAAATGCAGCTCAGGTTTTCTCTTGTTAGCAGCAGGGAACACTGCTCTCTGGTAATACTCAACCAAGCAAGCTGTGATTTATATACCAAAGGTGGTTTGCAATGGCTCTGTGTTACCACCGTTATCTTGCTAAACCTACCAGATGAATTCCCTTGTGCATTTTACCTGTTAAGGCACATTCTAAATCTTCTATCCTGTCATGGAAGGACATATAGATGTTATTAAAAGCATAGTGGCCCCTATAAATGCCTTGACCTCCTGAGTAACATGAGCAGAGAAAAAAGAGATAGATAGATAGATAGATAGATAGATAGATAGATAGATAGATAGATAGATAGATAGATAGACAGACAGACAGACAGACAGACAGACAGACAGACAGACAGACAGACAGACAGATAATGGATGGTAGATAGATAGATAGATAGATAGATAGATAGATAGATAGATAGATAGATAGATAGATAGGAGAGAGGATGGATAGACAAGACAGACAGAGATTTTGTCTTTTGTGCTGGATGTTAGAAGCATACAGTTTTGATGATTTTAATGGAAGACTTAGCAAATTCATGGAGGACAAGTCTAATACTTTTGAGCTTCTCGGATGCGCATGGCTAATCAGTGAGATGGATCCTTGGCCCAACTCAGTAGAACCTTATGAATTCTAAAAACATGTTGTTTTTAGAAAGATCCAAGAGGCATCAGGAATACAAACAATGTTTATGAAAAGTTGAGAAGCATGTCACGAAACCAAGGGCAGCCTCACACTTGTGCTCTCTAGCACGAGACATTGAGAGATTAACTACTGCTGTTATGCCTGATCAACTGAATATAGCATAGCCTTTTTCTTACATGCATTGTGACCAGGGGTAGGATTCAAAAATTTTAAAAACTGGTTCTCTGCCCAGTTGCTGGGTGGGCGTGGCCATGGTGGTCATGGCCTACTTGACCTCCTGCACCATGGGGGGGGGGGCTTTTCACCCTCCCCAAGTTCCAGAAGCTTTCCTTGAGCCTCCAGGAGGGCAAAAACAGCCTCCCCTGGGCTCCGGAGGCCCTCCAGAGGCTGGAAATGAGCCCGCTTCCAGACTTCCAGAAGGCCCGTTTTTCACCCTCCTAGAGCCTCCGTGCAGGCCCTGCACTTACCTGGCATCCAAAACGGGTCACATGGAGACTCCTGGGAGTTTGAGTTTGAGTTTGAGTTTATTCAGATTTATATACCGCCTACTCCCCGAAGGGACTCAGGGCGGTGAACAGCCGATTAAAAATACAATATAATACAAAAGTTAAAAATTTAAAATAAATTATACAATTAGGCTGAAATAATTAAAATCCAATTTTAAAAACATTTAAAACCCAATATAAAACCCATTTATAAAGGGATGTTTAAGCCAGGCCAGCCTGATAAAATAGGAACGTTTTCAGAGCCCGGCGGAAGGTATATAGGTCCTGTATCCTCCTTATCTCAGGGGGGAGCTCATTCCAGATGGCCGGTGCCCCCACAGAGAAGGCTCTCCCCCTGGGGGCTGCCAGTCGACACTGTTTGACTGACGGCACTCTGAGGAGCCCCTCTCTGTGGGAACGGACTGGTCGGTGAGAGGCTATTGGTGGCAGAAGGTGGTCCCAAAGATACCCTGGTCCCAAGCCATGGAGCGCTTTGAAGATAGTAACCAGAACCTTGAAGCGCACCCGGAAGATCACTGGGAGCCAGTGCAGCTCGCGCAGGAGTGGAGTCACATGGGAGCGCCATGTCGCTCCCATCACCACCCGCATTCTGGACCAGTTGGAGCCTCCGGGTGTTCCTCAAGGGGAGCCCCATGTAGAGAGCATTACAGTAGTCCAGGCGTGAGGTGACGAGGGCGTGAGTGACCATGCGTAACGAATCCCAATCCAGAAAGGAGGGAGGGGTGGGGTGGGATGGGCAGGGCCATCCAATCCTTGCAATTACCGGTTCAGCGAACCAGATGTAAAATTAGCATCCGATTCACCCGAAGCGGTCCGAACTGGTTTAATCCCACCCTTGACTGTGACAGAATTTGACCAAGACAATGAATAACACAAAGTAACAGGGATGTGGATCAGACCAAACCTATCTAGGTCCTGCCTTCTGTTTTAATAGGCCAATGAGACCCTAGATTGTTAACAATTGATATCTCTTTCATGAGCAAAATTCCCTATTACATTCCTACGTTGGCAAGGCAGTTCATACCTTATTAGATTCCTTCAAAGACAACTTTTATATTAAAATTAGCAAATGTTTTGAAGGAAAGGCTTGAAAAAGAATTGGAATTTATTCTCCAAATAAAAGTGCATGCAATAAACCATGCCAATAGGGTATTGTCATCTTTTCTATTACTCTTATTAAAAGAGTACTCATATCAAATGATCTAAGTGTGAAAGCCCACTGTAACAACATCGCCAAAATGGCATTAAGGGTGGTAAACCTAATCTTGCATAGCTTCTTCTCCGGGTAATATTACACTACTAACCAAAGCATACAAAACCTTTGCTAGACCAATTCTCGAATACAGTTCATCTGTCTGGAACCCGCACTGCATATCGGACATTAATACAATTGAGCGTGTCCAGAAATATTTCACAAGAAGAGTCCTACACTCCTCTGCTTGTAACAAAATACCCTATGGCACCAGGCTTGAAATTCTGGGTTTAGAAAATTTAGAATTACGTAGCCTTTGGTATGACCTAAGCATAGCTCATAAAATCATCCGCTACAATGTCCTACCTGTCAATGACTACTTCAGCTTCAATCGCAGCAATACACAAGCACACAATAGATACAAACTTAAAGTGAACCGCTCCAAACTCAATTGCAGAAACTATGACTTCAGTAACAAAGTTTTTAATGCCTGGAATGCACTACCAGACTCTGTGATCTCATCCCCAAACCCCCCAAACTTTAACCTAAAACTGTCTACTGTTGACCTCACCCCATTCCGAAGAGGTCTGCATAAGAGCACAAGCGTGCTTACCCTCCCTATCCTAATGTTCCCTTTAATTATATTCATTTTATGTATTCAGTTCATGCTTATACTTATAATCTAATAGTACTTGACAAAAATAAATTAAAAATAAATAAATAATAACAAGATGCTTTTTTTGGTTCTTTCTTATAAGCAAAAAGAAGATTCTGACTATCAAATATTAATTAATTTTAACAGCAGGGTGAGGTGCAGAAATATTTTCAACATAGAATATTTTTTAAAAAACTCTAAATGTACAAAATAGCTATCAAGTAATATGGTATAGAGTTGATCTATTTAGTATCTAATTTCCCAAGCCTTTTCACCATGTTTATGATGATGATTAATGTTGATGTTAGATTATATTCTTCATACTGCTGTAGGCATGTATACTTTTGCATCTGTTCAAATTTATTTGATATAATAAAATTACACGGCTATTTGTTCAGCATCTTAGATTTCAACATGCTATAAATCTGCTCATTCCAAAAAGACCCTGGAGAATCCCCCAAATTTCAAAATTACTATCTTTAAATTAAATTGAAGTAGTGTTTGTGTATGGTTCATTTAACTTGAGGCAGTGTTAGTGTTTAGTAAAGGGAAATACAGGCTACAGCCAGCCTGTTGAAAAGAACCTTCTGACTTCTTGCCATTTCCAACACTAGCAACTTAACAACTCTGAACAATTCTTGAAATTGTTTTGGAGAATTGCACGAAACCTAGACTGACATATAATATCTCAGCGGACAACAGGATAAGCTTTAGTTATTCAGTACATGAAAGTTAAAAATGCAAGAATGGGTAACATGAAGTTTAGTTCTTCTCCTTCAGCATATTGGTGGAACTCCTACTTTGTGGGTTGCCACAAAGAAGAGGGAGTCAAACTATTCTCCAAAGCACCTGAGGTTGGAACAAGAAGCAATGGGTGGAAAATAATCAAAGAGAGGAGCAACTTAGAACTAAGGAGAAATTTCCTGACAGTTACAACAATTAATCAGTGGAACAACTTGCATCCAGAGGTTGTGAATGCTTCAACCCTGGAAGTTTTTAAGAAGAGATTGGATAACCATTTATCTGAAGTGGTGTAGGGTTTCCTGCCTAATCGGTGGGTTGGACTAGAAGACCTCCAAGGTCTCTTCCAACTCCGTTATTCTATGCTAGGCTAGGCTAGGCTAGGCTAGACTAGGCCAGGCCAGGCCAGGCCAGGCTATTCTATAATATACAGAAATTCTGGAATTTAATTATTTGGAATGTGAACAAGCCTGCTTTATATGAGAACGGATATTAAAATATACAAAAGCCTGGGATGTTGCATTTGGTGAGCCCTACCATTATCATCCATTGCACTAACTGAGACTCCTAGTCAGAAGGGCACTAGTAAAAAATAACCCATATGTCAAAGTCAAACAAGCAGCTGTAGACACCATCCAAATCCAACAAAAATTTCAAAATGATATTAGATGCTGTAATACTTGTACAAATTAAAGACGACAATGACACTAAATTGATACAGGTGTCCTCAATATGCAACTCTAATGAAGCTTGCCCAATGTGGCCATGGACCAGGGTTCAACTGTCATTATTTCGCAATCCACTGAAGTGTCTTGTTTGAGTTGATTGTGACCTTGAATAGTTGCTAAACATTTAATTCAAGGACTACCTGTTTGTACCTTATTTTTTCAACAACTTCCCCTCCCCCTCCCCACCCAACTTGATGTCTCTAGCTTAGGTTTAAGAGTAGAATAGAATAGAATAGAATTCTTTATTGGCCAAGTGTGATTGGACACACAAGGAATTTGCCTTGGTGCATACTCTCTCAGTATACATAAAATAAAAGATACATTCGTCAAGAATCATAAGGTACAGCACTTAATGATAGTCATAGGGCAGTGATGGGGGGGTTGCGTGCATGGGTGCCCACACCCATAATTCAATGACACCCCACACCCCTGCGCATGTGCACATGACCCCCTGCGCTACCACTTTTGGCACATGATGGCAAAAAGGTTAACCAATAGGCCTGGTAGGTCCATTATTTGCCCTCCCCAGACTCCAGAGGCTTTCTTGGAGCCTGGGGAGAGTGAAAACAGCCTTTCCCAACCTCCCAGAGACCCTTCAGAAGCCAGAAATGGCCCATTTCCTGACTTTTAGTGGGCCTAGAAGGCCCGAAGATCAGCTGGCCAGTGCATACATGCGCGCTGGAGCTGAGCTAGGGCAACGCTTACATGCCCACAGATATGGCTCCATGTGCCACCTGTGGCACCCGTGCCATAGGTTTGCCATTACGGTCATAGGGAAACAGTCAATATAAATCTTAAGGGTACCAGCAACAAGGTTACAGTCATACAGTCATAAGTGGATGTTGGACAGTGTCTTTAAAGGATTTGTGTGTGTGTGTGTGCACAAAGGTATTCCAAAATAACACTCAGGCTGTTTTTTACAAAAGAATAAAAAAATAGGACCCAATATCAGTCGGTCACCGGAACCAGAGTTTTAATCTTCCAAGCTTTCAGTCTGCTGAAACATGAAGATGGGTTCCAGCATGAGTCCGAAAGCTCTGAAGACTAAACTTCTGGTCCCAGTAACTGATCCAGATTGGCTCCTGCAACATTATCCTGGGATACATGTATTCCCCTTCATTCATTAAATAAATATGTATGTATGTATGTATGTATGTATGTATGTATGTATGTATGTATGTATGTATATTAGAAAACTGGGGGAGGTTTTCAACTTAGTATACATTTTAACATATGAACAGCAACAACTGGAGCAGGCTGTGTTTATGCCAGAATGACAACTGGCATGCAGGAACATCATGCAAAAGTTGTGATTATGATGAGATCCCGTGTGAAGAGAATATACCGTATAAGTATACGTATAAGTATATATAAGTATAAGGCGCACTTTTTCCCCTCTAAAAGGGGGTGAAAATTTAGGTGCATCTTATACACAAAATGTAGCTCCGCCCACTCACTGGCCCCCACCCTTTGGCCTCTGCCTCCCAGCAGTTACCTCCTTGCAGCAAACACCAAGAAGAAACAGCTCCTTCAGCACAGCCTAATTAGCACAAGTTGATTGGATCGGCTTCCCAACTCTCAGCTGTTTTGCTCTCAGCTATTTTCCGTGGGCCTCTGCTGCTTGCTGCAAGGAGGTAAATTGTTGGAGCAGACTTTCCCTCCGCCCTTGGGCTAATCAAGCTATGCTGAAAACGAAAATGAAAGTAAAGCAGGCTGTTTGCTGTTTGCTGCAATGAGGCAAAATTGCTGGGAGGCAGATTTCTTTTTCTTGTTTTCCTCACCAAAAAAGGTAGGTGTGTTTTATACTCCAAAAAATATGATAATTAAGAAAAGGTTAGAATGTGCAGAAATGGACAGACTAACACTTACTATTAAGGATAAAGAAGAAACTGAATATTTTTTGATATGGGACATATTTTATCAAAGGCTAGATAACAGAAACAGAAGCTGAAACGGAGGAGATATAAAAAGAGAAAATGGTAAAGCGAAGAGTTGTTAAAGAAGATGATGTTAAGTATTAATGTTATTATATTATTATGTTCTTATATTATCAATACGATGGTGATGAATATCACAACGAAGATGTGTAATATGACTTTTTAAACTGTAACTGTACGCAGAAAACACAGTTTGATGAAAATGGAATGTTATATAAATAAAACAAATAAAACATGAAAAAAACCCCACATTCTGATTATGTATTTGAATGAGGATTTCTGATGCAAGCAGGGAAGCCGTGTGATTGGTGCACAATTGCATCAAGAGTCATTTTTGAGTGGGGCAGGATAGAAATGCAATAAATAAATCTAGACACCTTTGGACACATGGTCAAAAGTAATATTTAAATGCAACAAATTATATACTTTCTCTAATTTCTGCTCTCTCTCGCTCGCTCACTCTCTCCCTCTCTCCCTCTCTCTTTCCCCCACCCACCCATAAGTGCATGCATGTGGAACTTTATTGCTCTTAAGTCTTTCCAGAGAAAGGACCATTATAAATTTTTCTGACATTCATCACGGTTAGTTTCTTTTGGAGCACAGCCAAAGGATAATTCTTCTTCCAATATAATTTTTGCATGCAGCTTCAATCAAGAATTCATTTATTAATCCTTCCAACTGAGCCTGGATTAAATAATGCTGGGTCTTGCCTGAGTGACAGCAAGCAACTTGGCACTTCTTCTATTTTTGTTGTTATTCCCTTCAGTTAAAAATTAAACTAACCCCCACCCCCCCGGGCTCCCCCAAAAAGAAACCACTCTTGTATTAAATCAAACAACTTAAGTGTCCACATATCCAATGCTTTGCTCTCTTTTTATGAAAATTTATCTCATGGAAAACTCGGTTTTATGAAAAAGGAGATCCTTTTTTCCTCTTTACCCCAACCTAATCCATCATCTGCTCTGCTGCATCAGGGAATGCACAATAAGAATATGAAATATGGAGAACGGGTTGGAGTGAAATTGTGGAATGGCAGAACCTGGGGGTGGAGTGAAAACAGAGCTCAACCTAGCATCCCTACATAGTCACAAAAGCAAACTGAGTCCAACCTTCCTTGAGTGCCATTGACCCTTATTTAATTCTAAGCAGTTGCTGACTATTAGATGAGAAGACTCTTGTGCCTAAGCTAAATAAAATCAGTTTATTTGAACTTCAAATGTGAATCTGATCTTTCCGCATCTGGCAGAAATGGAGTAAAGCTGAATCTGGGCTAAGCCCAGACAGTTGTTCTGTTTCTTGGGTCTGTTTGTTGTTGTTTATTAATTGACTTTAATACAGGTAGCCTTTGATTTATAACAATTAGAGTCAGAGTCAGAATAAGTAATGCAGTCATTACAGGAGTCATACCCGATCACATGCTCCAGCTTTTGCCCACCCAGCAGTCAGAAGGTTGGCAGTTCAGTGGCTTGAATCCCTAGTGCCATGTAATGGAGGGAGCTCCTGTTACTTGTCCCAGCTTCTGCCAACCTAGTAGCTTGAAAGCATGTAAAAAATGCAAGGAGAAAAATAGAGACCATCTTTGGTGGGAAGGTAACAGCGTTCCGTGCGCCTTTGACATTTAGTCATGCCGGCCACATGACCACAGAGATGTCTTTGGACAGCTTTTAAACAGAGATAAGCATTACCCCCCTAGAGTCAGGAACGACTAGCACACATGTGCGGGGAACCTTTATCTTTACCTTTACCCCATCACATGCTCCAGTTTCTGCCCACCCAACAGTTCGAAAGCAGGCAACCATGAATAGATAGATTGGTACCACTTCAGTAGGCAACTTAACAGGGACATGAAAGGAGGTCCCGCCTGGGTGTCCAGTTGATGGTGATGTCATTGTGTGCCCTGTGCCTTGTGAAGAAGGCACAGAAGAGGTTGTACTTCCTGAGAATGCTCAGGAAGATAAATCTATCTTGGCATCTACTTCTGTCCTACTATCGCAGCACCATTGAGAGTGTCCTGACATATGACATTCTTGCATGGTATGGGAGCAACTCTGAAGCGGACAAAAAAGCTCTACAGAGAATCGTTAAAACTGCCCAGAATATCATCGGATTCCGGCTACCAGTCCTGGACAACATCTTCGAATCTCAGGGTTTGAGAAAGTTGCATAACATTCTCAGAGACTCTTCCCATCCTGCTTACCATGTTTTTGGACTGTTGCCTTCTGGCAGGAGATACAGAACAATTAAAACTCAGCCCACACGTCTTCTGAATAGTTTTTATCCCAGAGCTATATTGGCACTCAACAATGAACTAAAGGGCCACCATCAGTGAGCAGTTGGACAGCGTTACTTGATCTGTTGTGTGGATATTTGGATGGTTGAGGGGTGGGGAATTTTTGGTGTGTGGGTGTGTGGGGAGGGATTGTCATGTGTGTTGGGCTTGGTTTCTGGATGTTATATGAATTTCGTTCATACTGTGTATATATGTACAATGACAATAAACTTTATATAAAATGGCACTGTACAAACCTTTCAGTCCAAAAGTGTTCACTTGGAACAGCTCACCTTTAAAACCATCAAGCAACATCTGTCTATCTCAGGTCTGTGGGAAGGTCTTGATAGGTGGATAAAAATACTAAATCCAGTCTAAACATCTGGCTGATCATGCAAGAACCCTAGTAAATCTTATCATCATTAGATCCGCCTGTGCTAGTTAAGTTAGGTAACCACTGCTAAAAACCCAGTGCAGTTCTTATGTCTTGCATTTTTGTATCCTTCCCGTTGTATGCTGTCTGAAGTGAAAATATGCATCAAGAGACAAAGTATGAAACTAATTATTTTTCTTCCTCACCGCAGTCTCTGCCATTGGAGAAATCAACCAGTGGGGGAAAAAAGATTAAAAAGATTCAGATTCTACTTATCAGGGATGCCTTGAAAGTTTGAAGTAAATCTATTTTCGGATTGCACTATTTGATACCGACAGACCAAATCAGGGCAAATTTACTCACACGAAACTTGCATTTTATTTTAGCGGGTTGCTAAAATGTACTTAGAAATGTAATGTTCAAAAACCACTCTAGGCTGTTAATTTTATGGCACTATGACAGAATTCTTGGAAGATCAATTGTTGAGTAGATGCATAATTGAAAGTATTTCTTATTAAATTAAACTGAGCTGGAAAATGTGATTAGTTCTTTTCTTTTCTTTTTTTTAAAGCTGTTGATAGACCATTTTCACCCCTATTAATGTATCTACAAGGATCTCTCTCTTTGTCTCATTCTTCCTCTCTCATTTCCCTCTCTTTTGAAATACCACAATCTTATTCATTCCATTTTTTTTTAAAGAGTCAGGCTTGGATTTGTAATAGAATAATTGCAGTCCATAAATATTATGACTACCCAGGAAAATGAACCACAGCTTGATCGCACAAGGAGAATACCAATTAGCAGAGATTGTTGAATTTGGTTTTCATGTTGCACAGGACAAAGGTAAATACAACTGAATGCTAATGGTGTTATAATAGCCTTATTCGTTCACAGAAATAGTTAAGTTTTTAAGGCATACCTCTCCCTCCCCCCACCCCCAACCTTTAGGGTAATTTATGTAATTCCCCTTTTGCAGAATTCCAATGGAAGGAATAGAAGCACAATCTTTTTTTTTCTTTTTTTCCCCCCTACACAAATGTTCTCTAAGGGGAGTGTGCCAGGAACGAAGCAATGACCCGACTCCCTATTGCTATATTCATAATGGATCAGGTTCATTCCTTATTAATTTAATGGAGTACAGCTGAACAGCCAAATAGCCTCAGCTTATGAGTGTTTCACAAATGGGGCTTTTTGCCTGTAATCGCTTAATCCTACTGGCTAGGACTCATAAATTGAATAAAAGAGGGAACTAGGTTTTAATTAAGTCGAAGGAATGAGCTCGCATGGAAAAGATACTGCAGACGCTGAAGGATCAAATGGGGTTGTCCTCACACCTTAAGAGTGTCAGCCAGGCTTGAGTTAGAAGAGATATTTAAGCTCAGAGGGGTGCAGGTTTGATGGAGGGAGTTTGTTCCTCTTTTTAATTAAAAAAAAAGTGCTTTCTTGTCTCATTAAAGCAATATCTTTTAAAGCCCAGCTTGGTGGAACAAAGCAGGAGAGAAATAAGCTGATTGTTTGCTTTCACCCTGAAAGACTTTGATTTCCAAATGGCTCCAAAAAAAGAAAAGAAAAGAAAAAAGAAAAGAAAAGAAAAGAAAAGAAAAGAAAAGAAAAAGGCTGCTATTTTTGTGTTGTCGACAATGGGAATATTTTTTTTTTACAATGGTTGGATTTCTATAGACAGAACATTATCCTGGGCTTCCCCAGTAGATGGGGGAAGGGGAAGGTATTAATTTATTTTATTTAATTTTGAAAAATTGTACGGCTGCTCGTCTTAGTTTCAGTTTCAGTTTCAGTTTATTGCATTTCTTCTCCCGAGGGACTCAGGGCGGTTCACAGCCATATTAAAACAATCCACACAAAAATTAAAACTACTAAAATAAGTTAAAGCTATTTGGCCATTATTTAAAACTATTCTATTCTATTCTATTCTATTCTATTCTATTCTATTCTATTCTATTCTATTCTATTCTATTCTATTCTATCATTAAAACAGTCCACTTGGCCATCTCAGCAAGTTCCCTCATCTTCACTATCCATTCCTCCATTATGGGTAAAATCAAATCTTTCTATCTTTGTGCATTATCATGGACTTTTGAAAAATCTGAAAACCTATCCCCAATCCTTCTCATGAGCTTTACAATAATTTACACAGAATTCTTAAAACAAGGGCCCTCCTAAGTATTTGGATGTTTGGGTAGGGCCTCCTCATTAAAAAAAAAAAAGGAGGAGGGGAAAGTATTTAAAAAAATGGATGGGACCAAGATCAAACCTACATTAATTTAAGTTGAATCAATGAAAATTCCATTAAGCTAATAAAATATATTCAGTGAAATTTCCTATTACCTTTCCTATTAAAGAGCTGTGGTGGCATAGTGGTTAAGAGTGCAGTACTGCATGCTCCTTCTGCTGACTGCCAGCTGCCTGCAATTTGGCAATTCAAATCTCACCACGCTCAAGGTTGACTCAGGCCTTCCATCCTTCTGAGGTCGGTAAAATGAGGACCCGGATTGTTGAGGGTAATATGCCAATAATGTTCTACATTGTAAAGTGCTTTGGGGCAGTATGTTTAGGTTTTAGGTTTAGGTTTTATTGCATTTATATACCGCCCTTCTCCCGATTGGGATTCAGGGCGGTTTATAGCCATATTAAAACAATCACGTATAAAAATTAAAACTAATAAAATAATTAAACTATTTGGCTACAAAATTTAAAACCCCTACTAAAAACCCTTTTAAAAATTTAAAACCCTGTAGTCAGACCGGCTTGATGAAACAGCAGAGTCTTCAGGGCTCGTCGGAAGGCACGGAGGTCAGGAATCTTTCTTATATCCAGGGGTAGTTCATTCCAAAGGGCTGGAGCTCCCACAGAGAATGCTCTCCCCCTAGGGGGGCCACCCGCCGGCATTGTCTGGCCGACGGCACCCAGAGGAGGCCCTCTCTGTGAGAGCATATCAGGTGGTGGGAGATATTCATTGGCAGAAGGCGGTCCTGTAAATATCCTGGTCCTAAGCCATGGAGCGCTTTGAAGATGGTGACTAGCACCTTGAAACACACCCGGAAGACCACCGGGAGCCAATGCAGCTCACGCAAGAGGGGAGTTACCCGGGAGCAACGAGTCACTCCCATAACCACTTGCACGGCCGCATTCTGGACCAGCTGGAGCCTCCGGGTGCTCCTCAAGGGGAGCCCCATGTAGAGAGCATTACAGTAGTCCAAATGGGAGCAATAGCAATAGCACTTAGACTTATATATTGCTTCATAGTGCTTTTACAGCCCTCTCTAAGTGATTTACAGAATCAGGGTATTGCCCCCCAACAATCTGGCTCCTCATTTTACCCACCTCAGAAAGATGGAAGGCTGAGTCAACCTTACAGCCATGTAAGCCTCAATGCTAAATACTAAACTAATACCCTGTTTTCCCGAAAATAAGACATCCCCTAATAAGCCCAATTGGGCTTTTGAGCGTATGCACTAAAATAAGCCTCTCCCTGAAAATAAACCCTCCCCCAAAATATTTAAACACAGAGCTGGAAATCAGATAAGGTGGCAAGAGGAGCCCCATCTTGCTCCATGTGCCCCAAAATAATAAGACCTCTCCAAAAATAAGTCCAAGCGCTTATTTCGGGGTTGAAAAAAATATAGGACAAGGTCTTATTTTCGGGAAACACGGATAATATGCAATAAACCATAGATTAAGAGTGAACTCTTATACATGTGTCTTCAGACATTGGATCCATAAACACCCACGTCCACAATCTGTTGGTCTTTTGTCCGTTCATCAATCATTTTAGATGAACATCTCATATCACAGACCAGTATTTGCCCTTTTCATCATACATCTTTAATTTTACAGAGGAAAATTATTCCCTTTGACCAAATAACAGATCTCCTGTCTGAATGGAAATAAATGCAGTATAATAATATTTAGCCAAACATATTTTGCAAGCAAGCTACAGGTCACGGTAGTAAAATACTATGGCAATTACAACAATCATCATCATAATGGCATGCAATTCTTGCTAGATTGCTCATAGGTAATGGTATCACTATGAGTCGATAGTAGGAGATATTGATTTAATAAGTATTTTTTGAAAATAAGTTTTGCTTCACTGAATTCACATGTTGGTTTTGATGTGGCAAGAGAAAGCAAGCAGATGGAAAGTGTTATTCCCTTTCTTTTTTTAAAAAAAAATGAAAGTGCAAGAATTGCTTCAATTTGTTCGATAGAGGTTGATTTGCCTCCTATTAAAGCAAATGAACTGCAAAGAAATCATGAGCACCAAAACTGGGAGAAATCAGATCATAATAAGTAAAATATTAAAGAGGCTACGCCGGTTTGCAGAGGCTCCATCATTAACTCTGCATATTTCAAGCGGATGTTATAAGGGAAGTGATTTGTTATCATTAAAGGGAGATACGGCAATGATTATATTTGATAAGTAGATAACAGAATAAAAGAGTTGGAGGTCTTTAACCCAATGCTTGTACAAGCAGGAGACCTTATACCATTTTGGACAATCTCTTCTTAAAAACTTCCAGTGTTGGAGCATTCACAACTTCTGGAGGCAAGTTGTCCCACTGATTAATTGTTCTAACTGTCAGGAAATTTCTCCTTAAGTCTAGGGTTGCTTCTCTCCTTGATTTGTTTGTTTGTTTGATTGATTTTATATTTTATTTTATTTTATTTTATTTTATTTTATTTTATTTTATTTTATTTTATTTTATTTTATTTTATTTTATTTTATTTTATTTTATTTTATTTTATTTTATTTATTATTTTATTTATTTTATTTTATTTTATTATTTTATTAAATTTTTATACCACCCTTCTCATACTGGACTCAGGGCAGTGCACAGTCAAGAATAAAAAACATCCCAATACAAAATTTTAAATTTTAAAAGAATTAAACAAATTTTGGCCCAAAATTTAAAACCTCCCAACTAAAATCCATTTACGATTAAAAATATCTGGCGGGGGGAGGAGGGTTACTCCAGCCCAGTTTATATCCATTGCTTTTTGTTTTACCTTCCGGTGCTTTGGAAAATAGGTTGACTTCCTCTTGATGTGCTGGACAATCATATTAGAGATATTCCAGCTGGTTTCTAAATTTTATTTATAGTGAAAAAGTGATTTTTGACAAGACACACACATACACACTAACAAACTCTGTTTTACATTTAGACCTTAAGTTCAATCTTCAGCAAAAGTAAAAGGATAGTATGAAAAGTATGGCTTATAATGTTATAAATTGTGAACAGATGGCACTGGCGATCAGGGGTGGGTTCTACTTACCTTTACTACTGGTTTGCAACGGGGCCGTTCAGGCAGTGGTGGGATTCAAATAATTGAACAACCGGTTCTCTGCCCTAATGATTTCTTCCAACAACCAGTTCACCAAACTGCTCAGAAAGTTAACAACCGGTTCTCCCGAAGTGGTGCGAACTGGCTGAATCCCACCACTGCATTCAGTTACCTGAATAGTATGAATAGTACGAATAATGAATAGTCCTCCAATTCAGTGTAATTTAACTTAGTATGATAACGGGGCTCTGCCTATGCCTGTTGCAACCACATTGGTCTTCAGTTAAAAAGACCTTTTGACTTGCATTGCTGGGAAAAGCATCTTTCAACGTAGACCTTTTAAAAAATGGCAAAGCATTGCAAAAATTAATTGGACAGAACTTTAAAGTGGGAAACATTAGAAAAAGAGTTAAACAAATTGTGCAGCTGTATCTACTTCTAGAATACATCCCCCCCCCCCCCCCAAATGCGTTCACTCCTTCTCCAGCACTGCTTGGGAGATTTTAAACATAAAACCACTGGGTAATATAAGACAATGACCCCCAAAAATGTTTTATCTTAAGAAGTGGCCAACTTTAACTCATCTTGTGTTATTATAAGAAGCAGAATTTACTGGTTATGGTTTTATATTCAATTGCATTCTTTCCCCCTTTTTTAAATGAAATGTCATTATTACAATCCATATCTTTTTGTAGTTTACTTCCTCTACGCTCCCATCACCCAATCTTGCTATATTTCATTTTCTGCAATTACGTTATATTATTGCCAAATTCTTTTATTTCCACCTCCACAGCTATTGATTTAGGGGTATATGGTTATTGCAATGCAAAATAAAAACGGTTTCCCTATCCATTCCACCTTGTATTGTCAAACATTAACTTAATTTCTTTCAAATATGCATTTGATTCGGCAAAAAGGAACCGCTTACCTTTATAAAGAAGACCCTCATAAAGGAAAGGCTTCAGAAAAGCACTGCTTTAAAAATTTAATAGCCTTGTATCTTATACACTGGAAAAATGAATTAAACTTTCAAATATTATATATCTCAATGGAAGCCTTTTGCATTTTGCCCTATGTTTATCTTATTGTAGGAAGCTTTTCTCCCACCCTAAACTCTGCCTCCCCTGAATAAGAAATCTCATTCTGTTCAAGATTTTTTTTTTCAAATTCCATAAACAGAAATGAAAAAAATGACCTCTCCAGTATATTAATCAAAAAATAAATCAATTAAGGATTAGTATTTTTCTTAGATCTCAGTGAAGCTGGTACTAAAGTTAATATCTCTATTCATTTGGAAGTTCATTTAATAAAGGACTTTATGGCATAAAATCTAACAAATATAGCATATGATCATTAAAATTGGGTTATTTATTTATTTGGTTTCATTCCTGCACTTACTAGAGAGTAAACCCCAATGGATTCAGCAGAATTTTGGAAAAGGCAGGAATAAAGCACTTAGACATTCCATTCTTCGCCATCCAGTCAGAGCTGAAGAAGCTTCTTGGATGAGAAGTGAAACATCTTCAGAAGGAAAAAAACAAGAAAGTCCAGTTGCCTCCATTAAAAAAAGCACCTTTGGGACATATGTTTGAAGTCATAGTTGAAACCGATAGAAAGTTAGGCTAATCACTAATATGAGAAGAAATTACAAAATACAGTTCCTATAAGGAGGACATTAGCCAAAAAAGACATGTTCCATAAACAACTGGTCTTGGAACATCTGCTACTAAATATTTCTCATCCTATGAAGATTTCAAGAGCAATTCTCTTTTCTTTAGGTCTCAGATAGCAAGATAAATGGAAAGTCAAGTGCAAGACTTTCTAGGTCTCTTCATGATTTGACTAAAAAGATGGAACTGGAATGGTGACCAATCCATAATTCTTTATAATATATATATATATATATATATATAGAAAGAACCCAGCTTGGAACAAGATTTGAACAAGACACAAAAAAGCTACACATTCTTAGTTATGTGTTCCTAGTGGCTACCAAAACTTGTCAAAATGTTTGCTGATTACTATTATTTAGGTTTATCCAACTTTTTTAATGTCTCCTTTTAATTGTGCAATTAGAAGGCAAAATTGGGGAAATTGGAATATGAACCCTTAGATTTATATAAAGGTAAAGGTAAAGATTCCCGTCGCACATATGTGCTAGTCGTTCCCGACTCTGGGAGGCAGTGCTCATCTCAATTTCAAAGCCGAGGAGCCAGCGTTGTCTGAAGATGTCTCCGTGGTCTTAATTACACTTCCAATTTTATGCGGGAGAAGACCCGAATAACTAATGACCTGTATGTATGTATGTATGTATGTATGTATGTATGTATGTATGTATGTATGTATGTATATATTCTTTCCTTTTCATAGGCTTTATGTGTATTTCTCTTTAGCCAGGTTCTTCCTACATAAACCAAGATTTTATGCAGCCCTAGTTCAGTGAAATCACAATCCAGTAGTTTCTGGGATTCTTTTCCTTCTGGCAGCCAGCAGGCCCTTTGCTGCCCATTGGGAGACTGAACTAGGGCTGCATACAAATCTTGGTTTACGTAGGAAGAACCTGGCTAAAGAGAAATACACATAAAGCCTATGAAAAGAAAAGAAAACAAATACTGTACCTCTACGGGGAGGATACATGGGATGAGGGTTAACTGATGAGGGCTTATAAGCCCGAAATAGATCTATATTAGTCTCCCCATGGGCAGCAGAGGGTTTGCTGGCTGCCAGAAAAAAAGCCTAGAAACTAGTGGATTGTGATTTCACTGAACTAGGGCTGCATAAAATCTTGGTTTACATAAGAAGAACCTAGAAATATATGTATAAAAGATAGATTAATATAAGAATGGGTGGGGGTTTTAAAGGTCATCTTGTTTAGCCCCTGGCTCTGGCCAGCAATTGAAGTGGGGAGGGCAGTGCTAGCAACCTCCTTACAGGTGGCTTTGCCGCTTCTTGTGGCTTGGTTCTCACAATACGTTTAACAGGATTAATGTGGAGACGTTGTGTCGGAAGAAGACGGTCCTACAACCAATACTAGAGCGGAGCATGCAATTTGAAGCCACAACGGCACGTGGTCATTGGCCTTTCCCTGATCAGCACATTCTGGGAGGTCCACACCCAACCAACCCAGCCAACCGTTTCCAAACTCTGCCCAAACTCTGCCCCGTTCACTCCTCCCAAGGAAAGTGATGAAATAAAAAGCAGTTGAAAAAGCAATGCTTTTCCATTGCAAAGCCTGCTGCCTAAGCTTGCCAGAAAATGACGGACTGCCGTGCTGGAAACCCACTCATTGCTGCCAATGATATAGTAATTTCCCAGTTTGAAGGTTGGTGGGATCCAAAGTAAGGCTGGAGGAAATAAGTGGGGACTCTGCTTTCTCCAAAAGGGTGGTTGCATGTAATCCACCAGAGAACACTTATAACTAGATTAGTAGATGACAAGTGGAACCTATCGGATGAAGACAGCCACTGTCATAACTTGCCCAACCTCTACGTTCTGCCTGCTGACAGTGACATCAAACACTAAACAAACTATCTAGTCCCTAGTTATAACAAGGCTGCCTGCCCTGCTACAGCAGCTTCAAATTCCTTCCCCTTCTCCCTCCTCCTCCTCCTCCTCCTCTTCCCTCTCTTTGATCACACCTACATGCTTTGTTCTTTTGCCACTCTTGACTTGGGGATTATTTAGATGCAAATCCATCACATCTAATATAAATTGCCCTTCTCTTCAAATGCAATCGATTTAGAAAGCATGCAAGCAAAAAAACTAAGCAGTTTCGGATTTATTTATTTATTTTTTTGCAAGTGTCCGTGACATGGTAGCCTTTAACTGACTCAAAGCTATTTTCCCAGCTGTCAAGCTGCCAGGCAATTTCCTTGCCATAAACTCCCACCCAAGGCAGCTGACCATCACTTCCCTTTGCGGGCACACGGGCAAGGAAGCGAATGTAATCCTCTCTGCTTTACCATTCCAGCTAATGCCATATGCTTTCATGGTTTTGTTAACAATGACCAAGAAAGAGCAAAATTGCTTGGAGTGGAGCGTTAGGGCAGAGGGTGGGAAGGAAGAGATGGTGTGTAAATAAATATTATCGCTGTGAAAAGACAATATTTAAATGCAGCATCTGACTTTTCAAATGCCTTACCAAACAAGTCCTCCACAAAACCATTTAACAAAAACAGCAGGGAAAGAAAAGAGGCTGTAAAACCATGATACTCCATGAAGGATTATGAAAATAGAGGTCATTGCTGGAAAGGGAAATGCAAATACAACTTGAAAAGCTTCTCACATTTGTAAATACATTGAGAAGAATTCATTCCTTCTGTCTTTGCTATCACAGGATATTTTTACAGGCTTTTGGGGGGTGGGTGGGTGAGTGAAGGAAACAGGACAGAAAACAAATAACCTGCCATCATATTTGATGGAAGCTTCTAAGCTGAGTTATTGTAATCAACCCATTCCATTTCTGGAAGCAATTGTCTTCTTGAGGACAGCAGGCAAAATAAAGAATCTCTCAAACCAAATAAGAAATAGGACACTCAAAAATTTTTACTCACTTGGATAAATCTTGCAGTGATATTAGGGTGTGCATCCCCCCCCCTTTTTTTTTGTAACAACAGAGATGAACAATGTTTGGTGGCTAGCATCTCTCGGAGATGCACTTTGTAGCCCAATACAGATTAACAGAGTTGGAGGGGATCTCGCAGGTCATCTAGTCCAGGGGTGGGTTCTAAATTTTTTTACTACCGGTTCTTTGGGTGTGGCTTATTTTGTGGGCGTGGCTTGATGGTCCTGTGACAATTCTTTAGGATTTAGCAGAGGTACTTGCAGAACTGTATCGGGCTACCCATTTATTTTTGCAGGCACTGGTCTACTCATCTATTTTTGCAGGCACTGGTCTACCCATTTATGTTTGCAGGCACCAGTTTACCACCAAACTGTCTTTTACCACTGATCAGCTGAAGGGCGGCCGTCTGAAGCTCTGCAGCAAGAGTTTAAACAGTTTTTCCTTAGGACTCAGGAGGCAGCAATAGATTGGGGGTGGGGCCAAATAAAAGATAAGAATAATGTGGGGGTAGGGGTGGGGGCAGAACCGGTTTGGTGATGTCATATCGTCATCGCTACCGGGCTGAACCGGGAGGAACCCACCACTGATCTAGTCCAACCCCCTGCCCAAGCAGATCCTACACCCATGATGGAGAACCTATGGTACGTGTACAACAGGTGGCACGCAGCACCCTCTCTGTGGGCACGCAAGCTGTTGCCCCAGTTCAGCTCTGCCATGCATGCACATGTGCCTCCCACTGGCCAGCTGGTCATCGAGTCTCTGTCGCACATGCATGGGGTAGTGGGGTGGTGCTGGTGGGGTGGGCATGTGCAGGAGGACAGGGTGCGTGTGTGGGGAGCACATACATGGGTGGGCACCACGTGCCCATTGCATTTTATGTATTTGGGCCCTTTCGTGCACATGCGCACGCACTTTGGGTACTCGGTCCAGAAAAGGTTATCCATCACTGCCCTATACCAATGTTACAAAGATCGTATGAGCTTCAACATATGGGCAAAAGAAAAAAAAAACATATTTCATTGTTTCTAAGTTTGGGGATTCCTTTTTTAAAAGCTAGGTTCTATTTTAGGGTAATTTCTTTGTGTTTGTCCCTTTGAAAATCCTGCTGGTGCTTTTCTGACAATCTCACCTTTCTAATGATACATAACCTACATAGAAATCACAATTTCCACTTTTAGAATAGCCACCATTATGCAAAGTTCAGAAAAGTCCAAATTAGTTTACATGAATACAGAAAAAAGTCTTCAACTTACAACCGTTTGCTTAGTGAGCATTCAAAGTTAAACAACACTGAAAAAAATGTGACTTTATGATCTTCTTTCTCAGGGTTATGTGACCAAAAATTCTCTGTTAACTCCATAAAGATTTACGTTTGTCATTTTTGGGGATTTCCTTATTTTCGCTATCTAAATTTTGACTCATAATAAGAGCACTACATTTTATTTTCGATGCAGACCTTCAGACATATTAGGAAGTGAAGAGAATTTGACAAAAGAAGGCTTTTTTTCTCTTCTGAACAGCCTCGTGAGGATTTCCAACTGGTGACCTCCCCAGACCTTGCCTTTACATTAGACTTATTGTCCTGGGAGAAGATTCAGTTAAAGCACCCAATTCATTTCATATAGTGCTTCTCCAGTTCATCTGGCGAAATGGTCTAATTTTTTACAATTTTATTAGGAATGCACTTTGCCGTTCGCTTAACAGTAAACAATTATTCTATCATCAGGCCGGCTCAAGGTTGACTCAGCCTTCCATCCTTCCGAGGTCGGTAAAATGAGGACCCAGATTGCTGGGGGGCAATAGGCTGACTCTGTAAACTGCTTAGAGAGGGCTGTGAAAGACTATGAAGCACTATATAAGTCTAAGTACTACTGCTAATGCTCTTCCTTTTCTCCTTCCTTCCTTCCTTCCTTCCTTCCTTCCTTCCTTCCTTCCTAGCGGTTAGAATGCAGTATTGCAGGCTAATTCTGCCCACTGCCAGCAGTTCGATCCCGACTAGCTCAAGGTTGACTCAGCCTTCTAACCTTCTGAGGTTGGTAAAATGAGCACCCAGATTGTTGGGGACAATAGGCTGACTCTCTAAACCGCTTAGAGACGTCTGTAAAGCATGATGAAGCAATATATAAGCCTAAAGCGGTATTAGTATCAGAGTGGTGACAGCTAGATTGGGTGCTCAGATAGCCACTGGAAGCTGCTAGGGAGGGTTCATCTTTGCCCTCTTCCTGCCCACCAGACACTCCAAGCTCCACTGTCTCTTTGTCCTCTGGGAAAAAGGCCCCCACCCCCTCCTATGACTCCAGATTATATTCCACTACATCATCACAGTTCTAGATCAAAGATTAAGGAACTCCCCCTTCTCTCCCCAAGTACTCTGGCATCTGCTGAAAAATTCTGTGAGTTCTGTGTATCTATGTTTGGAGGTAATCATTTAGAAAGCAATATGTTGAGCATCAAATATGCATGCGTGCACTTGTGTGGGGGACAAGAACAAAATACCGAAATGAATGGTAATTTTGCTCTGTTTCTTCAACGAAAATGCACAGCCAGATTGCTTTGATATGCAGCAGGTGCAAAGCTGAGAAATTAAAGTCAGGCTACTGTTTTTGATTTCGCATTTAGACTGTGATGAGAGGAAGGGAAGGGAAGGGATTAGGCAACATTGTGCCTAATCAGACTCTAGATGGGATGCTATGTTCACGTTAGCATTTATACCTACATAAAATCATAATGTGTTTTTTTTCTTTAAGAGAGAGAGAGAGCGAAAGAGAATATATATTATTTGTATTGCTATGAAAACCCACTAATAACCAGCAAAAAGGGCAAGGAAATCAAAGGTTTGAATTTTTGTATTTTCCCATATGTGCTCTTGAGTGACAGTCAGAGGAAGCAATCCCTTGCTACTCGCGTTAAAATAGATGTTTCGCATGGCAATTAATAATACACTAAAATGAAAAGGGCTCTAGCCACGAGCGCTGCCACAAACACACAATATGGCTGTCCCTTCCTGCTTTCCCTTTCTTTCATTTTTATTCCCATAATGGAATGAAAATGCAGGTTGTTTTGTAATGACAAATGGTTGTCGATGCTTCATTTATCAAATTGTCCCCTCCCACAACATCTGTGTAACCGCTGTCTTGTAAATCAGGAAACAGAATGCAATCAGCATTCAACGAGGAATGAGACATTTTGCTTACAGATAAATGTGCCATGACATTCCTCCACTGTGCTTTCCCAACACTCACAATAACTGGATGGATGGATGGATGGAATAAGCGCATGGAGTTCTGTTTTTCACCAAGTTCTGCATGTTGTGACTGAGGCCCAAGTAGTGGTTACCAAACACAATTCAATCCTCAACAAACTTATTTTATTAAAACAGCTGGCAATTAATTCATTCTCAGCTTAGTCCAAAACAAAATTCTTCATAACCAGTCCGTCGGTCTTATCACCAACCTTTAATGCCTTTGGCAACCTGCCAAAGGCTTTTCTTGGCAAAAACCCCCCCCACAAAGTTCAAGAGACGCTGACCAAAAGCACTGGAATCAATGTTGCTTTTCTTCCAAGAACCCAACAGCTCATTGCTGCTCTTTTAAGCCTTATGGGAGTGGCCAATCATCTTCTGGCCTTAATCCCGAGTTCAGTGGTGGGTTGCCCTTGGTTCAGACCGGTTTGCAAGAACCAGTAGTAAAACCGGCGGGAGGCCCTGCCCACTGCCCCTGATGTCATCATCAGTGATCTGCGCAAGCGCAGAAACTTCTGCGCATGTGCAAAAGCAAGGCGTGCACACGAGCAAAGTGAGTGCATGTGTGTGAACCTGTTGCGAACCAATGGTAAAGGTAAATAGAACCCACCCCACCCGAGTTGTCCTTTTTTCTTCAGCTGCTCTTGCCTTCTGGCAGCTCTTCGCATGCATGCATTGGGAACAGGCTCCTCCTGTTCCTCTGCCTCTCTGCTATCCACCTCTAGAGGCTCTGGAGTGCGTGCATCACTCCCAGATGGCCCTGGTCCCATCTTTGCCTCTGACACAGAGCCCTCATCCTGACCTTCCCCTGACTCCAGGACTGGCCCATTGTCCTCCCCAGCCTCCTCACTGTCTGACTCCACTGCCAGGTCTGCAGGCTGCTGGCGGACCACAACACTGCAATTCTAATTTCACACAGCCTCACTTGGACATTTTCTAAAATTAATTGCATAGGCTGTTGCCTAGCATCAAGTAAATGAGCTGTTGAATTGGTCAACATTTTGTGGGCACTGGCACATTTGTTCTGGTTGCTTATTGTTGCTGACAAACCATGTCCAAGGGTTGCCATTTAGAATTAAATTCTCATCAAAAGATCAGTCTAAATACCATTTTTGTGATAGAGAAGTAAGTGGATGGAAACATCTAACACAACCTTCAGGCCCAAACCCAAAGGCGACACTGTGAGATCCAGCGTTGTGGTCCGCCAGCAGCCTGCAGAGCTGGCAGCAGAGTTGGACAGTGAGGAGGCTGGGGAGGAACATGGGCCAGTCTGGAGTCAGGGGAAGGCCTGGACGAGGGCTCTGTGTCGGAGACAGAGAAAGAGTCATCTGGGAGGTACGTGCTGCCTCTGGAGCCTCCAGAGTTGGACAGCAAAGAGGCAGAGGAACAGGAGGAGCCTGTTCCTAGTGCGTGCATGCACAGAGTTGCCAGAAGGCACGAACAGTTAAAGCAAAAGGGACATCTTGGGAGTAAGGCCTGGATATAATTGTCCCCTCCCATAAGGCTTAAAAGAGGAGCAAAGGAATGTGGGCCCTTTGCAGGAAAGCAACATTGTTAATTCTGTTCCCAGTCAGCATCTCTGTTTGATTCTGGAATCCTTGTGGCTTTGCCAGGTAGGTCTTTGGCAGTATGTCAAGGGAGATAAAGGTTGGTGATTAGCCCGAAGGACTTCTCCTGAAGGACTTTTTGCAACTAATTGGGACTCAGCTGTGAATGAACATAATTCACAGCTGTTGCAATAAAAGAGGTTTTTGGGACTACTTTTGTGTTTTAATGGCTCAGGAAGCCTAGGTCACAACATCCAGTGTCCAGCGTCCAATCCTTTATTTGCTTACTCCTGATTGACAGAATCTTACTAAAGTAAAGCTATAACCTTCCAACCTACTAGATATATAGCCTGAGAGTGTCTGGAGTTTGGCTAATCTGATCCTAATCCGTTTCCCAACCAGCTCAGGACCAACACAGTCTCTTAATCCAGGCTTCTTTCCAATGAGATTTACTGCTCATTTCTGAGAAAGCTCTGTGTTGCCAAAACTGTCATTTGACTTTCTAGGTGCCCATTGCATCATATTACCTAGGATTAGCTCTTATAAAATCTGCATGTGTTAGACAAGTCATTGTGTACTAGAAATACTTATTGTTAAGCAAGAAATCCTTTGAAATCAGGGGTGAGCTGCTTGGCGTTCACAGGGGTTCGGGAGAACCTCTAGCGAAGATTCTGTGCAGTTTGGAGAACCCGCAAATCCCACTCCTAGCTGGCCCCACCCACCCCACCCCTCCCCCTCCCAGGAGTCCCCACACGGCCTGTTTTCGATGCAGGTTAGTGCAGGGTGCGTGGGGAGGCTCGGGGAGGGCCAAAAACAGCCCTAAAGAAAGTTCGGGAAGGCTCCAGAGGGCCTCCAGAGCCTGGGGAAGTCGTTTTTGCCCTCCCGGAGGCTCAAGGAAAGCCACCGGAGCCCAAGGAGGGCAAAAACCCCGCCCCCTACTGTGGTGCAGGAGACCAACTAGGCCACACCCACCATGACCACGCGCATCCAGCAACCGGGCAGAGAACCCCTTGCTAAAATTTTTGATGCCCACCCCTGTTTGAAATCCTCCAACCCACTAGTATTTATGAAAATAAACTTCTGTCTTTCTCTATCCCTAACAGGGGAGAGAGAGAGAGAAAGGGGGCCATTTTATGCAATTAACACCTCTGCAATTAACATTTGGTACACTGCCTGAAGCTTTCTTTTCTCTGGTGTAATATAAACTTAAAATTAGGCTGAGGACTGTCTGGAATCCCAAGAATATTCTTAGTTTCAGTGTTCCCAAATTTGAGCATGTGTTAAAATATAGACGTGGGTTTTTTTGGGGGGGGGGTTGAGCACTTCATTTAATGGATCCTATATTTACTATTTCAAACCACTTCTCATTGTTTTAGCTGGCTTCTGAAACTTCTTAGGGTGATTAAATTTCTATAAATACAACACTCCACAGTAAGGCTATGGAGTTGGATAGTTGCCATGGAGAAAATTGTGTGTACATTTTAAGCAGGTATTTAGCTAGTTATTACAAACATGAGTAATTTTTCCTAAACACTGGTTGGTCATTCCAACTGACATTGTAATAAAATGTGTTAATCGCATTTGGCTTCATAGCTATTTGCTTAGCATACTGCATAAGGTGTATCAATCTTGGCAAATATTTGTGCAAAATTAAACTCTTCATTTTATCTATGTACATTAAAGATTGATACCTACTCAATAGATAGATTGGGTGGGATCTTGATAAGTTCATAAACAGTCAGAGTTGGATCTCGGTGCTATAAGAAAACAAATCAATGAATTTCTTTCCAGTTGATTCCATAACTGGCTTGCCGATATCCTTGGCAAGTATTCAGAAAAATAATTACTTTCACAATGAATTCTTTACTGAGTTGGACTATAGAAATATATATACGTTAAAAATTAAATATGCAAGGGAATCAATGATAACAGATAAGATCTTTCTGGGGACAAACGATAAATTGGTAAAGGAAATTTATAAATTCTTATTGGATTATAAAATGGAAGAAGAGCAGGTCAAAGAAACGAATAGTAGCACGGGCAAGAAATTTTGGGTACAACATAAAACTGGAAAAATGGCAAGAATTATGGGGAAAAAATAGGAAAATAACATTGGCAATACCATATAAAGAAAATTTATATAAAATGTTCTACAGGTGGCATCTTCCACCAGTAAGATTGGCAAAAATGATTAGAAATTTATCACCAAAATGCTGGAAATGCAACTACAAATCAGGCACATATTACCATATGTGGTGGTTATGTAAAAAAGCAAAGGAGTATTGGCGGAAAATTCATTTATGGCTGACAGAAGTAACTGGAGAAGAAATAGAATATAAACCAGAACTATTCCAATTGGGAATTATAAATGGGAAATATAGCAAAGGGGTAATTTACTTAATAATACATATTATAATAGCAGCAAAAAGGAACTTTGCCGAAAATTAGAAAAATACGAAATCCCCCTAGAAGATGAAGGGATCAAAAAAAATTGATGTGCGTAGAAATGGACAGATTAACATTGGAATTAAAAATAAAGGCGAGTCAGAATACTATAAGATATGGAACAAATTTTATCAATGGTTGGAATGAAAAGGAGGAATGAAAAATATGAACTGACTGGAATTCATAGAATGGAGAATTAAGGTTATGTATGTAATTACAACAGAATGAAAGAGGATAAGACAAGTGTATAAGTAATATAGATAGAAAAATGTAAATACTCAATAGACCAAATGTATATAAGTAGTAACGTATATATGATACTTATTGTTTATTTTAGTATGTATGGCAAAGATAATGCCAGGACGGTTACACTGTGTCCAATGTTTTAATATGTGTTTAATAAAATTTTCTCCAAAAAATAAATAAATAAGCAGAAATAAGCAGGTTGCTGGAATTGGGTACATCAAGTTTAATGAAAAGGAGGACTAGGGCAATGGTAGGTTTCAAAATTTTTTACTACCGGTTCTGTGGGTGTGGCTTGGCGGGCCTGGCATGGCTTGGCGGGCGTGGCAAGGGAAGGATACTGTAAAAATCTCCATTCCCACCCCACTCCAGGGGAAGGATACTGTAAAATCCCCATTTCTTCCCAATCAGCTGGGACTTGGGAGGCAGAAAATAGATGGGGGTGGGGCCAGTCAGAATTTTTACTACCGGTTCTCTGAACTACTCAAACTTTCCACTACCAGTTCTCCAGAACTGGTCAGAACCTGCTGAAACCCACCTTTGACTAGGGGGCCACATGATAGCAGTGTTCCAATATCTCAGGGGCTGCCACAAAGAAGAGGGAGTCAAGCTATTCTCCAAAGCACCCGAGGACAGGACAAGAAGCAATGAGTGGAAACTAATCAAGGAGAGAAGCAACTTAGAACTAAGGAGAAATTTCCTGACAGTTAGAACAATTAATCAGTGGAACAACTTGCCTCCAGATGTTGTGACTGCTCCAACAATGGAAGTTTTTAAGGAGAGATTGGACAACCATTTGTCTGAAATGATATAGGATTTTCTTCCTAAGTAGAGGGTTGGACTAGAAGACCTCCAAGGTCCCTTTCAGCTCTGTTATTCTGTATTCTGTAAAAAGAGGGAGTTGGTTCTTGTTTCTTTTCTCCATAGCTCCAGGTAGATCTGGCCCATCTTCAGCCTTCATCTTTCTTTCCTTGACCTGACTTTCTATACTAAGTTTGGGGCTCTTCCCTTTAATTGTTGGAGAGTTAATCTGCAATGGACAAACAGAGTCCTAACTCTCATTGCATAATCACTTTCCAACAAGTTGTCTAGTTGGAAAAATTAAAAACTTCCAGAATGCCTCAAAATTCTATCACAAACATAAGGACTGGTAGTTTTGATTCCTGTGTCTGGGAGTAATGTTTTATATTGTATCAATGTATATTTTTATTACTTTTTTTTGTTAAAGCCACTGTTACCTGATTTGCTGCTAGAACTTATTTATATTTTTTTATGGAAAATATAGGAAGTTTGTATTTGTTTTTATAAGGCGGCTTTTCTCCAGACATAATAACTGGGTCACAAAAATCTAGACAATGACTAGATGGCAGGAAAGAGATATGGAATACAGTCAGAATTTTTGGAGCCTACCTATGTTTTTAGTGGCCTCTTAATGAGTAACTATTAGTGCCATCCATTTAAGTATTAAATTTAAAATAGTTTAAACATTAAATGCTTTCTTGGTTCCTTGCTTTATTGTATTTATGGGGTGGCTTCAGAGTGAAGTTAGTGAAAGAAATAAGTCGTTTATAAGTCTATATATAGCAGGTTATCTGTTATCAGTACACTCACAGTTTATATCATTTAAATATTATATCTGTAAAATGGCCATATATTTGGGTCTTAGCTTGAAATCTATCATTCGGATAGTGCCAAATGTTGGATATAAGCAGGATTTTCTGGATTCTGTTAACATATGTAAATAATCATTTATATAACTTCTGATGTTTATATATCATTTCTGTCCAGTTGTATCATTTTCTTAATCATATCATTTACATTTTCACGTCACTTGCATTGTTTTATGATTTTTTTAAAAATTTGATTTATATGCTGCCCTTCTCCGAAGACTCAGGGCGGTTTACAGTGAGTTAAGCAATAGCCTTCATACTGTTGTATATTTACACAAAGTCAGCTTATTGCCCCCACAAACTGGGCCCTCAATTTACCTCCCTTAGAAAGGATGGAAGGCTGAGTCAACCTTGAGCCTGGGGAGATTCGAACTTATAGCAATTGCAGACAGCTGGTGTTAATCACAATGCTTTAGTCTGCTGAGCCACCTTTTGGTGTAATTATGCAAATTGCATCAATGACATCGGTTGTTATGCAAATTCAATTGTAATCAACGTTTGGATTTAACAGAACCTTTACATGTCTAATGGCCTATTAAATTAAGGTGTAATTTTTCATTACAATATTCAATATACGATATAGACGTGATGGTGAACCTATGGCACGCAGCGCCATCTCTGTGGCCATGCAAGCCATCACCCCAGTTTAGCTCGCCACGCAGGCTTGAGCACCTCCCACTGGACAGCTGGTCATTGGGTCTCTGCTGCGCATGCATGGGGGTGGGGCGTGTGCGGGGGGACATGGGGGGGGCATGTGTGCATGCATGGGCACGGGGCACTGCATGGGGCCACAGCATGTGTGGGTGCATGTGCAGGGAGGAGATGCACATGTGCAGGGGAGACACACATGCATGGGGGAGACATGCGTGCATGGGGGAGATGCACAGGGGTGGAGTGCGTATGCACTGGGGCTGTGCTTGCATTGCATTTGGGGGGGGTTGGGCACACATCTACGCATTCGCGCATCCACACTTTGGTCACTCGGTCCAGAAAAGGTTAGCCATCGGTGTGATATAGTTGGTTTTTTTAAAAAAAATGATTTATATGCCGCCCTTCTCCAGAGACTCAGGGCGGCTTACAATGCATTAAGCAATAGCCTTCATAGTTTTGTATATTTATACAAAATCAGCTTATTGCCCCCACAAACTGAGTCCTCATTTTACCTACCTTAGAAAGGATGGAAGGCTGAGTCAACCTTGAGCCTGGTGAATTTCGAACTTACAGTAATTGCAGACAGCTGGAGTTAATCACAATGCTTTAGTCTGCTGAGCCACCAGGCTATAATAATAGTTTATTATTACAGTGTTCTAATTTTCTAAAAATTAGAAGTTACACACTATAGCTACAAAAGGTGGGCATTGAACAAACCAGGAAGTTCACATAAATAAACGAGCTTCAACTCCTATCTTTCATGTAATAGCATGTGGGGAATGTTTTGGGAGACAGAGGGAAAAACCACAAGCTAGAGAAATAGTTGGCTAAGAGGCAGCTTAGGATGCTGATTGGATGTGAAAATGGACTAAAAGTAATGGATTCACACTCTTCCCACTTACACCAACCTGGGTGAGTCTGGAGACGCCAAGTCATTACTAAGACTAATTACAAATTGAAGGGGGATTAACCTTTGATGGCTAGTATAATCTTCTAAAAGAAATGAATATGCATCAGCCTGAAAAAAAAATCAGGACTAAATACCTTGCAATATCACAATGAGAAGAAGTCACTTCTGTGACATTGTGTTAAGTATTGGCATGAAGCAATGACAATAAGTCATGGATTCCTGAAAGAAATGCCTTTCAGTTGCATAGTACTTGCTGTGAATAGTTCTTAAAATCAGTTATTGATTAATTCATAGGTAGATGACCCTTGTAATTATGACTTCCGTTGGTATCCTTGCATTCAACATTATTTTTCTGTGCATTGCTTGCTGATCACATATTTACTTTTTTTTTTAATTCTTCAAAGGGATTAGGATAGTGGTAGGTCAGGATCGACATAGACTGTCCCATTTCCTCCTCAAGAACAGATAATTTAAGTACAGCAATAGCAACCCATCTTATTTTTAAGCTTGGAAGGGATGATTTATTAACTACTACCATACGTTACACCATGTAACCATGGACAATAAGGGTCTGTAGATCTTTAACTAATGTGTCTCTGTTCAAGGATCACATCTGATCTACTCCCACCCCAACTTGTCATCTTAGGCAATTTTAAAGAAACTAATTTAGCTACTATATATTGTTAGCTCCACTAAGTAGATCAAACCAGAAATCAACTCCATAGGAAGGCTCAGGGATTAGGTGCTGGGGGTCTGCAGGGATTTGGGAGAACCTCTAGCTAAGATTCTGTGCAGTTTGGAGAAGCCCCAAATCCCACTCCTGGCTGGCTCCTCTCCTCCCACCCCTCCCCTCCCTCCCCTCCCAGGAGTCCCCACATGGCCAGTTTTTGCTGTAGGTAAATGCAGGGCGCATGCAGAGGCTAGGGGAGGGTGAAAAACAGGCCTACCGGAAGTTTAGGAAGACCGGAAACAGGCCCATTTCCAGCCTCCAGAGGGCCTCTGGAGCCTGGGGAGGCTATTTTCGCCCTCCCAGAGGCTCAAGGAAAGCCTTCGGACCCTGGGGAGGGCAAAAACTCCCCACACCATGGTGCAGGAGGCTGACTAGGCCACACCTACCATGGCCACGCCCACCCAGCAACCGGGCAGAAAACCCCTTGCTAAAATTTTTGAAGCCTGCCACTGGGAAGGCTCTGAGACTGACTATAATAACAGAGCCTTGCAAGTCTTTTTACACGCTCCTCCTTCTAATACTGCAATGAATTAGATGCTGAGCCATTTCCAATCTCTTATCTCCTATCTTGGGTTTAAAAATGCCTAGGTGACACTCCTTGCATATTTCTATCAAGTTCATAATCCTTGCTTTTTACAGATTGAGACGAGACTGGACTAGAAGCTTTCCAAGAACCTTTCCAGCTCTGTTATTCTGTATTCTGTAGATATACAATCCAAAGCACCCAATAGGGGGGAGGGGTTGGGGAGGGGTAGTGCAGCTTCCAGAGCCCCTGAGAATTTTGATTTTAGAAGAAGGAAATTATTAAATGCATAAGGATTAACCTTATTGAGTGTATTTTAGTTCCATTTAAAATTGTTATCAGTCCAGTTTATTGTAATCCATGTCCCATTCACTTCTCTATCCAGATTCTGCCCATTTTAATGCTCAATTATGGTCCTTCCCACTGAGAAATTTTGTCTTGTTCCAATTGACCAAAGTGGAGTTTTTTAGATTTTTCCTTCTCATATTTTATAAAGATAGATATGGATCTAAGATCCATGTGTCTATATGTGCCACATTCATGTGACTGTGTGAAGAAATTAGTATACGCTTCTACTCTTTTTCATAAATCCCAAAGGGAAGCAGAACTTGAGATCACCGTATTTTCCTAGTTTGCAAATTTAAATCGGTAATGATTGTCAGTCATCCCATGTTTGCCACATAAAATTAAGAAATAAATTTATTGCAGAAACATGAACGTAAGGAATTGTATGTCTTCCCACAAGGATTTGCCTGATTGTAACAACATCTGTAACAACATCGCCAAAAAGGCATTAAGAATTGTAAACCTAATCTTGCGTAACGTCTTCTCCAGTAATATCACACTACTAACCAGAGCATACAAAACCTTTGCTAGACCAATTCTTAAATACAGCTCATCTGTCTGGAACCCGCACTGCATATTGGACATTAATACAATTGAACGTGTCCAGAAATATTTCACAAAAAGAGTCCTCCTCTCCTCTGCTAGAAACAAAACTTGACTTGAAATTCTAGGCTTAGAAAACGTAGAACTACGCCGCCTTCGGTATGACCTAATAAGCATAATTTTATAAGTATAGCTCATAAAATTATCTGCTACAACATCCTACCTGTCAATGACTACTTCAGCTTCAACTGCAATAATGTACAAGCACACAATAGATACAAACTTAAAATGAACTGCTCTAAACTCGATTGTAGAAAATATGACTTCAGCAACAGAGTGGTCAATGCTTGGAATGCACTACCGGACTCTGGTTTCATCCCCAAACCCCCAAAATTTTAACCTAAGACTGTCTACTGTTGAGCTCACCCCCATTCCTAAGAGACGTGCATAAGAGAGAGATGTGCATAAGAGCACCAGCATGCCTACCATCTCTGTCCTAATGTTTCCTCTATTCATATCTATTTTATGTATTCAATTCATGCTTATACTTATATATATTACCTAATACATTCTTGACAAATAAAATAAAAAATAAAAAAAATTAGTTATCTATAAGGTTGGGCTCTGTCTTTCAGATTTCTGAGTTGTTTTTTTTCTGCCAGGTTTTTTGTCTGCTAGGTTAAACAAATAAGAAAAACCTATCTAAGTGGGGAAAACTCACAATGTTTTACACAAGAACAAAAATATCAGGACATGCCTATATATACTTTACTTTACTATAGTATGCTATAGTATACAACTATACTTTTACTGTGACTAACAGGAAGAATTCATTTTTTATTTCAACATCCTAGATTGATTAGAAAGAATATTAATGCTTCAGAATGATAAAGGAACTACTTATTAATATCTCACCACGTTGTGAGATTTGCAATGTTTTTGCAAGTCTCCAAACCATCATCACTCCTCAAAAATTGTTATTTCATTCACATGCGTAAAATAGACTTTAAAACCCCTTCAAAATGATCATACACTCAAAAGAATGTATCTATGCAAAATCCTTTATCATGAAATCTGATTACTTTTTTTGATTGATAGATTACATGCTATGTATTCTGACCAAGGCTTCCCAAGACAGTAAAAAGCACACAATTAGTCCTAAAAACTCTCTTTTTATTTCAACGGCTGTAAATTCTGTTCATTCACAGCCCGTAATGAGTCACAAAGAGGTGGTAAAGAGTCCGACAGAACTCTGCCACAGTCCTTCAGGATAAGTCTGATAAGCACCCACCTTTATCTCCCTTGACACGTTGCCAAAGACCTAATTGACAATTAGCTTTGCAAGGCCACATGGAGCACAGAGTCAAAATGGAGCTTCAGAATTTAAACCAACCAGAACAAACAACGTTGCTTCCTGCAAAGGCTCACTTGCCTTTGCCCCTCCTTTATGTCTTGTGGGAGGGACCAATCATCTCCAAGCCCTACTCCCAAGTCGTCCCTTTTGTTTTAACTGTTCTTGCCTTCTGACAGCTCTGTGCATGCACGCACTGGGAACAGGCTCCTCCTGTTCTTCTGCCTCGCTGATGTCCAATTCTGGAGGCTCCAGAGGCAGCACATAACTCCCAGATGGTCCTTTCCCTGCCTCTAACACAGAGCCCTCATCCCCAAACTCCAGGACTGGCCCATGTTCGTCCCCAACCTCCTCACTGTCCGACTCTGCTGCCAACTCCGCAGGCTACTGGAGGACCACAACACTATGAAGTCATTGTCAATTCTTTATAGCCACATAGATTTTCTCCATAAATTGTCTCTAACCTGGTCATTCAGCTCTTTCAATGGTGCACTCAATGCCATATAATGTAGTCCATCTATTTAATTCAAAATTAACCCAGATATTATTATATTAAACTATTCCATATCACTTCACATGCAGCAAATATTTTTTATGTCCTACATGTACTAAAACTAATGCCAGCCATTGGGTTTAAATGAAATCACCAGAACTTTAAAGACTAAGTGATGCATGTGTTGGGATTAAACTGAAGTCAGAGTGGCTGAAGTTCTTTGGAGCAATGATTGTACAGTGGAAGAAAACTATATTACCGAATATTTCGGAGTATAAGACGCATCTTTCCCCCCCAAAAAGAGGGTCAAAATCTGGGGGCATCTTATACTCCGAATGTAGCCCCACCCAGCTTCTCAAATGGAGGTTTCAGAGGCTGAAAAAAGCTTCAGAAAAGAAGCTTCAAAAAAGAAGCTCCCAAACAGAGCTTCAGAGCTTTTTTTCTGTTTCGGAGGCTTTCAGAGGCAGGAAAAAAAGTTTTTTCTGAAACAGAGTTTCAGAAGTTTCAGAGGCAGAAAAAAAGGCAAAAAAAAAAAAAAGCAAGGCACAGAGCTCACAACCAATGAACCTGTTGCTAAAATTCACCTCTGGGAACAGCTGATTGGGGTTATTCTGGAAGGCAGATCCACCTGCCAATCAACTTTTTTCTTATTTTCTTCCCCCCAAAATAAGGTGCATCTTATATTCTGGTGCATCTTATACTCTGAAAAATACGGTATGTTTAATCACCAGATATCAAACTCATTCAAGGGAACTCTACCTATAGTTTGAAAGAATAGACATATTTTTGCATACAAAATAAATCCATTGTTCACATGACAACCTTTGGATACTCTTGAGTAGATGCTGAGAATGAGTTATAGAGGTCACCATGAAGTTTACAAATAGTTTTATTTAAATAAGATCAATTGATTAAATAAGAATTTGGTAGGATTTGTACCTCCAAGGGTGGAGAGCATCAAACGATTTCTGTTTGCACGCATCATTCGTATTATAAAAGGTTCAGAGTTTCAGAGCCTGGGCAAAGGAAGATCAAAATATCAATATGCTGATCAAGTTGGAGTGGCAGAACACAACTGGGAGTAAAGAGGGAAGGAAGATCATTATGTTCATTTAAATAAATCAATGGGTTGTTGTTGGTCAAAGAATTCTTTAAGAGGCATACAAAATATCTTGTCGTGTAATGGTCCTTCTGAAAACAATGTTATCTGTTTCCTTTCTTCTTCTCAACACTACATATTTTTCAATCCTGAAGTGTCCGCTTTAAGGATGCAGGCTTTACATAGATGACACTGGGCCAAGGTTGAGTACCCTGGCTCAGCATAATCCTGCTGCCAAAATCTATCTCGTGAGTTCTTAAAAGCTTTCTTCCCCTGCAAAAGTAGCACAATTCAGAAAGCTCAAACTGCCCAAAGAGCTGCTGATACAGTTCTACAGAGGAATTATTGAGTCTGTCAACTGCATCTCCATAACTGTCAGGTTTGACTCTGCAACCAAACAAGACAGACACGGACATCAGAGGAAAATTAGAACTGTAGAAAAAACCATGGCTACCAACCTGCCTTCCATTGAGGACCTGTATACTGCACGAGTCAAAAAGAGGGCTGTGAAAATATCTACAGACCCCTCGCATCCTGGACCTAAATTGTTTCAATTCCTACCCTCAAAACGACGCTCTAGAGCACTGCACACCAGAACAACTAGACACGATGACAGTTTTTTTTCCGAATGCCATCACTCTGCTAAACCACTAATTCCCTCAACAATATCAAATAATTTACTAAGACTGTATTACTATTATTCTTCTCTTCCTTTCTAGTATCTATCTCTTCCCACTTATTACTATAACCATGTTGCTTGTATCTTTCAATTATATTGTTTTTATTTGTTTCCTAGTATGATTTGATAGCTTATTGGTAACCTTCACTATCACTAAGTGTTGTATCTTTTTATTCTCGATGAATGTATTTTATTCTCCTTATGTACACTGAGACTGTATGCACCAAAGACAAATTCCTTGTGTGTCCAATCACACTTGGCCAATAAAGAATTCTATTCTATCTCAGTGTGCTGGACAATTTCTGTAAAGTTTCTCTTCTGAGTTGTCATTATTGCCGGAGATCGCAGAGGATGGTGTCCTATTCTATTGTATATCACTTCTGTTGGTCACTTTTCCATTATCCTGCTGATTTTCTGAAGCCCAATATGGAAAAGAAACAGAGGAGATGGTCCCTGTCAGTGTTTTCTATCGTGAATTAATGAAAGTATGGGAAGAATGAGAGGCTAAATGTATATCTATTGGCTACCTGGTCATTAATTACGCTCTCATGCCCTAAGAATTTCTCTATCATTTTCTTATCAAAATTATTTTTTTTTCTTTCTGCAACTTGAAAATAAAATTGGTGAGGGAAAGATCATAGGAAGGGACAAGGGTTTTTTTCTGCTTCGGATATTTTTTAAAAAAAAATTCTGTGGTAGAGGACACCAGCCTACAGTGGAAAAGGCCCTCCAACCAAAAAGGCCACCTGGGCTTCCCATATCTGATTAGAACATAGAACATCAGAGTTAGAAGGGACCTCACAACAGAACAAAAGAGTTGAAATGGACCTTGGAGTCCATTCTTCTAGTCCAACTCTCTGCTCAAGCAGGAGATTCTATATCATTTCAGACAAATGACTGTCCAGTCTCTTAAAACCCTCCAGTGATGGAGCACCCACAATTTCTGAAGTTTAGCTGTTTTCAGTATCAGGAAATTTCTCCAGTTCCAGGTTGGTTCTCTCCTTGTTTAGTTTCAATCCATTGCTCTTTGTCTTGCCTTCTGGTGTTTTGGAAAAAATGTTAACCCCCTCCTCTTTGTGGCAGCCCCTGAAATATTGGAACATTGTTAATCATACCACTCCTAGTCTTTCCTTTCACTAGACTAGACATACTCAATTCCCGCAACCATTCTTCATATGTTTTAATCTCTAGCCCCCTAATCATCTTTGTTGTTATTCTCTGCCCTTTTTCCAGAGTCTTAATATCTTGTTCATATTGTGGTGACCACAACTTGCTTGGGAGGCATTAGAATCTCCAAGAAGACTGACATGATATCAGGATGCAATTTCTTCTCCTCTACTGATCACCTTCATCCACAAATGCCACAACTTCTAGCATTAAGAGGCTCCAAGGACAATTTTTGTCATGACAAAAGAGGGGGAGTGCAGAATGCTGGCTTTTGCCCTTGGAAGCAAAACATAATAGGTGGAAGTAATGTATACAGTTTTTCTTCCTGCTCCCACTGTCATTCCACTTTTGATGTACTGTTCATGGATGTAAGTAAAGAAAAATTACAGAAGTATTATTTCTGAAGGCTAGAACTGATTCTTGTTCTAAGAATTAGCTGTTTGGGGGAAAAACGTTTCCCTATGAACTGTTATAAATGTTCACGTCACTCTATCTTAGAATCTGTCTACTACCAAAACTGTCTGTTTGGTTGTAGCCTTCAGTTGGGTGAAAAGGTGTGCCGTAGGGTAAAATTTTTGACTCAACATACCTCAAATGGGCTAATTTAGAGAATGCATCCAAAATCCTATGATTCTTGTGAGATTGAAGTTTTGCAAAGTTATGACCACTTCAGTGCTTCTGCACAGCCACATGGCCATGGCCAGGCAAGTCATGTGATTGTCATGTCCTATGTTCTCTGCCATGTTCTATGTTCTCTTCTATGACCTTCCTATGAGGAAAGTCAATGGGGAAGTTGGTAGGAAGTCAGAGGTTGGTCCTACTGCTTTTTGGCCTGCTCTTATTTAAGTAAGAAAGTATCTCTGAAATGATGACTCACGAGTAACAGGTTGTCTAGTATTTTTTATAAAAATATTGCCTTGGACCCACAAATATAACTTTCCCAATCATCCATCGGGTAAATGATTTAATATATAGTACTTCTATTCAATCTTTTAAAGCAGAAAAGTACCATCTAATTCTGCATGTCTAAACGTTGCCTTCCAAACTTCAATTGTGGCCCCATATCACTCTAGATGTTACCACTTTTAATATGAATGAGGAGATAAGTCATAACAAGAAGGATGCAAATTGTAATATTTAATTAAGGCTTATTAATTTAAAATGTAAATGAAATCAAATCATTTTTAAAAACATGGTACATGCTGTGGCCTGCCAGCGGCCAGTGAATCTGGCAGCAGATTTGGACAGTGAGGAGGTTGGGGAGGAACATGGGCCAGTCCTGGAGAAGGCTCTAATGAGGGCTCTGCATCAGAGGCAGAAAGAGGGCCAAGGCCGCATGCTAGTTATCAGCTGCCTTTGGAGTCAGACATCAGTGAGGCAGACGAACCGCTGGAGCCTGTTCCTAGTGTGCGCATGCACAGAGTTGCCAGATGAAGGGAACAGCTAAAGGACAAGGGTTGACTCAGGAGTAAGGCCACAGGTGGATGATGAAGGGCCCCTCCCAGAGGGAATAAAAGAGGAGCGAAAGGGGACTGGAGTTTGTAGGAAACAATTAGTTCATTCCTGCCTTCTTGCCAAGTATTGCAGCATCTGAAAGATATCGGCCTGGCCATTCTCCAAGCCTGATAAAGGTCGGTCATTGTGAACTATCTTGAAAGATTGTGGGAGAGGAAAGACTTTGGGGGAGAGAATTCACTGTAAATTAAATAAAAGGGGTTTATCGGGACGAGGACTTGGCTTCGTGCTGCTGAGGAAGCCTAGGTCCGAACAGTACATTCCTGTTTTATCCCTCCTAAAATATCCGATAAACAATTAATAAAATACGAATAGATCACACATTAGTAAAAATCATACATTATTCCTAAAAGGGAACGCTAAATATTAATAGCTGAAGGAAATAAGAAGCAGAATAAGAAGCGATGGATGGAAGCTCAGCAGAAAGAAATATTCCAACCTAGAAATATGTAGTCATTTTCTCACAGTGAGAACAATTAATCAATGGAATAGCTTGTCTCCTGGAGTTGTAGGTGCTCCACCATTGGAAGTTTTCAAAAATAGACTGGACAAACATTTGACCAGGATGGTATAAAGTCTCCAGCCTTGATCGGGGGTTGAAGTAGATGATCTCTGAGGTTCCTTCCAGCCTTATGATTCTGAATTCTAACCCATAGCAACACACCTTCATCATTTACAATCTTTTCAAGATACCATTCAGTGTCAGTTTTACAATATTATTAATAAATATTGCCCAACATTCCTTTTCGCGCACACCCTCTCTTTTTTTTTAAAGGCATACTAAAGAAACACTTACATACAATACTCTTCATACATCTTTGCATTATTACAAAGAAACTTCTTTTATTGCTTTAGTGTTGCCCAAACGCCCTTAGGAAAAATCTCAGCTCTTCACTTTCACCCCTCCCCACTTGCATTTCATTGTTGCTCTCCTGCAAAGCATCTAACATGCACAAATGGGATTATGATTAATTGAAGTCTCCCCGCAAATTGTGTATTTTTTTTTAATCGCACTATCTAAATTTCCCATCTGCTCTGAAAAACAAAATGGGATATTTTTTTTTACATTTACAAGGATACTTAGGGCTCACTCAGTAAATCATCCCAATGATTGGAGGGACAGTAATGGCTAAGAAAGACGGAAGAATCTCAGATTTCTAACTACAGTTATGTCAAAGAGATTGTTCTGTCTCTTCCTTGTACATCAGGCTAATATGATATGGGAGCTAATTATGCAAGGCTGCATTGTTTATACAACTGAAATATCACGAACTATGTAACCGGCAGGAAAATTCTCTGGCATTTTTCTTATTGATTCTCATTCAACTTGATGAAATACAGTATAGCTTGCTTCAGATATTCTTTCAAAGAAACAGGGAATTTGGTGGGATCACATCACATATGCCAATGTTTGGTATATGACAATCCTGGATAAGAAAACACAGTTGTTGTCTTCACAGAACTGTGCCTCAAACTAGAAAAAAAGCCATTGTGTTGTTGTCTAATTCACACAGTATATGAAGACGACAGATTCAATCCTTCTCCATGCTGGCTTTGAAACCATCAAGTCACGTTTTAACCTAGTTAACAAATAGGGTAGGGTAGGGTAGGGTAGGGTAGGGTAGGGTAGGGTAGGGTAGGGTAGGGTAGGGTAGGGTAGAATAGAATAGAATAGAATAGAATAGAATAGAATAGAATAGAATAGAATAGAATAGAATAGAATAGAATAGAATAGAATTCTTTATTGGCCAAGTGTGATTGGACACACAAGGAATTTTTCTTTGGTGCATATGGTCTCAGTGTACATAAAGAGAAAAGATACGTTCATCAAGAATCATAAGGTACAACACTTAATGATAGTCACAGGGTACAAATAAGCAATCAAATCATACTAGGAAACAATCAATATCAATATCAATCGTAAGGATACAAGCAACAAAGTTACACTGCTGCAGTGCCAATCTCTGCTAATCCAAATATTCATATGGCTTTTTTCTACTTTGAGGGCCAGTTCTATGAAGACCTCAACTTAATCTGAAGCAAAACTATGCATTGCATTTTTTAAAAAGTTGTGTTCTCCTTTCAGAGAGTTTTTCCACCAGATCTGAGAAACTTCCTTTTTTGCTAGAATAAGTGGTGTCCTGAAAGTATGGTAAAAAAAATCATGGTGTGATTGAAGTCTCATCCATGGTCTGCACATTTTTTTAAAAAAGGACATTTTCTATTACTCGGTTATGGCTATCATCTCTACTTTTTGGGTCCTATTTGGGTCCTATTTGTGAGACACACAGCAGGAAAGAGCAAGAAAGAGAAGCTGAGAAAATAATGGCTTAGTTTGGGTTCAACATTCACCTGAGCCGTTTCTTGAAATGCCTATTGTGAAGCACAAGGAGTCAGAACCATAGTTAAGTTTCAGTTAAGATGATTTATTGTTCATGCCTATATACCAGAATCTAGTCAACTAATGGTCACCTCTAAATTGATGTTAGGTAAGAGTTAACAGAATTCAAAAGGATTGGACTTAGACATTTTTGGGACTATAATGATTCCAGACTGATTCCTCTCTTGACTCCACCCCCAGGCTCCATCTATCTTTCTCCTACACCAGGGGTCAGCAACCTGCAGCTCTGGAGCTGCATGTGACTCTTTCATCCCTCTGCTGCGGCTTCCTGTCACTGGTCAGTTCCACAATTGATAGGGCTTTCGGTTAGGACAGGTAGAGGAAAAAGGACGCCGTGCTAGGAGGAAACTCTATGGTGGGGGAACCGGACTTCCGGTCGGCAGAGGAAAAAGGATGCCATGCTAGGAAGAGATTCTTTGGTGGGGGGAACCGGACTTCCAGTTGGCTGCAGAATTGAATGGGGTGTTTCTGATTAGGGCCTTTGTGGCTCTTTTGAGTGTTTAAGGTTGGTGATCCCGTCCTACACCTATCTTCACACTGAGATATCAAGAGCAGATAAGAAAAAAACATGGTATGGTTGTAACACCACAAGAAAGTTCTTGCTAAACATATATTAAATAAATCTACATTGCATCTTATATTTTCATATGGCCTTAAGCTATTTAGAATTCTTGCTCGACTTTGCAGGGGAGAGGGGAGAAGAAATGGAAAAATGATCAATTACTTTAAGTTTTGACATTAATATTATTTATCTGAATACCCCACAGCAAAAGCTCTACTTGCTATACTCTGTTGCAACTCCCTCCGGATCAGCATGTCCCCAAAGATACAGATGGAACTTATTCTCCTTCTTTAAATAAAGGAATTTTTAATGAGATTGGAATTGTGTCAAAATTCAGTTTCGGAGCTAAAATATTAGAAAAATGGGAGAATTCACACATAAGGAATGTAAAGTATTGACTAACTTCACACAAAACATGATAAAGTCAAGATTCCTTATGAGATTGGGGGTTAGCTGGACTATACCTTGAGGAAATAGATTAACTTTTTTGTTTGACCCATATAAGACTGTAGAGTGACACGGTGGTTCAGTGGCTAAGACATTGAGCTTGGAGATCAGAAAGGTTAGCAGTTCAGCGGTTCGAATCCCTAGTGTCATATAATGGAGTGAGCTCCCATTTCTTGTCCCAGCTTCTGCAAACCTAGCAGTTCAAAAGCAGGTAAAAAATGCAAGTAGAAAAATAGGGATCGCTTTTGGTGGGAAGGTAACAGCGTTCCGTGCGCCTTTGGCATTTCGTCATGCCGGCCACATGACCACGGAGATGTCTTTGGACAGTGCTGGCTCTTCGGCTTTGAAACGGAGATGAGCACCACCCCCTAGAGTCGGGAACGACTAGCACGCATGTGCGAGGGGAATCTTTACCTTTACCTTAAGATTGTAACAATCATTCTACACTTTCAAGTTCTCTGGCTAAGAGACTCAAAAGCCAGACAATAAATAGCTGGTGAAGATAATAGGAAATGCTAAGAATAACTGTAGATCAGGGGCCACTTTGGATTTACAGTCAAGACGTATAACCTCAATTCAAGAAGAGAATCAAGATTTCTTCCCAGGTTCTCCTTAAGAGCCAACCTCTCATGTTCCATAAAAAAAAAAAAAAGGCTGGGGTTGATGACCTCTCAAATGAAACAGATAAGGTGACAGTGGTCTCTTGTCAGAAGCAAATGTTAGGCCCTTCCTTGCTGAAAAGGTAAAGATCTTATCAGCCAACACTTCAGCTACCCCACAAACGGGTCCCCAGGAAGTATTATTAGCCAGGCTTTTGACAGTTCATTTATTTATCTCAAGCTAAATTCAATAAAGAGAGCCATATATAAGTGAGGGAAAATAATGCAGCTGCTGGTAATTTATCACGGGATAGAAAGTCATTGTTATCCTTATCTCTCCAATGATGTTCTATTTCCAACTGGTAATGAATTATGGAGCTTTGCTACTCTTTTACTATGTGACAGGTCAGTACCACTCCTGAGCACAATACTGTACTTACGCAATCAATTGTATGCTCGCCCGTAAATAACTATATATTTATACATACCACCATTTCATGCCAATGACCTGAAGTGTTGTGATCCTCCGCATTGCTAATGGTGCTTTGTTCAATTCCAAGAGCATTTCCTTGCCACAGGAAAGTCAAGATTTATTTCCAGCCTTGAATGATATTTTTTCCCCCCTTTCTCCTCCCTTGTCCTCTGATAATGCAAAAGCAGTCAAAAAAGCTTTGGAGATTCTAATTACAAAGCACCTAAGTTACTTCAGATTCAGCCAAGAGAAATCCTCCTTTTCTTTCTTAGTTGTAGTGAATTTAAAAAAAAAAGAATTAGGATATTTTTAATTTGTTTATGGCACTTTTGAAAATAATTTTGCCAATTAAGCAGTTATGAAATGAACAATAAATTAAGCCTCTTGACTGTACTTCATAACTATCAGAATTCCATGTCCAGATGCATGTTTGTGTGGTTGAATCTGCTTTGTAATACTTTAAAAATCCATCCAACAATATCTTTTTTAAAAAATGAATATTAATCCTTTTTTTTTTCCAGCTTCATGAACTTTGCATGTTCTGGGGTTAGAAAGATCAGAATTGGTGACTCAAATTAGCAAATCTAAAGATCTATATAGTTGTGATCCCAGCGCAACTATATAGTACTGGATTAAAAAGACCTACTCAATGTTTGTTGAGATGATAGCAGCAAAGAACAAGACCTGGATGAAATTCTCTTGTTGGAAAGTGGGAACAAAATGACTTTTCAGATGATGGGTTAATTTAAAAAATAATTACTTGGGGTGGGGATTTGAGTTTCAAAATCTAGGTATGCAGACAAATAGTCTTCCTTTGTGGATTATTGCTTTGAAATACTAAGATATTTCTTAAGGTTCTAATTTGATGCATCTTTTGGTCATTTTATAAGACAGAATGATTGTATTATCAAGGAAATCATTATTCATTCAGTCTAGTTAGTGTCTAATTAGAGGTTGACTCTTCCCAACTTCTTCCCCAAATCTTCTTGCTAGATGTGAAATATTGTATAGATTAATGGGACTATAGAAGCAAAATTTGATAGTATATGCTAGAAATGCAACCACTTATTGTTATAACTCAAGAAAAGATTGGACTGCATTTGTCAGAAATAGTGTAGGAATTCCCGTTTAAGGAGGGCAGTTGGACTGGATGACCTATAAAATCCCTTCCAACTCTGTTAATCTGTTTAAAAAAAACCCTCTAAAATATCAGTTGAAGCTCAAAAGGTTTTCTCTGCTTTTCTTCTCCCAATTAGACTACAGGCAAGTTATGAAATAATCTTCAGGTAATGTCAAAGTAAATCAAAGAAAGATGCATAATCAGGATGATCATTAATATCCACTAATAATAATAATCAATTTCTTACCATAAAAGTATCCAATAACATCTTTCCAAGTAACCAATATTATTAAAAGACATATGTTTTTGCAATCTGATACTCGGTAATAAAATGTGTTACTCAAAAAAGGTGTTGCCAGAAGACGTCTATATTTTAGCTACATAGACCATAATGCTTACCCATAAGAATGAGTTAGAAAAATAAAATCACATAATTGCCAGAAAAGGATTCAATATGTAAAAATATTTATTTATTGATTTGATTTGATTTGATTTGATTTGATTTGATTTGATTTGATTTATATGCCGCCCTTCTCCGGAGACTCAGGGCAGCTTATAATGCGTTAAGCAATGGCCTTCATACTTTTATATATTTATACAAAGTCAGCTTATTGCCCTCACAATTTACCTACCTTAGAAAGGATGGAAGGTTGAGTCAACCTTGAGCCTGGTGAGATTCAAACATGGAGTAACTGCAGACAGCTGGATGTTAATTAGGTGCTTAATCTACAGAGCTATCTGCAGACTAAGACTAAATAATTAATATTTATTAAACATATTTATATAGCTGTCCAACTCACATACTCCAAGGTAATGTATAATTCCAGGTAATGTACATGTACAACTTTAAAAATCCAGATGTAGTTGCTCGATAGTTGGGACATGCAACATGCTCTGCCTTCCTGATCTGGTGGGCTGGGTAGTAGCACCAGTGCAGCTCCAACAAAAGAAATGACACATGTGCAATTTTGCACAAAATCCTGTGGGCTGCTGCATTTTGAACCAGCTGAAGCTTCTGGATGCTCTTCAAGAGCAGCCCTATGTAGAAAGCATTACAGTAGTCCAGATGGGAGGACTATATATGACAATTTCTCCTCTCCCAACAAACTCCTCGAAGACAGACCTCATGAGCAAAGAATTAGAAATTATTCCTTTTCTTGATGGATTATACTTATGGAGTTTACCACTTGGTGTCCTCCAATCTCCATTTGGATTTTATTGTCCAGTCCTTAGCAAAACAGGATGGAGAAAACTATTTCCTGTTGTTTGTCTCCACCATCTGGCAATCCTAGGTATATTGCCACCACTCTGGGGGATTGTAGGTAAAAGTTTTGTTCTCCATGTTTTAAAATTTTTAGTAGTTGCCAACTCTAAGTCATGTCGTAGTGAACTCCAGAAGCAGTAAAGTATTAATATCAGAAAATTATTTGCTGGATTTGATCTCAGGAAGGCCAAACATCACTTTCACATTTGGCCCTCTTGTCCCATACTTGCAAAAATGGAAGAATTATGCTTCCACCAAACCAGGGGTCAGCAACCTGCGGCTCTGGAGCTGCATGTGGCTCTTTCATCCCTCTGTTGTGGCTCCCTGTCACTCAAAATATGTGTCACAACTGTCAATGTGCGGCACCCACTGGCATGCAATTTATTGAGCTTTTCAACCCCCGGTCGGCCAACCATGGATAAATCCAAGAAAAGAAAAGTTTCAGAAGAAAACAGAAGGTTTAATTCAACTACATATGCTAGTTTTGTGGCCGCTCAAGAAATAGTCAGGCACAGGAAGGGATTTGTGGCTCCCGGTGTTTTCTTTTCTGTGGGAAACGGATCCAAATGGCTCTTTGAGTGTTTAAGGTTGCAGACCTCTGCACCAAACCATTATTCAGGAAGGTTAAACTTAGTTGGTTTGTTTACAATTTGAATAATGCAAAAACTCAAGCTATCTTTGCTTATGTATACAACAGTCCAGAGGAGGGAGAGGATTTTATATATCTGTTAATTCTGAAAGGCCCTATCAGATTCCAGGTCTAAATCTGTCTTGTCATTGTGCTTCACAAGAAAGCCTGCTGTGGATATGGCTATAATTCAAGGCAATCTCTATACTGCAATGTATAACCCAATAATCATGAGGAAGAATGCTACCTATTCTTGTCCTTGACCCAGACAGTGTATTACAACAACTCCACCCTTTGTTGTTGTTAGTTTCAAAGTCGTGTCCGACCCATCACAACCCCATGGACAACGTTCTTCCAGGCCTTCCTTTCCTCTACCATCCCACGGAGTCCATTTAAGCTCCCACCAACTGCTTCAGTGATTCTATCCAGCCACCTCATTCTCTGCCATCCCATTCTTCTTTTGCCCTCAGTCATTCAGCTCCACCCTTAAGGCTTGTCAAACTAACAGCCAATGCCACCAGGCCCATTAAACAGTTCCATAAGGGTGCCCACATATACACATGCACACACCACAGATTTTACAGTAAGCTGCTGAAAGTGAATGCTCCATGGAGCTTAGATTGCTAGCATGAGCATCCAGGCAAACGGAGTAGGTTGCGTGGACATTTAAACACCGGGCTGAAGAAATAATCTTAATATTGCCCTAAAGCAAAGTGATCTACAGAAAGGCAATGGAAAGAAGCAACCTTGTTATATCTGAGTTAATGCTGGCCTTGAAATCTGTAGCATCAAATTGCTGGACCAGATCTTGTATGTCCTGTTTAGCAAAGCCACATCACATCTTTTGAAAAGAGGTTAAGTGGTATTTCCAGAACTACACTTCCCCAAAAATCAGGTGGAGCTAATATTTTTTTTAAAAAGTATCATTACTCTTTCATATAATTATCATTAACTATCACTTGCAAATGTTATATGAGAGCCAGTTTAGTGTAGTAGTTAAAAGAGCAAGTCTGGAAACTGGGAGGACACAATTTCTAGCCCTTCTTTAAATATAAAGTTAGCTATGTGACCTTGGGCCAATTCCTCACTCTCAGCCCTAGGAAGAAGACAAGGTAAACCACTTCTGGAAATGCTACCAAGAAAACTGCATGGATTTTGTCTATAAGTAGACTCCAGAAGTCGAGACTGACCCAGATACTAAGATGGGTGGGACTTCAGCAAAACTCTCAGCGTCACATATGCACTAAACGTAAAAGGTAACATATGTGCTGGTCATTCCCGACTCTAGGGGGCAGTGCTCATCTCCGTTTCAAAGCCGAAGAGCCAGCTCTGTCCAAAGACGTCTCCGTGGTCATGTGGCTGGCATGACTCAATGCCAAAGGCGCACAGAACGCTGTTACCTTCCCATCAAAGGTGGTCCCTATTTTTCTACTTGCATTCTTTACATGCTTCTGAACTGCTAGGTTGGCAGAAGCTGGGACAAGTAATGGGAGCTCACTCCATTACACAGCACTAGGAATTTGAACCACTGAACTGCTGAACTTTCGATCAGCATCTTAGCCACTGAGACACCGCATCCCTAAATATGCACTAGAAGTCTCCAATTGTGCATTGCAGGAAATTTACAAATCCAGCATTAGCTCTACTTAGCAATAGCACTTAGACTTATATACCACTTCACAGTGCTTTACAGCCCTCCCTAAGCGGTTTACAGAGTCAGCATATTGCCCCCCAACAATCTGGGTACTCATTGTACCCATCTTGGGAGGATGGAATCAGTGGTGAAATCCAAATTTTTTTTACTACTGGTTCTGTGGGTGTGGCTTGGTAGGCGTGGCTTGGTGGGCATGGCAGGGGAAGGTTACTGCAAAATCTCCATTTCCATTCCCATCCCATTCCAGGGGAAGGATTCCTCAAAATCCCCATTCCTTCCCCACTCCTGGGGGAAGGATATTGTGAAATCTCCATTCCCACGCAACTCTGGGGCCAGCCACAGGTGGTATTTGCCAGTTCTCTGAACTACTCAAAATTTCCAGTACAGGTTCTCCAGAACCTGTCAGAACCTGCTGGATTTCACCCCAGGATGGAAGGCTGAGTCAACCTTGAGCCTGATGAGAGTCTTCCTCTGTCAACAGGAACAGAGGAATGTTAAAGTTTAAAAATTTATCTCTGTGTTTAGCTAAAGCCTACCTTCTTGCTATTTTTCCTAGACTTATCTTTTGGTTAATCAAAGTTTCCTTACAACCATAGTTTGGCTGTAGTGTTGGCTACAAATCCAGCAGTAAGTGGCCCATCGAATACCAATTTTCTGACAATGAGAGCAATTAATCAGTAGAATAACTTGCCTCCTAGAGTTGTGGGTGCCCCATCACTAGAGGCTTTCAAAAATAGATTGGACAACCATTTGAATGGGATGATATAAGGTCACTTGCTTGAGTAGCGAGTTGGATTAGAAGACCTCCAGGGGCTTTTCCAGCCCTATAATTCTATGATCTACATCGCCATACTTTATTGAAGAACCATGGCATTTCACACCAGAACTGAATCTTTCAAACCAGTTTTCACCACTGGTTGCATCTTCCTTGCTGTTGCGCTAACATCCAAGTTCTTATTTCAGTATTATTTCATTAGTTTCATTTTATATACATCCATACAGGGGTGGGATTCAGCTGGTTCAGACCAGTCCGGGTGAACCAGATGCTAATTTTACATCTGCTTTGCTGAATCGGTAGTTGCAAGGACTTGCTGGCCCTGCCCACCCTTCCTCGCCCCTCCTTGGAGTCTCAACATGCCAGGTAAGTGCAGCACCAGCATGGAGGCTCTGGGAGGGCAAAAAATGGGCCTCCCAGAAGTTCTGGTAGTCTGGAAACGGGCCCATTTCCGGCCTCTGGATGGCCTCCAGAGCCTGGGGGAGGCTGTTTCTGTCCTCCCAGAGGCTCAAGAAAAGCCTCTGGAGCCCAGGGAGGGCAAAAATGTCCCCCCTGCCATGGTGCAGGAGGCCAACTAGACTATGCCCACCACAGCCATGGCCACCCAGAACTGGGCAGAGAACCCCTTGCTAAAATTTTTGAAGCCCACTCCAGCATCCATCCATCCATCCAGTCTACTGTAGTACTTAGACACCATTTGGCTTGTATCAATTTTCTTCCTTAGCTGCCTTCATGGTCACCAATGAGATTTTGCTTGCAGATTTGCCTTTCCAAAACCTTGCTCACATGTCCAAACCTTCCTATTCTTGGACAGCTGTTCTCAAGAAGAATTTCCTGCATTGCATAATGATGGCATTCTTGCTACATTATTTGGATTTTAGTGAAAGTGAACCTACAGTATGTGATTTATATGGTTTAGATGGAAATAGTCTGGCATGTTTTATGAATTCAGCAAAATGTTGTTTATTCAATAAACCATAATTAAAGAGACCATGGTTTAGTATCCTGCTTGAACCCAGTCTCCATGTAAAACTATTCTGCACTTGTTCAATGATGAAAGCCACTAACAACATTCCTGTGTCACTGAGAAATTAAATCTTTGCATTCCTGCTCCCAATCCAAGAGTGTTTAATAAATGGATAAATATTACCTTTGGCTCTGTTTCACAAAAGTTCCCCCCCCCCCACCTTTCTTCCTTTTTCAGGTTCATTTTTTTTCAATAGCTTTCCCTTTATGGACTTTGATAAGACAGCTTGAGATAAAAAGCAATTAAAGGTGGCTGATTAATGCTACAGTTACCAATTATTAGTTAATATTCTCAATTACTTTCACTGGAACCTTTTCTGCACGAGAACTGGTCCTTTGGGATTGATTTTTTTTTTTTAGCAAAACCCTTTTACCTTGGCTCTCTTAACATTTTTATTTAAAACATCTCCTGTCCATTTTTGCAGCATTTTCATTTAAGCATACAGTAAGCGTGGAAAGTATTCTTCCTTGACAAAAAAGATTGTTTCAGAAGTCTTTAGAAATTCAGAGTGCAGCTAACTTTGGATGATAGAAGTCCCCTGCAGTTTTGATTCAAATCGGAACTGAGATAGATGAGCAAATGCAGACAGTATTGGGGGAAGGAAAATAGATCCAAGCAGTCCAAGTTACAACAGCACTGAAAAAGAATGACAACCGGTCTTCTGACTTACAATGATTTCAGCATCTTCACAATCATGTGATCAAAATTTGGGCACTTGGCAACTGGCATGTGTTTACAATGAGGAGTACTCCTCTCAAACAATCTAAGCCCCAGAGTTCCCTGTAACAGCATTGCCAAAAAGGCATTAAGAATTGTTAATCTAAGTTTGCGAAGCTTCTTCTCTGGTAACATTGTGCAACACAGGTGGCACACGGAGCCATATCTGTGGGCACGTGAGCATTGCCCAGCATGCAGTGTGCGCCGGCCAGCTGATTTTTGGGCCTTCTGGGCCCACCAGAAGTTAGGAAACGGGCCATTTCCAGCCTCCGGATGGTCTTGCGGGGGAGATTGGGAAGGCCGTTTTCGCCCTCTCCAGGTTCCAAGAAAGCCTCTGGAGACTGAGGAGGGTGAAAAACGGGCCGATCGGGACCACCGGTAACTTTTTTGCCATTGCGTGCCAAAAGCAGGGGAGTGCAGTCGGGCCGCGTATGCATGCTGGGGGGGGGTCACATGTGCAAGCGTGGGGGGCACTGGGAGAGCATTGAATTATGGGTGTGGGCACATGAGAGTGCAACCCCCCGCGCTCCCCCCATTTTTGGCACGTGACGGCAAAAAGGTTGTGCAGGAGTCTCTTCCAACTCCTTTATTCTGTTATTCAAGAATGGGCATGACTCTTTCATTTCCCACTACACCGTTACCCCTGAAAATGTTGAACCCGTAAAGATGGAACGCTCGGGCCATCTTGTATATTGCAAACATAATTTTGGAGCATGACTGATTGAGATTGATGCTGACTCAACAAAGTGCAAAATATAAATTAGCAATTGGATGCTCATAAAACGGGAATTGGCACTATGGCGTGAATTCATCACTGTCTGCCTTCCAATTACTACCCTGAGCCAAGAGAAAAGAGAGAAGAGGAGAGCGAGCTCTCAAAATAGCAAAGCGTCTTTTAAATATACTGTTTCATTCCAGAGTGAAGAGAATTTGAAAAAAGAAAGGGACCCAGGCATTGGCCATAAGATTTACTGCCATGAGACTGCTGTCTGCTCCTCCTTGGCACGGCGGGTCCAAGGTAAAGGTGCCAAAGGAAGGGAACGATCCTTCAGTAATGCCAGAGGCTGAGTAACAAAGATGAGTGAAGAAATGCGGGACAATACAGTTACTAACAACAATTCACGACTTGCCCTTGCTTGTTATGCTGGGTGATCAAAGTGAGGCATCCTCTTTGGCCTCGAAAGAGAATTGCAACTAGCAAACATCACGCAAGACTTTACATTTACAAGTTGCAAATGAAGCTTCTGTCTTGGCGAGCACCTGTTAACGGAGCCAAGAAAGACTTATTATTATTATCAAAGCTGTTTCCCTTTTCTATTTGCAAATCAAAGAAGAAGCATAGTTATCGCTCACATCTGCGATGCACATTGCTTTAAAAAAAGAGATGCAATTTTCCCCGTTTTGTGATTCTCAGAATAGCTCAGAGAAGTAGGTTAAGTAGAGAAATATGGCTAACCCAAAAAGCTCTGATGACTTGAACCAATAGTGGGTTTCACTTACCTTCGCTACCGGTTCAGAACTCCTCATGCACAAAGCATCCATGATGACATCCGGACGGGTGGGCAAAGCCTGCCTCCGCCACCGCTACCAATTCACCTGAAAGGGGGAAACTGGTAGAAACCTACCACTGACTTGAACCCAGGTCTTCTCTTTATTCCAATATTATTGGGCATTCGTAGAAGAAATGCTGCTCTGGTATTACTGGGAATACCTGGGTGGATGTTTGCGCCTTTGAAGGCACTTAATAAGTTATGCAATAGCATTCAATGGATATTTATTACCAACACTTATCCCAGCACCCTGTGGGAGATGGGCTCGATTAATCACCAAATTTGATTTGGAAGTCATTCCAATTAGAAAAAGAAGTCAACCTGGACTGTTCGTTGGAAGGACAGATCTTGAAGCTGAAGCTCCAATATTTGGCCACCAAATGAGAAGAGAGGATTCCTTGCAAAATACCCTGATGTTGGGAGAGATGGAAAGCAAAATGAGAAGAGGACAGCAGAGGATGAGAAGGTTAGATAGTGTCATCAACTCAATGAATATGAATTTGGGCAAACTCCAGGAGACAGTGGAGAACAGGGGGCCTGACATGCTATAGTCCATGGGGTTGTGGAAAATCAGGCAGGACCAGGGGTGAAATCCAGCAGGTTATGACAGGTTCTGGAGAACTGGTAGTGGAAATTTTGAGTAGTTTGGAGAACCGGTAGCGGAAATTTTGAGTATTTTGGAGAACCGGCAAATGCCACCTCTGGCTGGGTCCAGAGTGGGGTGGGAATGGAGATTTTGCAATATTTTCCCCAGGAGTGGGAAGAGAATGGGGATTTTGCAGTATCCTTCCCCTGGAGTGGGGTAAGAATGGAGATTTTGCAGTATCCTTCCCCTGCCACGCCCACCAAGCCACACCCACAGAACCGGTAGTAAAAAAAATTGGATTTCACTACTGGGCAGGATTTAGCGACTGTACAACAGCAGCTTATAAATGTGGTTCCAGCATCACTCTACTGCCAAACTGGGGCTGACTTACATTACCAATATAAATGAAGGCAGAGGTTGCAGGTCTCATATTAAGAATATAGATTAGTGATATCTCCAATGGTCCCTGATTTAGCTTGTTCAGCTTTGTGTAGCTCAGTGACCAAACATCCGTTTTGCATTCAGGAAGTTCAAGGTTCAGGTCCTTATAAAAATCTGGAGACCTACTACTTGTCTCCTTTGAGAATTCTAGATTGCTTTCTATATTGACAAGTCATATCCAGTACATGTCTTCCTTGGGTTTCAGCAATGAACAGCAGTGAGCATATGGATCCTCAAAAATCACAACTGTAGATGCAGTGATGGCTAACCTTTTTGCCATCCCGTGCCAAAAGTGGGGGGAGCACTGTGGGGTCACATACATGCATGCCCACATCCATAATTCTATGCACCCTGCCCCCCCCATGGGCCCCCCGCTTTTGGCACGCAATGGCATGGTGGGCCCGGTAGGCCTGTTTTTTTACTCTCCCCAGGCTCCAGAGCCTTTCTAGGAGCCTGGGGAGGGCAAATACAGCCTTCCCCCACCCCCAAGGCCCTCCGGAGGCCGGAAGCAATGTGTTGCCTGACTTTTGGTGGGCCCAGAAGGCCCGAAAATTAGCTGGCTGGCACACGCATGCGTGCTGGAGCTGAGCTAGCGTGCCCACCGATATGGCTCATGCCACCTGTGGCACCCGTGCCATAGGTTCGCCATCATGGTACTAGGGACTAGCAGTTGAATCTTTTTACCCATAAACAAATGCTACAACTGTCATTCATGTTTGTATCTTCTAAGAACATACGGTCTTAATTTTGAAATGGAACTGAATAAGTTAACGACTGCAAGTGGTATGACAGTAGTTCATCTCCTGATTAGTACCTTTTCGTATTTATCCATCCAGATTTTATAAGAATAAAAGTTTTAATTCATGTCTTTAAAGATACCAATCTGATCTTCGTCTAAAACGTTGCTGGTTTGTAGATTGGAACACACTGATTTTGGCAAGGCAGTTTTCACTTTGAAAAGTCATATGACAATGTCTTTTTGCAGAGGCATTTTAGGATATTTGTACAAAAAACATGTATATGAGAAAAAGATTGCAAATAATGTAGAATGTCATTACAGTAATGCAATAGAATAGATTTTAGAAACCTCAAATTCAGCAGGAATATGGGGCTAGTTGCTTGGTTATCACAAAGAGCCAGCACTGTCCGAAGATGTCTCCGTGGTCATGTGGCCGGCATAACTAAACACCAAAGGAGCACGGAACGCCGTTACCTTCCCACCAAAGGTGATCGCTCTTTTTCTACTTGCATTTTTTACGTGCTTTCGAACTGCTAGGTTGGCAGAAGCTGAGACAAGTAATGGGAGCTCACCCCATTACGCGGCACTAGAGATTCGAACCGCTGAACTGCCGATCTTTTGATCGACAAGCTCAGTGTCTTAGCCACTGAGCCACCATGTCAGTGGTCAGCAGGAAGATGGGGCCAGTTGCTTTGTTGTCAGTAGCCCTTCAAGCCTGTTATGGAAGCATCTTTGGGAGTGGTAAAAATGCATTTTGTCTTTAAATGAAGCCTATATGCTTAGAGAGGGTTAACTTCTCCAAACCATAATGGCCAAGTTAATCATCTCATAGTCCTTCCTCCTTCGCCCACAGGGATAAAATATGCTCATATTGAGCTTATCTTTCAAATTTATATTCTGAGCTCATTTTGTCTGCAGGAGGCCTGCAAACAGGGTCTGATTAAATTATTTGAGAGTCCAGTGCAGAGAAGCTTAAAGAACTAGATATTTTTTACATTTTACTATGAAATTATATAAACTTGAATAGCAAACTAGCAAAACTCTTGATCAGTACTTAATTATCCACCAGTGATTGCTGCTTAAAAATGAGATCTCACAGAATTTTAGATATTTAAACACAAGCTGGTATATTTAAATACAAATACAAATATTTAAATAAAAGTTTGCAAATATGAGAAGCTTTATTAAGAGAAAACACTTGTAAACCTAGTAACTTCAATAGCTATTAAAATATAAGCTATTAGGCAGTTGGGCTTTTTAAAGACACTGTCAGCCAGAATAGATAATAGATAATAATGTAAATATGTGTAGCTTTATTATAAATGGGAATCATCGCTTCAGATTATCCAGAAGGGATCCAGAAATTTAAAATAATTCCAGTGAGAGACAGGATAATGTAGCCAATACCTTACTGAACTAAGACTTGGAAAATCAAAATTAATACATCTTCAATTTTGTGAAACTAAGGAAGTGATTTTTATCTTCCTTAGCCCAACATGGAAAAAATATCTTTATCAATAAATAAACACTGTACTCCAATGTAGATTATGTTCATTTCACTACCAGTCCCAAATAAATAACATATTAGCTACATTAAATGGAAAGCAGCCTGACTACTCTTTAGAAGGCCAGATTCTGAAGATGAAACTCAAATATTTTGGCCACCTAATGAGAAGGAAGGACCAGTGGTGAAATTCAATTTTTTTTACTACCGGTTCTGTGGGTGTGGCTTGGTGGGCGTGGTGTGACTTGGTGGGTGTGGCTTGGTGGGTGTGGCAGGGGAAGGATACTGCAAAATCTCCACTCCCATCCCACTTCAGGGATAGGATACTGCAAAATCTCCATTCCCTCCCCACTCCTGGGGGAAGGATATTGCAAAATCTCCATTCCCACCCCACTCTGGAACCAGCCAGAGGTGGTATTTGCCATTTCTCTGAACTACTCAAAATTTCCACTACCGGTTCTCCGAACTACTCAAAATTTCTGCTACCAGTTCTCAAGAACCTGTGAGAACCTTCTGGATTTCACCCCTGGGAAGGACTCCCTGGAGAAGAGCCTAATGGTGGGAAAGACTGAGGCCAAAAGAAAGAAGGGGATGACAGAGAATGAGGTGGCTGGATGGAGTCACTGAAGCAGTCAGCGTGAGCTTAGATGGACTCTGGGGGATGGTAGAGAATAGGAAGGTCTGGAGGAACGTTGTCCATGGGGTTTCGATGGGTCGGACACAACTTCCCAACTAACAAAACAAAAGTATTCCCTCTAACAGGTTTTATGATATCAAATTGTCAAGAGATCTTCTACATATCTTTCTTCCTTCCTTCCTTCCTTCCTTCCTTCCTTCCTTCCTTCCTTCCTTCCTTCCTTCCTTCCTTTCCTATTGTAATTTCTTCATTTGATTGTTGTGAGCCACCCAAGCGGGCAGGGCAGCATAAAAATTTAATAAATTGTTATTTTTTTTCCATCAGTTTTCCCGCATATCATATCGTTCTCCAAACGGATAGATCGATTGATTGTATTTTTAGCTCACCAAATCAATTAGACGCTCAGTGTTTTGTTTTTTTCCCCTGTAATAATCCCAATGTCCAAATTATTCTGGAAAAATAAGAGTTGATTTCAACTCCACAACCTCATTATTAGGAAACAATTAGTGTATCTATTTAGTTAACTATGCCCCAAACTTCTTCCATAGGTGAATAAAATTGGAAAAAAAGTCATACTCATTGGTTCTGGGGTGTGGTTTAGCTCATAAAACTGGAGATACCTTCCTAGCCTTTAGGGTGAAATGCTTGCAAGAAGGCTGCGTTTGAGGATCGCAAGCAGAGAAGCTGGGTTTGAACAAGCAAAAGTACGTCATACACCTCCTGAAGAGGAGAGATCAAAAGAACACCTTCAGAAGAAAGGATGATGGGGTGGGATTGGTTTTGTTCAAGGCAAATATCAAGTGAAAGATGAGGGCAACGTTGCTGTAAATTTTTGCAAGCCTTAAAGGCAAAGAAGAAGGGATGTGGTGGCTCAGTGCCTAAGATGCTAAGCTTGTCAAACGAAAGGCTGGCAGTTCAGCGGTTTGAATCCCTAGTGCTGCATAATGGGGTGAGCTCCCGTTCCTTGTCCCAGCTTCTGCCAACCTAGCAGTTCGAAAGCATGTAAAAAAAAATGCAAGTAAAAAAATAGGGACCAACTTTGGTGGGAAGGGAACAGCGTTCTGTGCACCTTTGGTGTTTAGTCATGGGGCACATGACCATGGAGATGTCTTTGGACAGTGCTGGCTCTTCGACTTAGAAACGGAAATGAGCACCGCCCCCTAGAGTCGGGAACAACTAGCACATAGGTGCGAGGGGAACCTTTACCTTTAAAGACAAAGATGGGCCTTCAACACAAAAGATGTTACTTCTTCTGACAACATAGAAGAAAGACAACGGCTTGAGTGACATGGCAGGACGATCCATACAATGTTTTGAACACATTCTCTGACTCTCAATGCCTGCTTTCTTTTTGAACAGTAAAATTAAGACTGAAAATTAAGTCCTTTTGGCTGCCAACAGAGAGATAAATGTATCTTCCTATCAAACAAGGAGAAGTTACTTTAGAGCCAAGTCAAAATCATTCCACTTTTCTTATACATAATCAGCAGGTATAAAAATAAATACCTTGTTTTCAACAGTATTGAATATACCCTGTTTCCCTGGAAATAAGACATCCCCTGATAATAAGCCCAATTGGGCTTTTGAGCGCATGCGCTAAAATAAGCCCTCCCTGAAAATAAGCCCTCCCCGAAAATATTTAAATACATGTGCAGCAAGTCCCCGCCATTTCCTCTGGTTAGGGTTAGGGAGACAGAACTGGAAATCAGGTAAGACTGCAAGAGGAGCCCCGTCTTGCTCCACACGCCCCCAAATAATAAGACCTCCCCCAAAATAAGGCGCAGCACTTATTTCGGGGTTCAAAAAATATAAGACAGGGTCTTATTTTTGGGAAAATACGGTGTGTATATGTATATATATGTGTGTGTGTGTGTGTGTGTGTGTGTGTATGTCGTGAATGCGACTGCTTGAGAGCTCCTTACGCTGTTAATTAGGCTGTGCTGAAGCTGAAAGGAGCTGTTTTTTCTTGCTGTTGCTTGCAAGGAGGTGACTGCTGCGAGGTACAGGCCAAAGGGTGGGGGCCAGTAAGTGGGCAGAGCTACATTCAGTGTATAAGACGCACCTAAATTTTCACCACTACCACCCCTTTTATGGGAGAAAAAGGTGTGTCTTGTACTCCGAAAAATATGGTATTCTCTTTTATATGGGCTAAAACTGTGTTCAACCTCTAGGACTGAGTGCAAAACAAAGAAAGTAAAAATAGCTGAGGAAAAAAAATGCTGGTTAATTTAGTTCCATTAGCCTCAATATCTCTGTCTGAATAACAAGGAATATTTTGCTGTGGTGTTCTGCACTCTCTTCTTCCATCTTATTCCTAAACACCACAGTTAGGAATTTAATAGGAGTACCAAATCTGGCCTGCAAAAATCCACATAATTACAGCTCAGCAAAATGCTAGCCTTTTCGGTATACCTTTGCTACCATCTAGCGGTCACCTGGATTTTTACCCTCGGAGAGGAAAAAAGCTCTAGAAATAGAATCACATAATTTTGTAATGACTCTGAACTTATTTTTAGTAGAGCAGATTTCAAAGCCAATGCATTCACTAACGTTTAGTACCAACCAGGAATTTTTGTGGAGAAGAAAAGAAAACAATATCCTGGCATGTGCAGTGTGTCCTTGTTGAATGCATGGACAAGCATGGACATAGCATCGAAGTCCACGTGTTTCACACTCAAAAGGTTTAATCTTGAACAGAAGGGGAGAAAAAAACAAGCAAAAGGGATGCTTCATTTCAGAAGAACAAACAATGTCTTTAATGACAAGCGTCAAACAATTTGTTCACTAAGCGTCCAGGCTATGCAATCATTTCACCCAAAGTGAAACAAATATACCTTGTAAGTGCTATTAAATAAGCAGTCTCTCTCTCTCTTTCTTCTCTTTCTCTCTCTTCCTTTCTCTCACTTTCTCTTCCTGTCTCTGTGTATGTCTCTTCATCTTTCTCTCTCTCTCTTCCTCTCTCTCTCTTCCTCTCTCTCTTCCTCTGTCTCTCTTCTTCTTTCTCTCTCTTCCTTTCTCTCTTCCTCTGTCTCTCTTCTTCTTTCTCTCTCTTCCTTTCTCTCTCTCTTCACCCCTCTCTCTCCATCTTTCTTTCTCTCTCTTCCTCTCTCTCTCTTCTTCTCTTTCTCTAGCTCACTTCCTTTCTCTCTCTTCCCTCCTCTCTCCGTTTCTTTCTCTTTCTTTCTCTCTCTCTTCCTTTCTCTCTCTTCTCTTCCTCTCTGTCTTCCTTTCTCTCTCTCTCTTTCTCTCTCTTTTCTCCCCCTCTCTCTCCATCTCTTTCTCTTTCTTTCTCTCTCTCTCTTCCTTTCTCTCTCTTCTCTTTCTCTCTCTCTTCTCTTTCTCTCTCTTCCCCATCTCTCTCTCTCTCTCTCTCTCTCTCTCTCTCTCTCTCTCTCTCTCTCTCTCTCTCTCCCTCCCTCCGCCCTCTCTTCCTCTCTCTCTTCCTCTCTCTCGGAAGGAAGGAAGGAAGAAAGGAAGGAAGGAAGGGTATTTCTATAATTGAAGATGGTAGAGAGACATGTTGATAAAAATAGGATTGCCAACATGATCGCCAACATCTGATGACGACTATGACAGAAGAAGAAGAAGAAGAAGAAGAAGAAGAAGAAGAAGAAGAAGAGGAGGAGGAGGAGGAGGAGGAGGAGGAGGAGGAGGAGGAGGAGGAGGAGGAGGAGGAGGAGGAGGAAAAGAAGAAGAAGAAGAGGAGGAGGAGGAGGAGGAGGAGGAGGAGGAGGAGGAGGAGGAGAAGAAGAAGAAGAAGAAGAAGAAGAAGAAGAAGAAGAAGAAGAAGAAGAAGAAGAAGAAGAAGAAGAAGAAGAAGAAGAAGAAGGAGAGAGAGAGACCTAGATTTCTCTCTCAAAGGGAATAGATTGAGCAGTATATTATGTATTGTTATCTCCAAAGGGTACTTATAAAATTGAGCCAGATGACTGTAGAAAGTGAACACATCAATTGTACCTCATTTTGCTCTGGCAACCACATAAAAGCCATTGCTTTATAGGTCAACTTCTTGAAGGAGCAGCTGCCAGTGAGTCACAGTCCTAATCAAGTCTTCTGGAGTTGCATAGCTATTAAGGAGAGCTTTTTTTTGCCCATCAACAAACCTATCATTGAAGGCCCAGGATTCAATGATTCACATGACTGACTTTTTAATCTTGAGTTTCTTTTTAATTGGGATTTTGAATAAGGGGGAAAGGATAAACCCTGGGATATAGCAACTTACTATGCTGGAAGTACAACAACAAGTGATAAGAATACTAATTGCTGCTTCAAATTCGCTCTTTTAAGAAGGGAAGGGTCTGGGGGAGACGAAAAATCTTCAGGCCCTCCCATTTGGAAGCAGTATCTTTAGATTTTGCACAATTTTTCCCCCATTACTAATTCCCGCCCTCAGTTTTTGAGCTTCAAGTATTTAATTAAGATCTACATTTATATTTTGGGGCAAGATTTTTTTTTTATAGGTGAAGTGTGAGTGTCATGTTGACAACATGTGGTTATTTTCTATGTGTCAAACTCCAAGTAAATCCTCAACTGCCAAAATTACTGTCAAATCCTGATTACCATGTCATGTCTGTCATGTACAAAATAGCACTATATGTTAAATTTAAAAGACCGTCACAACATCCCCCACCAAAATCTGTTTTGAAATCACATCTCATAGGAACCAATTATCTGGCAAAAAATATTCAGATGCCTAATAAATTACCTGAAAGATACTTGGCCCTTAGAAGTCACCAAAAGAAATTCTGGAGAAGTCTTTAGGAGTTTGTTCATTTCAGTTTAGGGAATTTGCAGTAGAGTTTTCCCCCAAATGCAGCCTTTAAAAAGAAGGCAGTATGGATTTTAGAAATGTTTCGAAGTATAAAATGTAAGCTAGACTTTTTTCCCCCTCCTTTATTTGTATTATACTTTACTATTTTTTTTAATCTTGAAGTTGGAAAAATTGTCTTGTTAGTTGTGCATGCATAAAATCAATCAATCAATCAATAACTTTTTCAATAATTTTTTAAAAAGATAATAAAACAAGGGGTGGGAATGAATGAATGAATGAATGAATGAATGAATGAATGAATTTTTTTTAATGACCCTGTAGTTCCTTAATTAGGATCACCCAGTTGGGGCAACTGGGTGAGGCTCAGTATTTACTGGCCGTATGCCCTTCCTAATGCCTATGCAGAGTTCACAGGAGCTATTTTTTCTTCTTTGTGTCCTATGAAAGAAACATATGTTGCTACCTAGGATTCAATTCTCAATTTTTTGAGTGAGAGGTGATATTTTCACCACTAATGAACCTCAAACAAATAAATGAATTAATCTTGTATATTGTCCATCTCACAGTGATTACACACAATCACTGTGTGTAATTTTGAATGGTGTCCACAGTAAAAATCCAAACTAAACAGCCAACCTAAATCAACCATTGAAACCAATTAAAGCCAGTTTAAAAACACATGTAACTCAAGGAGGGCAGTTTGATATCAGATGCTGGCTGATATCCTTTTTTCAGAGCCTGCTCCTGCCTGCATCCATAAGAGTGCAGAGCTCCAGAAATGCATTTTTCATTTTGATCTGGCAAGCTGAAAGGGTTTGGACCTGGGAAGTCCCCTGAAGCTCCATTTGCCATTACAATAGGGATCAGCTCTTCTATTTTGCACGCTTGGCAGCTGTTCTGAATGACAAATGAGCCATGGAAAAATATTATAACAGCTAAAGGCCAGTAACCTGTTTGAGCTAGTTCTGCGAGTCCAAGGTTTTCCCTCCGTGAGTGAAAGTACAGAGATATTCCAGAACTTTAAAAAAGAAAAAAAGAAAAGAAAAGAAATCTGGAGAACTCTGTAGTTTTAAAATGCTATTTGTTCCTGGCAGATGGGGAGGGGAGGAACTGCCTTGAACTTCGTTCCTACCCTGCAATTAGTACATGATTTGTGCAGTTATCTTGTTTCACCAGAAATTAAATCTTAAGGTTTTGGGGGAATAAAACACCAAACAATTAACAGAATTGCTAAGAGTAAATTATAGGCCCTCCTTTCTTATGGAAAGAAGATTAGGGAATTCCTACCAAGTAGCTCATCCTCATTACATTTATATATATATATATGGTTAAAATTACTGGCAAACTTTCACATTTTTTCTTTAACCATATCAGTTTCCTATTTAGGCCTGGCCAGATTGGTGGTCAGGGGGTTTGCAGAAAAGTTTTAACCTCTGCAAAAGTGGCAGGAATATTTTTTTTCCCCAAACACACCCTGCCCCACATCTTGTTCTCATGGAGTAAAAGACGCTAGGCCAATGCTAGGAAGCAGGTTGAGACTGCATCTCTTGATGTTTTAATGAATCTGACCATACCAAGTAGTGGAGCCAGAAGCAGTTCCACTTCAGCTCAAGGTATCAACAAAACCCAGTTTGCCACTAATATGTGATTGGAGGTGACAACTTTTCTCTGAAAATTAGTTTGATCTGACTCATTTCCTTAATGGAAGAGTTCTGATTTTGTTTTTTTTTTCAGTGGAACATTTCACTCTAAGACTAAGAGCAAGGGGCATCTTCACATACACATGCACAGAAGCCCCTTTTAGCAGTGGTTCTACTGCTCTGATCCACACATCAATGAGAAGTGCTTATTTGATCTGGGTGCTGCTCTGAGGGGATATTTCAATCAATGTTTCATCCAACTGATGCGCCTTTTTAAAAAGCTCCTACCTGGTGTTTATTCTCAAGAATTATGGGGGTGGGGGGATCTGCTGTTTGAGACCTCAAAGGCCTGAAGGTCTTTCCTACCAGTAAAAGACAATAAATTCTCTTTATTCTGTGTTGGTATGCCTGTCCTCAAACCCGTATCCTGTTGTGAACATTACACATTAGAATGGATTCCAAGAAAACAAACAAATTCAAAGGGGGAATAAAAGTGATCAGAACTGATTTGGCCAATTCGATTCATATTTCTAATTCAATTCACAAAATCAAAGTCAATTTGGAGTTGTTATTGGATAAACTTTGGAGCAAATCACTGAATCAAAGAAATGCACAATCCACCTGCCACAATCACTACCGGATCGCCCGATCCGGTCTGAACCAGGAACATTTCACTCCTGCAACTGAGACACCTATGTGCCACCTTCAAGAGGTAGCGACTTCACCAAAATGATTTCATTCCATTTCCATTTAGCTTTTGCGCTGTTACAAAAATCAGCTGTATCATATGACCATCTGATACATGCAGCTTTAGACAAGTAGAGAAAGAGTGAAAAAAAAAAATGAAAAGCCAGAACCAAAGTTCTTCCTTTTGAGACCCATTCATTTGCTGCATATCAAAAAAGGAATATATCATTATCAGATGCCATATCACATAACAGGGGAGGCCAAAAAGAAGAGATAACAGGAATGCCATGAGAACAAAAATTGGAATTATTCATGGATGGCGTGAGTACAACAGCAGAGGACCTCTTGAAATCTGTAATTTGGCCCTTAGAGTGACCAGATCATCTATAAATCACATCTTCAGATAATAAAATTATAGATCTACAGAATAATGCCTACAGGGATGTCAAAACTTACATGCACCTGGATAGTTTTGTAAAAAATAAACCAGAATTGCAAACCAGTTTGCAGTATTTTAGATTTGGGTTATTTCTTAAATATTTTATATAGTATGTCTTAACATGAGTGTTTGGTATGTCCATGCTCATTAACTGTAATAAACAATTTTTTAAAAAACAAATACATATTTTTAATTAAACACAAGAGAAAACCAAACATCCCTTTTTGTAAAATGAACACTCATTCTCTCATCCTTTGCAACCCACCCAACAATTTATCCTGTTTCCTGCAGCATGAGAATTCATTGATCACATGCTGTAGAGAATAAGGGAGGTAACCTTGACAGAAATATGCAAGAACAATTATCTGGGCAAAGAGGGGTTGATGTATTCTTTAAGTCCTGGGAAATGAGATAATGTTTGGAAGTGACTCAGGACTTGCAAGACTGATGTCAGCTCCCCCAGGTAAACCAGACCAGACTATCAATTCCCTGGAAAGACCTACAAAAGACCAACACTTTATTGAAATTAGTCACAGTAACAGAATCTTGCAAGTCGGATTGGGCTACATATCCTCCTCCTTCTTATATGTCAATGAATCAGGGAAGTGTTGGCCTGAGCCGCTTCCAAATATTATCTTGTTTCCTAGGACTTGTTTCTAGGTAACGGTTCTTGCATATTTCTGCCAGGGTCACTTCCATTACTCTCTGTGTATGCCTATAAATGGATGGATTCTCACCCAGAGACCTTGCAGTTTGGTTATTGTTCCTCGAGGTGTCATCTGAAATAACCATCTAAGGTTCTCTGTGTGCTATTTCCATTATGGAAGGAATCCAGGCAGCTCTTCTTCTTCATCTTGACGTTTATCAAGGTGAATGTCTTTCTTTCGTAGATAGTAAGAATTGTTTTCAAGTCTCTGTTTCAGTCTAAACTGCACCGCAGATGTATCTTCTACAAATTCAAATGAATTATTATTACAGTTATCCTGATATTCCCTGTCCAGTCATGCTTTTTTCACTGAACTGCAAATGAAACTAGAACATATTGCAAGGTGATATGGCAGGAAGGACATGTTCTGACGGAAAATAGGGTCATGGGAAAGGAATCCATTGTAAAGGGTTTCTTTGGGAGCAGAGCTCCTCAAGACAAATACAGCATGCTGTCTTTTTTCTATTGTATATTTGCACAGCTATATTGGTGGCCAATGAGAGAGAACCTCCCACCATTCCTGAAAGAAACTGTCTAGGTATCAAGAAGAAATACCCTACCACAGGTAGTCCTCAAATTATAACCAAAACTGAGCCCCAAATCTCTGTTGCTAAGTGAAACAGCTATCAAGTGAATTTCGCCCAGGGGTGAAATGTAAAATGTGTTACTACCGATTCTGTGGGCATGGCTTGGGGGGGGGGGTTAATGTGACTGGGTGGGCATGGCCAATTTTTTTTTCTTTTTAACTTTTCAAAGCATTTTTTCTAATGCTTTGAAAAGCCTCTGCCGATCAGGTAACTCAGCTGGGATCGTCAGAGACTTTTCAAAGCATTTTTTTACCACCTCTTCGGCCAAGAGGTTGCAGGAAAAAAAAATGCATTGAAAAGCCTCTGATGATCTCAGCTGAGCCGCACGATCATCAGAGGCTTTTTTTTTAACTTTTAAAAGCATTTTTTCATCGGAAGAGGTTGTAGAAAAAAAATGCTTTTAAAGCTTTTTTAAAAAGCCTCTGATGATCGTGCGGCTCAGCTGGGCATGGGGGGGGGGGCCTGCAGGGATTTTTGCTACCGGTTCTCTGAACCGCCCACCGCCATCTCTACCGGATTGGGCGATCCAGTCTGAACCAGGAGTATTTCACCCCTGGTTTCACCTCATTTTACAGCTTTTCTTCCCACCGTTGTTCAGTGAATGAGTGCAGATGCTAAGTTAGTAAAATGGTTGTAAAGTGAATCCGGCTTTCCTATTGACTTTGCTTGTCAATGGGGTCTTTAAGGTCACAAAGGAGGATCCCATGACCACTGGGACACTGCAACTGTCATAAATATGAACCAGTTGCCAAGTGTCCAAATTTTGATCACATGACTGCAATGGTTGTCAGTGTAAAAAAGTCCATTTGTTGTATGGTAAGTCCATTGTGACTTTGAATCGTCACTAAACAAACGGTCTTAAGTCAAGAACTACCTGTATTAACCCCAGATCATTTACTTCATCTTTCTGAATAGTATTGCTGACCCTGGAATATAATTTGCCCCTGCTCTGCTTTAGTCCTTTAGTCTAAGATCCCTGTTTCCCCAGACATGTAAAGGTAAAGGTAAAGGTTCCCCTCGCACATATGTGCTAGTCGATCCTGACTCTAGGGGGTGGTGCTCATCTCTGTTTCAAAGCTGAAGAGCCAGCGCTGTCCAAGGACATCTCCGTAGTGATGTGGCCAGCATGATTAAATGCCAAAAGTGCACAGAACGCTATTACCTTCCCAACAAAGTGGTCCCTATTTTTCTACTTGCATTTTTACATGCTTTCGAACTGCTAGGTTGGCAGAAGCTGGGACAAGGAACGGGAACTCACCCTGTTACGCGGCACTAGGGATTCGAACCGCTGAACTGCCGACCTTTCGATCAACAAGCTCAGCATTTTAGCCACTGGGCCACCGCGTCCTTCGATGTGAGACATGAGACCAAAACAAAAGTTTAAAACAGATGTAGAAACTTCAGTGGCACCCGCAGTGCCAAAATGGAGGTGGCATTTCCATCTAGTTAATGGATGACTATGTATTAAAGGACTACCTGCACAAGCACACTCACACATACAGACACATTCTGCAAAAGCTGTAGTAAATTAATACGAGCTGTGAGAGCACAATCTCTGCCTTCATATAGGTCAGAACTGCCTATCACTTGCCTACCTGTCTTTAATGGTACCCAAAATACACTGCCTGAGGTGGCTGCTTTCCTTTGCCTGGGTAGAGCTGCCTCTGGCATTGTCAGCTCGTATCGCCCAGAGTCCCCAGACTATTACTCTTCTTATGACAATCCATGTAGCTTAACACAACCTACCTTTTTGCTCTTTCTCTCTCTCTCAAACTATTAACTTTCAACACCCTGTCTAATCAATTGTCAGGCAATTCCTCAGAGATGCTCCCAAGTGAGAAGTTATACTATTAAGCAAAGATTCCTAATTTTTAACAGACGCAGAGAGTTAGATGGATGGATACAAAGACTGCTGTGTGTGTGTGTGTGTGTGTGTGTGTGTGTGTAAGAGAAAGAGACAGAGAGAGAGAGAGAGAGAGAGAGAGAGGATAGACAGACAGTCAGACAAAAAGACAGACAGAGATAATGCAGACAAAAAGAGTAAGGTTTTTGTAATAGCTTAACCATTAAAAATATTTAGATTAATTCAGGTAACCTCAATGAAGCATTCAAAGTGTATGTGAGAAGTTATACTATTAAGCAGATTCCTAATTTTTAATAGAGGCAGAGAGTTTGATGGATGGATACAAAGATTGATATGTCTGTCTGTCTGTGTGTATGAGAAAGAGAGAGAGAGGATAGACAGACAGCAGGCAGGCAGACAGACAAAAAGACAGACAGACATAGTGCAGCAGAAAGAGTAAGGTTTTTGTAATAGCTTAACCATTAAAAATATTCAGATTAATTCAGGTAACCTCAATGAAGCATTCAAAGTGTATGTGATCCCTGTTATAATTAGCACAGCTCTTCCTCAGACCTGTAAGTGCCTATTTCTAGCATAAGTAGAACTGGACACAAAGGACATTTCAAAATAACTGCCAAACTTCTGGTCATGGAAACTGAATAAAATATATAAAAATATATTTTCCCCAAAGGAGCAAGAACTTCTGCAATATTTTTTCCATCGTAAAAACTTCTTATGGATGATAAGACAACCACTAATAGGAAAAATCTCCAGAGCAAAGGAGTTTCCGCCTATTGCTTAACACATTGTAAGCCGCCCTGAGTCTCCGGAGAAGGGCGGCATATAAATCGAACCAATAAATAAATAAATAAGATCTTCCTTGATCTTTAATACAAACATGGGAAGCAAGGAAGCTGCAGACCCCTGGATAAAGGTCTATGCCAGGGGTGAAATCTAGCAGGTTCTGACAGTTTCTGGAAAACCGGTAGCGGAAATTTTGAGCAGTTCAGAGAACTGGCAAATACCGCCTCTGGCTGGCCCCAGAGTGGGGAGGTAAGGGGGATTTTGCGGTATCCTTCCCCCAGGAATGGGGTGAGAATGGAGACTTTGCAATATCCTTCCCCCAGGAGTGGAGAGGGAATGGAGATTCTGCAGTATCCTTCCCCTGCCACGCCCACCAAGCCATGCCCACCAAGCAACACCACACTCACCAAGCCACGCCCATAGAATTGGTAGTAAAAAAAATTGGATTTCACCACTGGTTATGCCTTGATCCACCCATCCCTCAGTCCCCACATAAACAACCTCCAGGATGAAGGGCAAAGACACCATGCTATGTTTATGAAAACTGTCTTGGAATTCTCTTTTTCTTGGGAAGAAATTAGCAGCGATCCTTTCTTGTGGATGCAAGAAATAAGGGCTCATAGAAAACAACATAGGAGAAAAATAAGAAAGAGTTAATACTTAGGCCAGTTTTGGTGAACCTTTTCAGCACCGAGTGTCAAAACCGAGCTCGCGCGGGGGAGCGCCGGAAACCGGAAGAGCAGTTCCCCGGTATGCGGGTGCATGCCAGGAAGCTGAGCTTCCATTTTCTAGTGTGCGCATGCATGCCGGTCACCTGGTCTTCCAGCTTCTAGTGCACATGTGCACACGAAGACCAGCTGACTAAAATGTGCATGCGCGCCAGGGAGCTGCTCTTCCGATTTCCGGCACTATCACGCGTGAAGACCAGCTGGCTGGTGCTCCAGAACTCAGAAGAGCAACAGGCAACAGGCTGGCATGCCTGAAGAGATGGCTCTGCGTGCCACTTCCGGCATGCATGCCATAGATTCGCCATCACTGACCATAGGCAGCTTCTTGGTTTCCAATTGAACCATCGGTAACAGGTTTTCCCAGCATGGTCTTTCACACATGCAGTTCTCCTAATAAAGCAGAGCCAGAAAGGCTAGTGAGCAGGGACGAGGGAACAAATACAGGTAGTCCTCGACGTACGACCACAATTGAACCCCAAATTTCTTTGTAAAGTGGATTCTGCCCCATTTTAAAACCTTTCTTGCCGCAGTCCTTCAGTGAATCACTGCTGCTGTTAAGTTAGCAACATGGTTGCTAAGTGACTCTGGCTTCCCCACTGACTTTGCTTGTCAGAAGGTCGTAAAAGGGATCACAGGATTCCTGAAACACAGCAACGGTCGTAAGTATGAACCAGTTGCCAAAACAATCTGAATTTCTATCCAGTGACCATGGGGATGTTGCAACAGTCCTAAGTGTGAAAAATAGTCAGAAGTCACTTTTTTCAGTACTGTTATAACTTCGGACAGTCACTAAATGAGCTGTTGTAAATGGAGGACTACCTGTAACTACTATATTGGGAGTCGAAGACAAGGAATGACTGCTCAATAAACCCCTAAGGTTTCCAAAAGAGGCCTAAAGGGAATAAACCTGGAAACTTTGACCAACGAAATAAATGCTCAATCACTCAAATTCTGGAAGGTTTTTTGTTTAGATCATTGGTTTATCTAGCTTAGCAGCTGTGAGCTAAAAAGATCCGTGACCAAAAGCAGCTCTGAATTCCCACCTTAATCTCCAAGGAAAAAACCTATGCCAACCTCCAAACATGGTACAAGCTGCTGAAAATCAGTTGGAAATATAGGTAATTTGGAGTAATATTATTCTGAACAATAAAATCCTGGTGTTAGCCACTGCTTAAACTTCTTAAAACTATCAGCTATTGTCCTTCCGATCCCACAGGGTTTCTTCCAGCTAATTGGGGAAGTGAGTTATGGTTCCAGTTTTGCTATATCAATATATCCAGGACTGATTTTAATATCCTCCTGCACACCGTCTTCCCTAAACAGAAATCCATCTTATTCAGTAATAGTAACGCTAATTCAAAGGCCATCCTGCAGAACTTCTGTTTTTATAGCTTCCAGAACTTCTCAAGATTGAACTGTCAACACTGAACAGCAAGCTACCGAGAGACAGTGGCAGAATTTTCCACTGATAATCATCGGGAAATGAAGAAGGGGAGTTAAAAGCCTACAAGAGGACTCCCCGTTGTGACTCTCAATGGTAAAACAACAACCACCATACTCCCAGCTACACAAGCGTTGCCTGAGAGTTACTATCTGATGCAGTCCACAGACTGCAGCACGAACAGCAGGGTTTCCTCCAATCATTTTAATGATCATCCAGATTTATAAGCTGTAGGTGATTTTTTTTTTTTAAAAAAGCATTCAATGGAAACATGAAACAAGAGGACTTGCAAGCCCAATCCATGTTCTGTCTCCAACATTCTTATCTTGATGGAGAAGATCAAAACCGACAATGTCCGTGGGCCTGGGGCACTGACTCAAATAAATGAAATAAATGTCTATTTTGGTCAACTCCAGGTCAACAAATGGAAAACAAACAAGGGTACGTCCAATTTTTCCCATGGGTCTAGCCTTGTGTCCATATTCTTGGATTCTGTTAATGCCTGAATGGTAGTTTAGTTGAATAACACTTGAATCCTATTGATTTTAAGGAGAACAAAGTGCAGCTAATTTGAGTCTGGTCTGGTTCCAACCACAGGAACATTAAGCAATAAATGAAGGGATTAACCAACTGAAATTCATGCAATTAATTGAATACAATTTCTATGATATACATAATAGCGGGAAGCATTCTAAGCAATTACAGTAATATTCCAGCAGAGAAAAATCTACTTAAATTGTGAAACTGGGGAGTGGGGGGGGGGGCAAGCTATTGGTTCAAATGCAAGTTACTTCCAATTCCCTAAAGTAAAATTTATCATAGATAAATGCAGTGTATGATCATTTCCTTGCTATTTCCATTTTCCATATTTTTTTTTCCTGGTGCTTAAGGATGATAATTGGAAAAAAGGACATTATTTCCAAAACAAAATCTTGCTGAAGATAAGGAAGGAGAAGAAATTAAGAAGGTAAACTTACTGTGTTGTCGGTCTTCTCTTTCCATCCGGATGCCATCTAGATATATAGGATTAACAGTGACCATCCAATGGACTGGAGAAGGCATCTTTAAACCTAGAAAGTCCAACATATGCAAAATGCTTGGCTGGATTGGTTACATCTGTACTAGATTATAATTCTTTCATTTTAGGAGGTTTATAAACAGTGGTGGGATTCAATTTTTTTTACTACTGTGGGTGTGGCTTGGTGGGCGTGGTATGGCTTGGTGGGCGTGGCTTTGTGGGTGTGGCAAGGGAAGGCTACTGCAAAATCTCCATTCCCATCCCACTCCAGGGGAAGGATATTGCAAAATCTCCATTCCCATCCCACTCTGGGGCCAGCCAAAGGTGGTATTTACCGGTTCTCCAAACTACTCAAAATTTCCACTAACAGTTCTCCAGAACCTGTCAGAACCTTCTGAGTAGCATCCCTGCTTATAAACTATAACTGATTCTATTAAATAAATATGGGAGACAAATAATCAAAGAACTAGTCTACATCAAATTCAGGCTTCCCTTGAAGGTCTCCTTAATACAACAGTTACTGATTATTTAAGGGAAGTGACTCCAACTACCTCTCAGCCTTCACACTTTGAAAAATAGTATTCAACTGGTATTCTGGAAAATACAGGGTTCAGACTAAACCTACAAGATTCTGTGCTTACATGCATCAATTGAAAGGACACAAGGATCTTTAAAATTTGAACAACTTGAGCAATACAAGACTGTTGTGTTAAATTCCTATCTCGACATCTTTTCCTACTGTTCTCTCATGCTCATTTGTACCTGGAGCATTAACTGAAGAGGAGTTCTGAAGTTGTTAGTTGAATTTGGTTGTCATATAAACTTAAAAACCTTAAATGGGACTAAGATGTCTGCTTACATCCCTATCTATAAACTTGTATGAGGTCAGTATGAGGGGTCCCGTTTATTGGGATGTTATTAATGAAGACCACACAATGTCATCCCTTCATCATATACAGTGGTGGGATTCATCCAGTTCGCACCACTTCGGGAGAACCGGTTGTTAACTTTCTGAGCAGTTTGGCAAACTGGTTGTTGGAGGAAATCATTAGGGCAGAGAACCGGTTGTTAAATTACTTGAATCCCACCACTGATCATATACCAGATTATGAAAGCAGAGTTATGGATGCTAATGCTATTTTTAAATATAAGCTTACAGTTACAGAAAATTTCAAGTCTGAATATGTCTCTACCCTCCCTCCCTTCCCTCCCTCCATCTTCATGAGATCCTGAGGCATTATCTCAGATTAAAGTTCTATCCAGTGGTGGGATTCAAATAATTTAACAACCGGTTGTCTGCCCTAATGACCATTTGGGTGGGCATGGCCATGTTGGGTATGGCCAGGGGGTGTGACAGGAAGGCACTCGGCCTCCTGCACCCCACTGGAAGCAAAAACGGGCTGCCGGGGGGAGACATGCAGCCCCCCCTGGAGTTGGTTCTACTTCACTTTACTACCGGTTTGCAACAGGATTGTGCATGCGTGTTCTCTTCGCTCGCTGACATCAGGTTTAGTGGGCAGAGCCTCCCTCCGGTTTTACTATCGCTTCTATAGAACCAGTCCGAACTGGGGGCAACCTACCACTGCCCCCCCCTGTGCCCCACTTTGGGCCTTCTGGGAGCAAAAATGGGTGGTGGGGGGACTCCCCCCCCCACGTGGGGAGAGCTAGCCAGCAATTTAACTATTGATTTGCCCAAACCATCCCGAACCGGCTGAATCCCACCACTAGTTCTATCCCATACTCAGATTTTATCTGACTTTTATCTTGGTTGTGGGTCTTCCTCCGGTTCCTCAAGGTTATTCCTACTGCTGATTACAGAATGAGAGATACCAGGGACATCATGGCCTTTTTTTGGCTTCCCAACCATGGAGTAGTGTTGGCTTCCCAACTATGGAGTTCTACTAGTAGGGCATTTCCCCCTCTTATATTTAGACCTAGAAAGCAGTTAACAATCTGGATTGTAACTAATGCAATTCGATAACCATTTCCTCTGTAAGACATTTAGCGTGCAAGAAAGCAACAGAGAGCACTCTGCTAATCAGATGGAGCAATATAAAATTATCCAAAAGCAGAGGGGAGGGAATGAAAATTATCTCCTAAGGAATTTTAGTCCAGTTAATATTGCATGAAATTATAATACTGCTTCATGCCGATACAATGGGCAAAAGCAACGGCCTAAGAACAGAGGGAGAGACAGTATTAAAATAAGTATTAAGTATTCTTTAAAATTACATCTACTTTTTTTAATAATCTCTAAAGTTGCCTCTATAATTTTAATTCTCCATTTGTACTTGGGGGATTATTTAATATAGGTGGCAAAACTGAAGAGGTTCCTCTTGATAAATATTCCCTGGATTCTCTAAAATTCTCAGAAACACTTTGAAAAAGGATTTCTTTTTCAAACTTTTAAAAATGAAAAATTAATTAAATATCATTTTATTCTAGCATATTCTGTATGGTTCTTCAGCAACACCCATGTATTTTTGTGATAGTTTTAAACATGGTTAAAAGCAAAGTTCTTTCCAAATAATACTCATAAACAATTGATTAGTCAGAAGCATATTCTGATAATCCTCTCCATCTAATCCTCCTTTGGAACCGTTCTCTGCCACCACCAAGGTAACACAGTCAAACATCAGGTCAGAGGCATATGATTATTTTAATCAATTGTTTGATTGTTTTAATCAATTTTGACAGGGCATTTTTAACTTCATCAAACTACAATTCCCAGGATTATTCTGAAATAATTCCCCTCAGAGTTAATGTGAAAATATACTGTAGATAGATCCCTCTTTACCTCACACACCCTTTTTGTAAATACAAGAGTTTTGATGTTGTACAATTCCCAGGATTATTCTGAAATAATTCCCCTCAGAGTTAATGTGAACTATACTGTAGATGGATCCCTCTTTACCTCACACACCCTTTTTGTAAATACAGGAGTTTTGATGTTGTTTGCAGGTAGACTATTCCTGAGGTATTTTTGATTGATAGTGATTTAACTGTGAATGTGCCTTAGTCCTCAAATCTGAACTGACCACTTATTTTGGCACTAGAAAACTAAATGAACAATCTAATCCTCTTTGCATGTTGCCTGGGAATTAAAGCCAGAGTGATAGAAACTGACATCCTTCCCTCATTCTCCTTGCTAGGCAATTCTCAGATGTAATATCATGCTAAAATAATTTTACCATCAGAGGAATGTTTTAGGAAAAAAAGGCCCCAGCATTGCTTTAATTAATCCCTTGCTGATAGAACCTCTGTATTATTTTTTTTTTTAATTTAGATTTTTTAATGTACATTTTATTTCTGCAAAGGCAACCCTGATTCCAGATTACACTGGATTCATCTCCATAGAAGCTACGGTTCTTGATGAGGAATAAAAAGAACTTTGAAACAGGAATTTTAAGTTGATTGCTCGTAAATGTAACTGACTTATTCAAATGTTCTTCTAATCTCTGACCTGTATAGAACATTCTAATCTAGAGACTGTGCCAAAGAAGTGTTTTTTATCACTTGTTTGCCAGAACAAAAAAATAAAATAAAAAAATAAACCAGAAATTATTGCCTGATTATCATGATTGAGGGAAAGATCCGAAGTGCAGAATAATATGGAACAAACATTCATGGCCCTCTCCAACAGGGATATTGCCCGAGTTGTCTATTCTTTTGCAAATTCTATTGCAATTTCAAACCAATCTGTGCTTATAAACTATGATTTGAAACGATGTGGAATTAACAGGTTCTCGTTCTTTGGGTCATGAATGAAATTATTTTTTTTTCTTTTGGCAGCCCCCATAATGCTGCTGTTGACAAATCAATGGAACAAGACAACAAGGCAATCCCAACTGCCTGGAAATTAAAAGTGGCCCAACTGGTTTTGCTTTGATTTTTTGAAAAAAAAGACAACAACCTGAAGTTGTGTGGGCAGGCCTTAGTCTAAGATTCCTGGGAATATGTACTGTTAAATATCTATGGCGCCTGTTGCATGACATGTATTGTGAGAAAGAGGCAAACTCTGTATTTTGTATGCAGAAGGTTAAATGCTGCAATTCTTTGCCAAGGTTAATTTGCTAGCACAGATATGCAAACTATGTCTCCATAAGCCTTTACTCCAGCTGATGCTCTTATTCATATATTTTGTTACTGCTTCTCCAGCTTGAAGGTCTGGAATAGTTGTTATTAATGCGGTAGCTATTACTATTATCATCACCTTAGTCATGCATATACCTGTTGAAAAGTACCTCTGTTTTAATTCAGCAGCGGTGGTCTCCAAATAGAGGGTGACAGTTTGTCATTTACAAAATTGCCACGTTCAATTGAATTGTGTTTTAGGCAGAGATTGCACCAAATGTAAAGCCATGGTTTACGAGCCACAATGGTTTAGTTCACACACATATGCAAAGCCAAGCTCAAGCAACCCCCTCATTCAGAGGTGAGTTTCAGCAGATTCTGACCAGTTCTGGAGAACCGGTAGCAGAAATTTTGAGTAGTTCGGAGAACTGGTAGTAAAAATTCTGACTGGCCTCGCCCCCATCGATTCTCTGCCTCCCAAGTCCCAGCTGATTAGGAGGAAATGGGGATTTTGCAGTAACCTGCCCCTGGATCAGGGTGGGAATGGAGATTTTACAGTATCCTTCCCCTGCCACGCCCACCAAGCCACACCCACAGAACCAGTAGTCAAAATTTTTGAAACCCACCATTGCCCTCATTATATAGTTTACTGCAAATTTTCAAGATGATGATGATGATGATGATCATGATACAAAAGATTTGAGGAGCAATCATTACAAGGGTGATTTGGATTAAAACACTTCCGTGGAGTAAAATTTAAATACTTCTCTACTGCACCCTTGAAAAATATTGCAAGAGGCAATTTGTCCCTGGCTCAACAGACTTTTTTTGTTTGTTTGTTAATTTTATATAAGTATTATTTTCCTCTTACCTACCTATCTATTCAATTAAATATGTCATAAATTCATAGGGGACAATGTCCTTAATCCTGAGCTATTTGACCATCTGAAATGTGGCATGGAGAAACCACAGAGACCAAGGAAAGAGATAGAAGAGATGGCAGGCTAAATTTTGAAACAGATTTTCATACTAGGGAGGACAGTGTTTAAGTCTACTTGAAACTCAACTTTTCTCTGAGCCAGATGTTTCAGCTTTCTTTTGAGATGCAACGAAACAATAAATCTCCGAGGTTGTAGCCAAAACATGTTATGTTAACTAACCAAAAAACCCAGCTTAATGGGGTTTAATGGATGGATGGATAGAGAGAGAGGGAGAGAGAGAAAGAGAGTGAGAGAGTCCCATTCTTAGGACTAAATGGGAAAGAAGAAGCAAAACTCAGACCCTTATTTTGATAATCCCCTCAAAAGTTGGCAAACAATTGCCTACACTGTATAATAAAGTTGCATTTTGTTTGTAACCCTTTGGGAAGCAACTTTTACTATATTGTTTGGACTTGTGTTCTTTCTCACAAAATCAGTTCCAGTCCATCTATTATTTCTTATTCATTTTCCCCCCTCTTTGGATCAAGATCTGAAATGCAGGGAAAATACAGATTACATAAAGAATGGAAAAAACCACTGGGCATGGTTTAGGATGTTAAAAAAAAAATTGGGTGTATCTTTCTTCACTGAGCTGGCACCAGGAATCTTTTGGCTTGTTAAAGTATTTTTTTTTAAAGCAACTTGTCAAAACAAAATCGAAAACTGGGCCATGGAACTCATTAAGTAGTATATATATTATGAATTTGAACAACTCTGGCAACAGACGTTCTAAAAACCTGTGATCCCATCTCCAAATTTTCAAAGATAAGCTGAGACTTTCCTGCCATGGGAATTGAAGATATCTTTGAGGATAGACAGGAAGTCCCCTTCAGATATTTTTCAGAACTGCTCCTACCATTCCTTGCCAATGTCCACTTTGGCAAGGCAGATGGAAGCTGAAGCCCCAAATATCTAGAAGGCATCAGCTTATTTATACCGTTTCATTCTCTTTTTGGTTTGTCACTTTGGCTGCTGTAAAAAGATATTGCCATGCCTAGTTGTAAAAGATCATCATCCGACTGAGAAATTGGTTGGAGAGTTGCTTTTCAAAGCAATGTTGGTCAGTTTGACCATCAATCACCATGGACTAGATGCTGGAGTACACAGGCCTTGGAAACGGTTGTCACTCCATTGGTGTCTAGTTCCAACAGTGATTAGGTAAATGTTTTGAGGTACAGCACCATAATATTAATGTTGTCATGACCCCAGAATTGAATTCCTTTAATAAAATGAATCTAGAGATTATAGTCCCTTAAACTTCAATTATTTGTATCTGAGCTTTCCATTTGTTGGTCAAGTTATTTTATTCATATCCCACCCTTTCCGTGGGGCTCAAGGACTGATTGAAACTCATCTGAAACTTTGAATCAATCCAATGAACCATATTGATTGATTTGTCAGCTTGAATCAAATATGTATTAATCAATCCAAACAAATTTGGATAATTTTTTGCCAACACGTAAGCATTTCAACTGTCTAAATTAGAGAAAATCAGATTGACTGTCATTTGGGGATTTGCCTAATTGACTCATATATTCAGATTGAGTTGGATCAATTTTCTGAATTGATGGAAATGATTGAATAGTGTTGGATTGATTTGGGGAAAATCTGACTGAGTGCTCAAATCGAATTGGATCAGTTTCCTCAATTAGTTCAAATTTGCAAATCTAATTGGGCCTAATTTGCACATTTCTCCTAAGCTCCACTTGGGCTTAAATTTCTAATTTACAAATGTATAACTTGTAGTCTTGTTCAAGTAACTCTCAGAATGCCTGGCCTTCAGAATGCCCCCAAAAGTTCTCATTGTTAAAGTGATATAAGACTAAAAATCTTATGTACATGGGGACAATTGAAACAGCCATGTTCCATCCATTTCATTATAATTACACTGACATTTAAATTAAATCAAATTTAACTTTTGCTCAGGGTCCAATTTCTTTATGAACTCATTTTGTAGACTTCAGCTTCTTCATTCGGAAAACTTTTTGTTAGAACTGGAATGTGGTTGTTATCTAAGCACTGCCTATGTTACATCTTTAAAACGTCAGATTTTTCAGGAGTTCTGAAGATTCCAGCAACTCTTGGTAGATTTATGTCTCCATCAAATTTTCAAACTTCTGAAATTTTTGGTAGTCCCGATTTATTTCATAAATTATGGATGAGATGGAGACACTCCTACAATTATATAAAGACTTGATTTCCATATGTGGTACTTCAGAAAACTTTGGGAAGTCACCTTGGTAAAATTATGGGCAACTGATATATAAAGATATGTCCAAATGAAAGGTAGGTTGGGCAAGTTCAACCTCAATTCTGACCCTAAACAGATGTTGGCCTAAAACAGATGTTTGTCTTATATTTCAGTACATATCCTGATGACGTATGCTTTTGAGCACAGCATGATGTTGCTGTTTAGTCAATGACCCTTGTTTCATCTGTGAGACATCTTTGCTAAATATAATTTTGTGCCATGCAGCGCAGTGAATTCTGCTATTTTTATATCAGGACACAGTTCTCTAGTGTTGACATCATCCTAAACTCTGAGCTGTATAATTGTAAGTGGAATGGGTTTATATTTCCACCTCGGCCTCTTGTCGAGTTGTTGAGCACCAAAGTGGGCTTGGGATAAACCTTTCCAGTTCTTACAGAAGGACCCTGTTGTTTGCCTCTTATGGGAACTGCATTGGCCCCTTAAATCATGTTCTCCTGATATCATCTTTGAATTACTCAGTGAATGCTGAGACTGATTGAGAAACAGCATGAGGGATTCCCAATCATTTCAAGCAGAATGACTCATTAGATTTAAATCAAGCAATTATAATTAGGGGATTGTTACATCAGTTCCAGCAAGCTTGTATTAGAATACCAGTAGGACCTGCCACAAAATGTTTCAGAATGAAGACAGAATACTCCATTTCATCCCACTTTTTCACCAACTGTTCCATTCCTCATTTTTGTTGTTGTTAGTTGCGAAGTCATGTCTGACCCATCGCGACCCCATGGACAATATTCCTCCAGGCCTTCCTGTCCTCTGCCATCCTCTACAATCCATTTAAGCTCACACCTACTGCTTTGGTGACTCCATCCAGCTACTTCATTCTCTGTCGTCCCATTCTTCTTTTGCCCTCAATCAATCCCAGCATTAGGCTCTTCTCCAGTGAGTCCTTCCTTCTCATTAGGTGCCCAAAGGTATTTGAGTTTCATCTTCAGGATTTGGCCTTCTAAAGAGCAGCCAGGGTTGATCTCCTCTAGGACTGACTGGTTGGATCACCTTGCAGTCCAAGGGACTCACAGAAGTCTTCTCCAGCACCAGAGTTCAAAGGCTTCAATTCTTTTGATGCTCAGCCTTTCTTATCATCCAACTTTCATAGCCATACATTGCAACTGGGAAAACCATAGCCTTGACTATACGCACTTTTGTTGGCAGGGTGATATCTCTGCTTTATAGTAAGCTATCTAGATTTGACATAGCTTTCTTCCCAGGAGCAAGTGTCTTTTAATTTCATAGGTAGTCCTTGACTTACAACCACAATTGAGCCCAAAATGTATGTTGCTAAGTGGGACATTTGTTAATTGATCCCCTTTTTATGATCTTTCTTGCCACAGTTGTTAAGTGAATCATTGCAATTGTTAAGTTAGCAACACGGTTGTTAATTGAATCTGGTTTCTCTGCTGACTTTGCTTGTCAGAAGTTTGCAAAAAGTGATCCCATGATTCCAGGACATTTTGCAACTGTCCTAAATATGAGTCAGTTGCCAATTTTGATCATGTGACCATGGGGATGTAGCAATGCTCGTAAGTGTGAAAAATGGTCATCAGTCACTTTTTTCAGTGATGTGTCTTTCAAAAGTCACTAAATGAACTGCGGACTACTGGTACATTGTACTAATTGTACTAATTATATTGTACTAATTATATAGAGTTTTATTTATTTTTTCTATTTAGAGTAAAACTAGAGTAAATCTTTTTTTTAAAGTTTTAAATGTTTAAAAAAAAAAGAGTAAAAGAAAAAAGAAAAAGGTCATGGGTTTTAAGCATGCTTTACACTCCCTGGTCCCATTATTTCTGGATCTTTTCTTTACACTTGTATTCTTCCAAGCCTTCTGTCCTTTTCTTCCACATGGAATACGTAGTTTTGGATACACAACATTTAGCATTGGGATAATTATTAGTATGTGTGTGTTTTTGTATGTGCCAGAGTTCCAAGTAACACCCCCAACAAAAGAAGACTGTAGCTTGAAGTTCCGCAGAGTTCCATTTTATTAGAGATATCATATTGGCACATCTGGGAAAACCCGAAACTGAAAGCTTCCAGATTTTCCCCACCCAAAGGAAAGTCCAAGTCCCTGCCCAACACTCACATGCCCATCACATGGTCCAATCAATCCACCGTCGCCTCCCAGTTCCAGCCATCCAGGTGCAAGGCAAGATGTCCTTGACTCTTTGAGAAAAGAATATTATTATGGCTATATATCGCCCATGCTCCACACAATTCCTCCCTCCCAGTTTCCCACAGTAGTAAATGTAGCAGGCCTGAAGCTCCAATGAAAAAGATGGCTTCCAGGCCTGACAGTATGCACATATATGTGAATGAAGGGTGTATGAAATGGACCAAACAGGGATAAGTTGTTTATTGCTGAGCCAAAGAATAAATTGATGCTTTGATTCTTTCATTCAAAACATTACAGATACTGTAACTGGAGTACAGTACTGGAGGTAAGAGAATTTCTTCCAGAGATGCAATCAGAGGTGGGTTTCAGCAGGTTCTGACCAGTTCTGAAGAACTGGTAGTGGAAATTTTGAGTAGTTCAGAGAACCGATAGTAAAAGTTCTGACTGGCTCCACCCCCATCTATTCTCTGCGTCCTGAGTCCCAGCTGATCGGGAGGAAATGGGGATTTTACAGTAACCTTCCCCTGGAGTAGGGTGGGAATGGAGATTTTACTGTATCCTTCCCCTGCCATGCCCACCAAGCCATGCCCACTAAGCCATGCCACACCCACAGAACCGGTAGTAAAAAAATTTGAAACCCATCACTGATGCAGGATGCAATGTAATGCAATAGATAAGGATTGGGTTTATCCATTTAGGACAATCTCCATGTTTCTCTTGTGCCAAGTCCATCTCATAGGATGGTTGTTGTGGCAATACCATAAAATAAGACTGCCTAAATCATCTAGAAGTATTGTAGGATATAAAGTATAAAGTATAATTTTTCTGAAATGATACAGGGTTTCCTGTTGGAGAATGGGTTGGACTAGAAGATCTCCAAGTTCTCTTCTGACTCTATGATTCTATTCTGTTCTGGTTAGCTGATCAATCAATTAATCAATGATGAAAATAGTAACTGTTGATATGACCGAAAGGGAAAATGAAAGATTAAAAATATATTGATGTTCTCATCAAGTTATTCCAAGACTAGGTGAGTTTTGCACTACCGTAGAGATTTAGTACAGAGAAGCAGAAACCTGTGCATACATGCAAGTATTTAAAAAGAAATCCAGAAATCTCCCACAGAAAGAGAAACTGTCCAAGGATCATTCTGTCCTACTATTTACTGCTAGTACTTACTAAAACAGTATAAGTCCTATGACCCCAAAAATCCGTTTTCTCCAATGCAAAGCCAACTGGGGTTAGATTTGTAATAAAACTTGACCTCTTGCATAATGTCAGCTCACTCATCCATGCCTTTCTGACCAATTTTCCCTTTTCGTGGGCCAAAGAAGACTGGTTTGGGTAACATAATTACATTATTTTGTATCATGGTGGAACTCTGTGCCGTATCTATTTTCATGGCCATCAGTCATGACTGTTAAGAAGCTAATCCTTGTGGTGTTACTCTTAACTTAGCCAGAACCCACAAATATTTTATTGCCATTCACCACCATTAAACCTTCCTTTCTCCCCGCTTAACAGCAAAAGCATTCTAACCAACAGTTCAGGAAGCCAGTCTGATTTTCCATTACATCTTCTGGTTTTAAAAGGAAAATAACCTCTAAAAAGAATGTAACCAAAAAGGAGGGAGATGAAATATGAATAAAGAAGAGGGAGGGAGGGAGGGAGGGAGGGAGGGAGGGAGGAAGGAAGGAAGGAAGGAAGGAAGGAAGGAAGAAAGAAAGAAGAAAGAGCTCAGAAATACATTTTGTTTATTTCAATGGGATGCACAAAAATAAGTTTTGCATAGCAGCCTTACGAGATTTATTTGACTCCAGATCAAGCATTCATCTCATAATTAAATTGGAGGAAGTCCAGAGTTTGATAACCGCGATAAAGGTTATCCAATCTTTGACTACTTCACTATTTTGGGACATGTATAAAGGAAGTGATTGAAATCTAACTTACAGTCTAAACTTCCCATGATGGAAAGTGTGCATATACAACAGGTATCCAGGTATCATGGAAACCTAGAAACCCCCTCCCCTCAATTCAAATCCAAAATGGCCTAAATGCACTGGGACATAGATGTGCACCGACCGCAGCAAATTCCATAAAATATTTCATTAAAATATCTAGGTCAAGGAGCAGTTGCTTCCACTCCCCTTTTTCATAGCATTGTTACAAATCTTGGTAGTTTATATTGTTTTTCAGTACAATAATATTTATAGGAGCCGCAGTGGTGCAATGGTTAGAGTGCTGTCCTGCAGACTACTTCTGCTGACTGCTGGCTGCCTGCAATTTGGCAATTCGAATCTCACCAGGCTCAAGGTTGACTTAGCCTTCCATCCTTCCGAGGTGGGTAAAATGAGGACCCAGATTGTTGGGGGCAAAAGGCTGACTCTGTAAACCGCTTAGAGAGGGCTGTAAAAGAACTGTGAAGCGGTGTATAAATCTAAGTGCTATTGCTATCTCATTCCAAATTGTTGGCATTCTTGACTTGGAGAATTGATAAAGAAAAACAACATGAAGTATTAGTACCGCTTTATAAAACCTTATTAAAACTGCACCTGGAATAATGCATCCACTTTTGGTCACCACATTACAAAAAAGATGTTGAGACTTTGGAAAAAGTACAAAGAAGAGACACTAAGATGATTAAGGGGCTGGAGAAAAAACCCTATGAAGAATGGTTGCAAGAATTGCAAATGGCAAAAGAACGACTAGGGGTGACATGACAGCAGGATTCCAGTATTTGAGGGACTGCCACAAAGAAGAGGGGGTCAATTTATTTTCCAAAGCACCAGAGGGTAGGACAAGAAACAATAGATGGAAACTAATCAAGGAGAGAAACAACCTGGAATTAAGGAGAAACTTCCTAACAGTGAGAATAATCAATCAGTGGAATAGCTTGCCTTCAGAAGTTGTAGGCGCTTCATAACTGGAGGCTTTTAAGAAGAGACTGGACAGCCATTTTGTCTGAAACGGTATAGGGACTCCTGATTGAGCACAGGGCTGGACCAGATGACCTCCAAGGCCCCTTCCAGCTCTGTTCTGATTGATGGATGGATCGATGGATCGGAAAAAAGGTAACTACTCTATCAACATTAACTACATTTTAATTTTTTCATTCAAAGTTAGCAGCAATTCCTGATCTCTTTCTCAACCATGTAAGAGAAATGTTGCATTGCTGTCCAACGCATCAAGAAAACTTGCCCACCTGTCAGCATTTTATGCTACGGGTTTCCTCAGGGGTGAAATCCAGCAGGTTCTGACAGATTCTGGAGAACCGGTAGCGGAAATCTTGAGTAGTTTGGAGAACCGGCAAATACCACCTCTGGCTGGCCCCAGAGTGGGGTGGGAATGGAGATTTTGCAATATCCTTCCCCCAGGAGTGGGGTAGGAATGGAGATTTTGCAGGATCCTTCCCCTGCCACGCCCACCAAGCCACGCCCATTTAAAAGTAAAAAACTGTGGATTTCACCACTGGTTTTCCTAGTATATCTGCGGTGACGAGAGAGAGAGAGAGAGAGAGAGAGAGAGAGAGAGAGAGAGAGAGAGACGGATGGCTTTCATTTTAAATCGTCGGGATGCTTATGCTGCATAAGGGGAGAAAAAGAGCCGTTTCTACCAGCAGCAACAGAAACTCTTGCCTCTGCTCCTCAGAGACGAGATCTCAAGCAGGGCTCTTATCAGATCTATAAGTGCATTAAGAATGCGGTGGCGAGAAGTCAATGGAATCAGAACTGTTTGCTAGGAAAGCCTCAAGTGGACTGGGCATTTTGCCTGCCACGCAAATGGAGGATTAAGAGCTTTGGAGGACACGTGAACTCCACACAAATGCAAACATTAGCCTGATTAAAATTTAGCAAACCATGATGCACAACCCCTTGGGCACAATCCAGTTGACAGCTGTATTTATAGCTACAAAAGAATCCCCCCTTTTTTTGGTTTGTTATGCTAGGAATCTTTCAGTGGAAAGGAAGAAATTGAAGAGAGTGGAGGACGGAGTAGAACACCAGGGCAGCCGGAACACCAGACAACCAAGCAGTCCGGGTACTTCTGCGCCAATGTGAGCCCCATTCAACAAGATTTTTATTTCAAAATGAATGGGAAGAGCAGAGGCGCACGGCCTTAGCCCACTGACATATAACCCTTCCAAATATTATTACCAGATTGTGCTATTCAATATAATAGAAAGAAAGTGTGGAATATATGACTGAGGAATTGTCATATTTGTAATTAATATAATTCAAATTTCATTTAATTATGTGTTTCGTAAATTTATATAGCTACTTGTCTCACGTAACATGACTCTGGGCAGTGTATCTTACAATTAAAACAAGGGAATTACTCTTAAAACACTGAAATGTAGACATAAAAAGCCTAGCTCATAGAAGAATAACAATCGCCTAACAAGGAGAAGGGGAAGGGGAAAGGGAAAAGGAAGGAGGAGGAGGAGAAGGGGAAGGGGAAAGGGAAGAGGAAGGAGGAGAAGGAGAAGGAGAAGGGAAAGGAGGAGGAGGGGAAGGGCGAGGGGGAGGAGGAGGAGAAGGAGAAGGAGAAGGAAGAGGAAAACTGTCTCATCTTCAGGAGAAGGAGAAGGAGGAGAAGGAAAAGAAGGAGAAGGGGAAGGGGGAGGAGGAGGAGGAGGAGAAGGAGAACTGTCTCATCTTCAGGAGAAGGGGAAGGGGAAGGAGAATGAGAATGAGAATGAGAAAAAGTATATAACAGAATCTCCTTTTTTTCAGGTGATTGTGTTCTGCTATATCCTAAAGCCAGATTTTGTGCAGCATAATGAAATTCTCTTTTCAGTGATAATAAGCTAAGTATCTTGACTGACAATTCCTATATCTTAGCCTCCAAAATTCCCCTTTGTCTGGTAGTTAATTCTGAACAAAAATGCCAGAAATAGACCCGTTGTTCATCATCAACGAATGCCCACAGATTCACACTTAGATGAATTGTTAACTTGGAAACCAAGTCATATAAATACATATGTCTTGCTTCTAAATGTCTGCCGAAAGAAACCCATGGTTCCCACTCAACAGGGAGAACCATGTGTTCTTTGATCTCTGGGAAAAAAAGGTAAGTGGTATTGGTTATGAAACTTCAATTTTCTTCTTCTTTATTCTCATGACTCATTGTGCAATGTTACACTTGGCAGTACCTTTGGGGGAAGGTGGGAAAAATCTCAAGGTGCCATGAAAATCAATATGCATATGATGAAATGTCTCCAAATATTTCTACCTTCGGGCAAAACTGCTGAAGATTTGATTCCTGATTTGGAGTAATGAGAAGCTAAGAGACTTGGGTTCACTGTAGAACAGAGATACGAATGCACCAAGAATAAGTTCCAAGTTCTATCTACTTATTGAGTCACCTTCCTGGAAATGGAGAAATCAGGAGACATGGGAGTGGGAGTCATTTATTTCACTTAATGGTACACATTCAGAGTCAACTTGCGATATGAAGCATGGTTATTTTTTTTTTTCAAATGGAGTTTTCCACTGCAGTTTACTAGTGGGAAAAGGGTACAGACCAAAATACATGATTAGCTGCAAATTACATTAAAAATGCATGCGTTGCATTAATGAAAAGCTATAAAAATAAAAATATTTGACATTTGGAGGAGAGCCTGGCAAAAGTACCGGTACATATATTGGGGTAATATTGAACACAGAATTCTATCTTGGAAGAAATACACCTGAAAATACATTCTAATCATAGCCTGATTATCACTCATCTCAATACCCACCAAGGTACTGTATTTTTTGGACTATAAAATGCACCTTTCCCCCCCCCCCCCCTAAAAGGGGGTGAAAATTTAGGTGCGTCTTATACACTGAATGTAGTGTATAAGACGTAATGTAGTGTATAAGAATGTAGCCCACCCACTGGCCCCCACCCTTTGGCTTCTGCCTCCCAGCAGTTACCTCCTTGCAGCAAACAGCAAGAAGAAACAGCTCTTTCAGCTTCAGCATAGCCTAATTAGCACAAGTTGATTGGATTGGCCTTCCGACTCTCAGCTGTTTTGCTCTCAGTTGTTTTGCATGCTTGCTGCAAGGAGATAAATTGCTGGGAGGAGATTTTTTTCCCCCTTGTGCTAATCAAGCTATGCTGAAAATGAAAATGAAAGTAAAGCAGGCTGTTTGCTGTTTGCTGCAATGAGGCAAAATTGCTGGGAGGCAGAGGCATATTTCTTTTTCTTTTTCCTCACCAAAAAAGGTAGGTGCGCCTTATACTCCAAAAATATGGTATCTGACTACTAGCTATCTGACTACTAGCTTCATGTGATATTTCAGACCCTTGTTAAACTTTTTCCTCACTTCAAACATGCTTCCAGCATCCCATTCAACCAGGCCAACAAAAAAACATGTGCACTGGACACCATCAAAGCTGATATTAGCCAGAGCATGCTAGATTTGTTTTGACAAATCGAAATGGATTGGATTTATGAGTTTAGATTTTAATTGTCAAATCAATTTAGTTTAACTGAAATTATCAATCAGGTTTGGCAAAATGGCAGTATAAGTGGCAGTATGCATTACATTGTTGAACTGATACAGAGACAGAAGATTCAATTCAAAATAATGGGTGGTTTGATTTGAAGATTCAATTTGAAGAGCAGTTCAGCCAAATCACTGTGAAATGATCAACTGACGTTAAATCTTCACTTTAAAACTATTACAGAACACCCTGAGCAGGGGTGAAATCCAGCAGATTCTGACAGGTTCTGGAGAACCGGTAGCGAAAATTTTGAGTAGTTTGTAGAACCAGCAAATACCACCTCTGGCTGGCCCCAGAGTGGGGTGGGAATGGGGATTTTGCAGTATCCTTCCCCTGTAGTGGGAAGGGAATGGGGATTTTGCAGAATCCTTCCCCCAGGAGTGGGGAGGGAATGGGGATTTTGCAGTATCCTTCCCCTGTAGTGGGGAGGGAATTGGGATTTTGCAGTATCCTTCCCCTGTAGTGGGTGGGAATGGAGATTTTTCCCCTGCCACACCCACCAAGCCACACCCACAGAACCAGTAATTTAAAAAAATGGATTTCACCACTGACTGTGAGCAGGGAAGGGTCAAATGGAAGGATTATCCTCAGGCAAGAATACCCCTACTTGCTATGGAAAATTCACCGCAAGAATATTAATTTCTCAAACTAAAGGAAAACTGGGCTAGAAACAATAAAGATGAATTTCTATTCCATGTACTATTTTCCAGCAGAGATAAATCTCTGAATACTCCAAACTCTTTAACAGGTGCTAATGAAGGATCTCTGTCTATCCAATCAATCCAGGGCAGTTCAGAAATAGCTCCTTGATGGAAGTCAGTTCTGACATGTAGACTCAACCAAAGCAACACCCTGCCAGAGTGATTGTTATGGAGGGAAAGGAGGATGCAATTTGCAAAAAAGTGGAAAAATGATAACCTCCAGTATTTAGTATTCCCAACGACTGGTAAGATCCCACAGAGTTGGTCTCCTCCAGGTCCCGTCAGCTAAACAATGCCGGATGGTGGGCCCATGGGGGAGGGCCTTCTCTGTGGCTGCCCCAGCTCTCTGGAACCAGTTACCTCCTGAGGTCCAGACCATCCCCACCCTATTGGCCTTCCGAAAAGCAGTTAAGACCTGGCTTTTCCGGCAGGCCTGGGGCCGTTAATCTCGCTCTTGCAATCTGGCGAGATCCAGCCATGAATGGTGTGAATGAGTTTTAATGTTTTTAATGTTTTTAATTCTTAAATATTTTTTATAATGATTTTAAATGCATTGTGAGCCGCCCTGAGTCTTTGGAGGGGGGCGGCATATAAATTGAATAAATAAATAAGTAAGTAATAAATAGTAGTAGTTTCTACCTCTCTTGTTGCTGCATAATATTCTCTCAGAAGCGCCATTGATTCTAAGAGAGATTAAAGCTGCAGGTGTTCGTTAAACCACCAACTCCACTCATTCTCCAAACTCTATAGAGTGAAAGAACTGCTCAGATGGAAGGAAAACATCAGGACTTACTCCTACACAGTGGTGAAATCTGAATCGGTTTGCTACCGGTTTACTGGCCGTGCATGCGTGCTGTGTGCCAAAACTGGGCTGTGTGCGCATCAGTGGTGGGTTGCCCCTGGTTCATACTGGTTCTATAGAACCGGTAGTAAAACCGGCGGGAGGCCCTGCCCACCAACCCCAACATCACCAAAATGCTTTTGAGCACTCACATGCGTGCAAGCAAAACGATTGTGTGCACGCAGCCCCATTACGAACCAGTAGTAAAGGCAAGTTGAACCCAGCCCTAGCGCGCATGTGCAGTGTGCACCAAAAGGAGGCTTCGGAAGGTAAGTAGAACAGCGAGGAGGGCGGGATAAACTGTACCACGCGATTTAGTTTTCTAGCAAAGCTAAACCGTGCGGCACAGCTGATTGTCGGAAATACCAGTTCGGAGAAACCAGTAGCTTTTTTTAACTACTGGTTCACCTGAACTGATAGCTAACTACTGATTCACCCAAACCAGTAGTTTGTTTTACTACCGGTTCTCCCAAACTGGTAGTTTTTATCACTACTGGTTTGCCCGAAATGGAGCAAACCGGTAGCATTTCACCCCTGCTCCTACACGTGGAAAGGAAGGATGATGATCGGAAGGGAAAGCAAGGGAATCCCTGAAATTGAACTGTGCAGGATCTTCACTGGATTTTTATTTCTTTTTTAAAAAAAAAATATCATGATGTTGCACAAGAAGGACAGTAGAACATAATAACTTCTGTGACTTTGACAGAGTCCACCCTGATCAAGGCTGGATCCTGATAAATGAAACAAATGTCTCGAGGGGGGGTGGATGTGGGAATCTAGTTCCAAAGAAACATAGTTTGCAGGAGGCCATAATAAGCCCTGGGCTCAATATCAGATCTGCGATATTATATCATTAGATCTGCCTGCATATACAACATGGCTAATGTGTCCTGCAGTAACCTTTGCATCTAGAACTGCATGGGTGTCACAAGACTGTTGGAGAAGAATACTCATTTCAGTCTCCCTTTCTTCTTACTCTTTTTCTTAAGGCCGTTTCTTTGAGCTGCAGTGGCACAGTGGTTAGAGTGCAGTACTGCAGGCTACTTCTGCTGACTGCCGGCTGCCTGCAATTTGGCAGTTTGATTCTCACCAGGCTCAAGATTAACTCAGCCTTCCATCCTTCCAAGGTGGGTAAAATGAGGACCCAGATTGTTGGGGGCAATAGGCTGACTCTGTAAACTGCTTAGAGAGGGCTATAAAACTCTGTAAAGCGGTATATAAGTCTATTGCTATTTTCTTTTTCCATACTAGGAAATGTGAGCAGTCAGGAAATTTCCAGGGACTGGAAAGATATGAAAGAGAAAGCAATACCAACATTCTCTCCAAAATCCCAATAACCTCAAAACACCACCAAGAGGCCCTTTTAAAGAAATCTGCAAGCACCCTAAAACCAAGGAAGATAAAAGAGATCCCAATAGCAAGTTCTTAAAAAGAGAGATTGCAACGGTTAATTCTGTGCCAAGCTTTGTAATTTGCCAAAGTTCCTCTGGAACAAAGCAACCTCTTCTTTTTCTTTCTTTCTTTCTTTTTAAGATTGTTTTTCAGGTCGTAATCTCTCTCTTATAAGAAAGCATTCTGGACAAGTCAGTAAGGATCCATCTTCTTCTCTACGAACTATTCCCCCCCCCCCCCCCCCCGCATATTGAAACATGTAGCGATAAAACGAATCTTCTTGTTTTGTTTCCATAAAGAAAGAACAAACATTTGAAGGTTATCCTGCCCTAAAGCTGAAGCAATTTCCTTTTAACTCACAGGCAGATGTTCGCCACATCTGTTTATGTAGAGTGCTGCTTCAAAAAAACCAACAACAACCAATGCATACTTCTCTACATAATAAGATGTGCTGGACATGACTTCATGGATTGGTTGCAGAATTTTTGGTGGTTGTCTTCTGCCTCTTGGCCTTGGGATAATGAAAAGAGACTCATGTGCCGTTTTATAGACCGTGGTAATATATTTAAGGAGATAGAGATAAGTGGGTGGTAAATGTTACGCAATTCTTTCAAATCAAATCATCAAGGATTTCATTGCTGTTTGCATTTCAAATTGGGAATGCTAAATGGATCCCCATGGCAAGGTATTTATTTGAAATTATCTCAATTCGAGAAGGAGGAGATATTGATTGATTGAATTAGAAAGGCTGGAAGAAACTGGCATTTCCAAATTCCTATACAAAATAACTTGAATCATACACCTCAGGCTAATGTTCACAAATAAGATTTCATAATTTTCTAGCTTAATCATATCAAAACAGGCAGAGGGAGGGAGAGGTATTTTCAGAAATTTAAATATTATTTGCAAGTATCCAACATATTTTTCCTTTCATTTTTTTAAAGTTTGTGTCTAAAAAGAATACTCTGTAGCAAAGCAACATGCATTTGTGTTTGGAAAAGACATTTGTGGGGTTTTTTTGTGTGCATGTGTGTTTATGCATACATGCTTGTTAATTGCAGAAAATTACGTGAAAACATGGCAAATTGAAGTGAATCAAAGAGGAATTGTTTTTCCCATGCCTATCTAGAACAGCAAGGAATAAAATTCACCTTTAGTTTTAGGAGTCATTTTCAAATTATATGCAGTAGACAAGGAGTAAAATGTTTATGAGAAACTTTATATATAATTCAAGATCTAACACAAACTTGTAAAACTTCGTTAAATTCTAAGCTGCCGTTGTATTTAACAGTGTCTTATAAGTAACAATAAGGATGTGGTGGCTCAGTGGATAAGACACTGAGCTTGTCAATCAAAAGGTCGGCAGTTCACCGGTTCGAATCCCTAATGCCACGTAACAGGGTGAGTTCCTGTCACTTGTCCCAGCTTCTGCCAACCTAGCAGTTCGAAAGTACGTAAAAGTGCAAGTAGAAAAATAGGGACCATCTTTGGTGGGAAGGTAATAGCGTTCTGTGTGCCTTTGGCCTTTATTCATGCTGGCCACATGACCACGGAGACGTCTTCGGTGGCTTTTCGGCTTTGAAATAGAGATAAGCACCTCCCCCTAGAGTCAGGAACGGCTAGCACATATGTGCGAGGGGAACTTTTACCTTTACCTTATAAGTAACAATAGCACTTAGACTTATATACCGCTTCACAGTGTTTTACAGCCCTCTCTAAGTGGTTTACAGCATCCATATATTGCTCCCAACAACAATCTGGGTCCTCATTTTACCCTCCTTGGAGGGATGGAAGGCTGAGTCAATCTTGAGCCGATGAGAATCGAACTGCCAAATTGATGGAAGTAATCAGCAGAATGCAGAATGCTGTACTGCATTCTAACCACTGTGCCGCCACTATACTTATACTATTTTAATATATTTTTAAAGTGTCTCTTGATTATGTGATTTCAACCCAAGAGATGTAGGAGAGACCCAGCAAGAGCTGGGAGGCAGAATCATCCGTTTAGCATCCTTATGTTGCCACAAATGGCCCAAGTCTAATTCCTCTTGAATTCTGTTGACCCTCATCTGGTGCCAGTTTATTATTAAATGTTATTTGACTAGATTCTTATGTATAGGATTGAATAAATCTTCTGTACTGCAACAACATTTAGTCCTGATCTTTTGCACCTAACAAAAGTCACAATATGTAATAATTTCTAGAGAGTTTCACAGGAAATGTTTTATTTAACAGCTACTAACCCCTATGGTTAGATATTCTTAAAATGCATTTAAAAAAAAAATCCCCTGATATTTAGTAAGTCCTTGGGCAAACCTTTCTAATGGGAGATAGCAATAAATACCACATGGCCACCATCTCTGACATGACCCATAGTGTTTTGGCAGATCTGGGTGGGCAATGCAAGAGAAACCTATAATCATTTTTCCACCTGGTATTGCTGGTGACAACTTTCCCAATTTAACAGAATAACAGAGTTGGAAGGGCCCTTAGAGGTGTTCTAGTCCAACCCCCTGCTCAGGCAGGGAACCCTACACCATTGCAGACAAATGGCAGTTCAATCTCATTTCTTCTACATTCATTTTAGAGCCATAAGCAGTGGTGGGTTGCTACCAGTTTGCCCCAGTTTGCCCACCCACCTGGACATCATCAAATACGCTCTGCGCAAGCTCAGAAGCTTCTGTGCATATGCAGAAGTGGCGCGCGTGATCAAAGCAAGCACTCATGCGAGCGAATTAGTAGCAAAGGTAAGTGAAACCCACCACTGGCCATAAGACAGGTTCTCCAACATGCAAAGAATATGTCCCTTTTACAAACCACAAATCCCGTTACTGCAGAAGGCCAGTTTATAACCTATTCTGAAAAAGTTCATAGGTCTTTGTTATCGCACGCTTCCCTTTCACTTGACATTCTTCTTAAGAAAAGATAACTTTTCTTTAAGGCACACCTCGCATTTTTATCATTTATATTCTGACCCACACCCCTCCTTCCAAATTAAGGGGCAGAAGGGAACAACAACAGGAGGGGAAGTGCGTTGTTCTAAAGCACAGCCTTCGACTTTTCTCTCTTGATCCCTGAAACTTTCACATTAAAGTGCACCATTGCCGTTTGATTCATGCTCCTGTAGCTAAAGGGAATATGTAATGATTTAAAAAAAAAAAAAAAGCATCCAAGCTTATATCTTTTTTTCATTTTCCTTTCCTTAAAAAGCAAAAAAGAAGGCAAAACGCAAAACAATCAGGCATCTGGAAAACTGTTTATCTGATCAACACCAAATACTGTCAAACCATTGACATGTGCATAGTTTCGGGACGTCAGCCTGAATAGACACAGCAAGCCCAAGAGTTAATTATCTTTGACAACTTTGCCAGTTAATTTCCTATTTCTATGAGCAAAACATGGGCTCAGGCAAAGCTGCTTTTTACCTCCCCTTGTCACCGAGGGTTTATCAATCAAAACAAGGCCTAGATTTGGCTGCCAAGGCAGCTTCTCATCTCAAAGGGGAGTTTATCTGTTTGAAATCGTTTCAACTACCTAACGACAGCAATGCGGATGTGAAATATAATAGGCATTGTTTTGCCTCACCCAAGCCAGCCTCCATTTCTTCCCTTATTCAGAGAGCGAGCAGTGGATTACCCAGAGGCTAGATTAAGGGATCCAGCTACCTCATCATATGTCATTTGCTCCACTGTTTTTAGTTCCAGATTCTAAAAACAACAGCCACTCTACGCAACCGTCAAAGACTGATTTGAGATGTCGCCATTTCGCTCTGGGATTTTAGCTGACAGGAGGCACCATTGTCCATCCTTTGTCTCGAGCAATCCAAGTGCATTTGCTCAGAAATATCATTTGTGTAAAGAGATGGAGTGCGAGGAAACCAATCCATTCCTGCTGAGGCAGTCAAAGTCTTGGTATGTGTTGTGGCTATTTTGCATTGATGAACAGGTGCCTTTTCTTTTGAATCACGATAAATGGTTTTCTCGAGTTTCTTTTAAGCCAGGATGGATTTTACCAGAAAAGCAACTACCTTAATTTCCAACCTGACCTCACAGCTTGTAAGCATATTTATTCAACTTTGGTGCAGTAGTTAGGGCATCAGTCTAGAAACTGGGAGACTGTGAGTTCTAGTTCTGCCTTAGGTACAAAACCAGTTGGGTCACCATGGGCCAGCCAGACTCTCTCAGCCCTAGGAAGGAGGCAACAGTCAACCATTTCCAAAATCTTGTCAAGAAAACTTGAGGGCTTTGTCCAGCAACTCTCCAGGAGTCAAAATTGATTCAAAGGCTTACTACATAAGTGTATAAATACATGCATACGTGCATACATACATGCATACATGCATACATACATGCATACATATATACATACATACATACATACATACATACATACTATATACATAACTTAGTGCATGAGTTGCCCTTAATGTGGGCAGGATGGAAAAAAGATGCCCCTACCTTTGACTGGCCAACTCATATTTAAAACATTTGCAACAAGAGGTCTAATTGACAGGTAAAAACCTCCAAGGAAGAATACAGATGGAACTGATATAAAATTTATTCTTGATGTGGGTCACAGATGGACCAAGATGATGGAAGCTTTAAACAGAGCAGTTGCCAACTTTCATAGCTGCTGCTTAACTACATTTCCTAAAGAAATGCATGGGGGATTTTTTTCTGGATTTTTTTTTCCAGCCCTGACTAGATCCATCCTTTTCTTTTGCCAGATCCTCCTCCCCCCACTAAATTTAGTCCCATTCTTTTCGAAGAGTGAACAGAGGGAGCTCTTGTGCTGACGGACAGAGAGATTATCTATTAGTGCTTGTCAACCTTGTCCGTTTGAAGATGTGTGGACTTCAACTCCCAGAATTCCAACTCCCATGGCTGGCCAGGGAATTCTGGGAGTTGATATCCATACATCTTCAAACAGACAAGGTTGACAAACATTGAATTCTAGTCTATAAAAATTTATTTGGCCTATAAAGGGTATTAGGTCTATGGACTTGGGATATTTTTTTTTCTTACAGGCAATACAGTTATTATATATTGATTCAGCCAGTTTGATCTGGTTCAGGTGAAGAGAAGTTAAATTGCTGGCTGGCCCCTCCCCTTCCAGGAGTCCCCTCGTGCCCCAGTTGGGCCCCTCCCAGGTAAATTCAGGGAGGCCCACTAGGCCCAAAACAGGGTGTGCCACTAGGCCCCCATGCAGCCAGTTTTGGCTCCCAGAAGGCTACACCCAAAATGGGACACGGGGGCGACATGTCCCCCAGCCCCCCGCCCCGTGGCCTGTTTTTGCTCCAAGGAGTAGGAGTCCGAGTACTGCCTGTCACACACCCTGACCACGCCCATCATGGCCATACCCACCCAGCTGGTCATTAGGGCAGAGAACCGATTTTTAAATTATTTTAATCCCACCACTGACTACACCATAGTGAGGGACAGAAAAATATGTCATATTTTATTAAAGCCCAGGTAAACCTGACATCTGTGAGAATCTTAAATCTTGGCTCTGCTCTTTATAGAATAGAATAGAATAGAATAGAATAGAATAGAATAGAATAGAATAGAATAGAATAGAATAGAATAGAATAGAATAGAATAGAATAGAATAGAATTCTTTATTGGCCAAATGTGATAGGACACACAAGGAATTTGTCTTAATGCATATGCTCTCAGTATACATAAAAGGACAAGATACACTCATCAAGAATCCTAAGGTACAGCACTTAATGATAGTCATAGGGTACAAATAAGCAATCAGGAAACAATATCAGTATAAATCGTAAGGATACAGGTAACAAAATTATCATACAGTCATACAGTCATAAGTGGAAGGAGATAAGTGGTGGGAAGGTAAAAGGAAAGAAAAGAGAACAAGATGTATGTTTGCGTGTGTGTCTATATGTGTTTATGTTAACACATTATCTCTAAAATTTTATTTCGAGTTATGAAAACATGAACAAGAAGGCTGTTTTCTAACAAACACCAATCAATTCTTTCAGCCCATTTAAACTACAAAAGACTATCAAGTAAAGCAGTTTATGAAGCTGAAATTTTTCATAATTATTGGGGGTAAATAATGCATGACTTTTGAATGTATGTTGGCATAAAATTCACAGCAATACCTGCTGAAATTCCCATTTGCCAAACAGACACTCCAGTCACACTGCTTTTCCATTCCGCTTTATCATGCAAATGTTTTGTTTATCTCACCTACATTGTGTTCTCTGTGTTAAATAAAATGCATTCGAAAATACCCTGCAATAAGCGTTTGAGAATTCAGTAAGAAACCACTGAACTACAACATGGCCACAATCTATTTCGTTTTAAAACCGTCTTGCTTGGAAAATTTATCAGACTGGGTTCAGCAAAATCAAAATACACTGGATTTTGATCAGTAGAGTAAGTAGTGAAAATACTTAGTAAGAATTCCCTGCTGATTTTATATTAAGAATGATTTGACATTGGGAGAGAGAAAGAGAAAGAGAAAGAGAAAGAGAAAGAGAAAGAGAAAGAGAAAGAGAAAGAGAAAGAGAAAGAGAAAGAGAACAGAAGTTATTTTTGTCTCTTTGGAAATGGAGTCGAAAGAATTAAGCTGGATTTCCTTCACATGTCTTCAAAGGAATATGATCTTCATCTCCGCCATAATATGACAATGTGGAAAAGTTTAATTCAGGTGAAGTAAAGGTTACAGTTATGACTAAATAGGTACATTTTAGTTAGTTAGTTAGTTAGTTAGTTAGTTAGTTAGTTAGTTAGTTAGTTAGTTAAAGGGTCTGCAACCTTAAACACTCAAAAGAGCCATTTGGACCCGTTTCCCACAGAAAAGAAAACACCGGGAGCCACAAAACCCTTCCTGTGCCTGACTATTTCTTGAGCGGCCACAAAACTAGCATACATAATTGAATTAAATGTTCTGTTTTCTTCTGAAACTTTTCTTGGATTTATCCATGGTTGGCCTAATGGGTTCAAAAGCTCAATAAATTGTGTGCCAGCAGGTGTCGCACATTGGCTGTTGTGATGCATATTTTGAGTGACAGGGACAGCAGAGGGGTGAAAGAGCCACATGTGGCTCCAGAGCCGCAGGTTGCTGACTCCTGAGTTAATTAGTCAGTCAGTCAGTCAAATTATTTTTAAATGTTATATTTTTTTATATTTTTCTGCCAAGTCCCTTTTCCTGTGTAACTCTATTTCTAAACTTGACTTCCAAAAGCACCCTACAAATCCACCTTCAAATGATCCAATGCATATTTAGTGATCGTGTCTGTTAATTCATTCCCCCAAATTTCCTACAGGGGGGAAGAGATCCTCCAAATTCTAACATGAAAGTTTCAAAGAAGGATGAATAGTATTCAGACTTCAAATCACAAGCCACCCACTTTTATAACCGGAAAACAGAAAGAGAATCTTGCACTATCATAAACTTTCCAGGACACGAATCCAATAATCACCCTGAAGCCAAATAAATTCATCTACCGTTCCATTAATTTGATCAATCATCCAAAACATTTTCCAATTCAACCAAGGAAGAAGAAACGTTGCCAAAATGCCACTACCATGAGCAGTCCTTTGACCTTTTAGTATATATTTTAGAAAAAAGAAAAAAAAACAAATCTGGGAAAAGCTGATCAAAAATCAGAGACTCAATATCTATTTGAAAAGCACAGTTCTTCTCATCCTCAAACAAAATTCTGGGAAGATGATAAAACTAGACTGTATAGAGTAGACTATACAGAGTCTATTGACACCAGTTTCCTTAAATCATCAAGGAAATCCAACCGCATCAGGACAGTGGCCGTCCAAAAATTTACCAGGGTCACCAAATTCCCAGTTATCATGTCTTCTTCTATCCCTCTATTCCAGGGGTGTCAAACTCAAGGCCCAGGAGCTGGAGCCATTTCACGGGGTGCTTAGATCTGGCCCACGGGGCTGCCCTGGACACAGCAAAAGACCAGCCTGCGGTGCCATGGGGTGCTCTCCCAAGCTCCGTTTTCACTGGCAGAGGGTTGCAGGAGGCCGTCGCAGCTGAAAACGGAGCTCGGGAGCCTGTTTTTGTTGGCAGAGTACTCAGGCCATTACAGACACCCCTGACATGAGTGACATTGACCTGGCCATGCCCCCCCTGCCCCCCAAAACACAACCCTGATGCGGCCCTCAATGAAATCAAGTTTGACACCTTTGCTCTATAGTCTAACCTCATTCTTTCTATACATTCTTCTTTCCCTTCCATCAGGGTATACTTTGTTCCAGTGATGGGTTGCCCCTGGTTCAGACCGGTTCTATAGAACCGGTAGTAAAACCGGCGTGAGGCTCTGCCCACTGACCCCGATGTCATCAGAACGCTTCTGCGCATGTGCACGGCCCCATTGCGAACTGGTAGTAGAGGTAGGTAGAACCCAGTCCTGCTTTGTTCCTCACCATATGCTCTCATGCTGGAATATTTTTCTCTTTTCCATCAAATGATTTTAAGCAGGCAATTTCTGTGCATGCCCAAAAGTACCTGGAAAATTAATCCCTTGATCTCTGCATGTGTGTTGAACACATTGAATACTCAGCTCCATTTGGTGGTTTAATGAACAAAGGAAGATTAGGAGTGTTCCACAAAAATAAACACGTGAGTTGGTTGAGTAAACTTTGGAGTTGTTCGATCAGTATTGATGATGGTCAATACTGATTAAGCAAAGGTTGTGCATAATTCCACGGCATTCAATGTGTCACCAGCAATGGGTCACTTCATATTGGAATCAACCCAAAACAGATTCTTTCAATATCTCAAGTATTTCTGAGTAATTAATAAACAAAAATAGTCACTCATAATCAACAAATATAAAATAAAAGGTGTGACTTTTCATATGAACATAACTCACGGGCCTTTTCTCATAAATGCTACATTAAACCAGTCACTCCAGTCAAATATCCTTCTGGCAGGAGACAATCACATTCCCTGGGTCCAAATAAGAGCACCATTTGAGTAATATAAAGTCCTGAGCCATGTAATGCAATATAATTCTAATTTCTGTAATTCCGCAGTATAAATCATGTGTTATATAAAGGAGTCCTTTAATCAGTTGGCTCTGATTTCTTTCACCTTAAGCTTTAATGGATGTAATTGTCCACATTAGTGATAACAAATATAGTAATCAGAACCATAAACTGTTCAATTCCCTTCCTATTGACTCCATGCATAAGCATAAACTTTCCTCTTTTTTTTCCCAGCAGTGAAAGGCTGTACTATTTTATTTTATTTTTTGTGCTAAGGTATTCACTGTAAGCATGCAAAACATTTCAAATTCAAAGTGTTTCAAGCTCAGAATGAGTTACTTGATGCTTTGCACTCAACAGAGGGCTGTTTCAACTTCAAACTCTCCCAGAAGAATCAAAACAACCTTCGAACACTTCTAATAAGTTGTTTTTGAACTTGCAACAGAAGGTTTCAACCTTGAGCCATTTAAAATTCAAAATACGTTACACGACTCTCCCATCCAGCATGAAAGCCAGTTGGGGTGTTGTGGTTACATCACACGCACAATGCCTGGGCTGCATTGAGTGAAGAGGCATTGTCTTGGGCCGCATATAAAATATATATAATATCGTTAATGTATATAAACAACAAACTTCCTTTATTTTTTAATATTTTTTTAAAAATTTTCTTGTGGGGCTGCATTACTACCTTGTTTCCCCAAAAATAAGACATCCCCTGATAAGAAGCCCATTCAGGATTTTGAGTGCATGGTAATAAGGCCAAGTGCTTATTTCAGGGTTCAAAAAAATATAAGACAGGGTCTTATTTTCGGGAAAACACGGTAGCTGTCCAAGGCTGCATGGGGCCATGGGCCACAGGTCAAACACACCTGATCTAAAGATTTGGAATACGGCATTCAGTTTTAGTCACCACAATGTAAAAAAGATGTTGAGACTCTAGAAAAAGTGCAGAGAAGAGCAACAAAGATGATTAGGGGACTGGAAGCTAAAACATATGAAGAACGGTTGCAGGAAGTGGGTATGTCTAGTTTGCTGAAAAGAAGGACTAGGGGAGACATGATAGCAGTCTTCCAATACTTCAGGGCTGTCACAAAGAAGAGGGAGTCAAGCTATTCTTCAAAGCACCTGAGGTCAGGACAAGAAGCAATGGGTGGAAATGAATCAAGGAGAGAAGCAACCTAGAACTAAGGAGAAATTTCCTGACAGTTAGAAGAATTAATCAGTGGAACAACTTGCCTCCAGAAGTTGTGAATGCCCCAACACTGAAAGTTTTTAAGAAGATGTTGAATAACCATTTGTCTGAAGTGGTTTAGGGTTTCCTGCCTAAGCAGGGGGTTGGACTAGAAGACCTCAAGGTCCCTCCCAATTCTGTTATTCTGTTACATATAGGAGGGATAGGTAATTCATAATATCATAATCATAAGTTTATTTGTCAAGCAAATATAAAATAACAGGGAAAAATATAAACGTAATTTGAATAGATGAAAAGAGTAAGTAAAAAGGAATATCAGGACAGGGATGGTAGGCACTCTAGTGCACTTATGCACACCTCTTAGAGACCTCTTAGGCAGGGGTAGGTTCTAAAAATTTTTACTACTGGTTCTGTGGGCATGGCTTATTTTGTGGGTGTGGCTTTATGGTCATGTGACAATTATTTAGGATTTAGCAGAGGTACTGGTCTACCAGGCTTTTAACCGCTTGCAGAACTGTATCGATCTACCCATTTATTTTTTGTAGGCACTGGTCTACTCATGTATTTTTGCAGGCACTGGTCTACTCATTTGTTTTCTTTTAACACTGATCAGCTGTAGGGCGGCCCTTTGAAGCCCTGCGGCAAGAGTTTAAACAGTTTTTTTCCCTCTAGCCATCAGCTGGGACTCAGGAGGCAGCAATAGATTGGGGTGGGGCCAAATAAAAGGTAAGAATAATGGGGGGGGCAGAACCAGTTCAGTGAGGTCATATCGTCACCGCTACCAGCTCCGGAGGACCGGGCTGAACTGGGAGGAACCCACCACTACTCTTAGGAATGGGGTGAGGTCAACAGTAGACAGTCTAAGGTTAAAGTTTTGGGGGTTTGGGGAAGAAACTATAGAGTCAGGTAGTGCTTGAGAGTGAAGGCAGGTAGAAGAGGCTCACTCACTGATGACCTATTTGGACTTTTGCAACATCGTTCCTCAAACTCCCTTTAGCCGCATGAACTGATTCATTCAGCGCACCGAGGTTTCTAACTAACAAGTCAGCAACTAAAATGTATGTTTCAGTGGAGAGAGGGTGACTAATAACAACAACAACAAAAGCAAGAAACCTGTTTCAAAAGGCAAATCAAGGCTCTTCCAGAATGTTTTGTTTAAATCCCCAGCTCCTTTGGACAGATCCTCAAGTGCATAATTTGGTGGGGTGAGAGGAAAAAGTGGGACTCCTTTTTTATTTTATTTTTTTTAATGGCAGCATTCAAACAAAGAGCCAGAGGTGGAAAGAAAAAGAAAGAGGGGGAAAAAAATTAAGAGTCTAAAGTGACAAGTGGGGGAAAAAACTAATTGCAGTCTGTGGCTTGCAGCATTTTCCTTTAGCTTCCTTGACAGCTCGGGCTCCGAAGAATCTGAAGACGAAGGGAAGGAAAAGACAGACTCACAGCTACAGAGCAACGTTTCTTTGCCAAAATAGCACCAGAGGGAAGAGTTTGAAAACACCTGCCAGGGTTGTGGAGAACGTCAACCCCCAGACGAGGAGCTCCTTGAAATTAAATGACCCCATCTCAAAGAATGGATATTGCGACAAAGGGAAATAAACTAATTATTATTTCAAAGGGAATTGCCCTGTGCTGGGATTGTCCACCTGTTTCAACGTTCTCTTATTTGATAGTGGCCTTCTAGGTTCCCAAGTAGACCCTTGTCTCCTTCCAATGACTCTGGAGCTCTGGACTCGGCCAATTGGATGAAAATAATATTCATTTGCTTGCTAAGTCACTCTTCAAGTCTCTCCTCGTCCCCCACCCCCACCCCAAAGCTGAATATAATTTTGGTTACAGTTTTTAATGGATGGGATTTTGCCTATATGGTACCTGAATGATGGAGTGTCTTGTTTTTAATGGGGCAAACACTGCTCCAGCCATGTGCTGATTTCTTGGCCGTCCCGAGAAGGTGATTACTGTTCCTATTTTCTATACAATCCCAAGGATCTTCTCAGTTTCTTTTCTAAGTAGAACTCCACCTGCCGGGAGGCCTCCGGAGACCGGAAACAGCCTGTTTCCCTACTTCTGGTGGGCCCAGAAGGCGTGTGCATGCCTGCCGGAGCTGAGCTCAGGTGCCCACCAATATGGCTTCATGTGCCACCTGTGGCACGCGTGCCATAGGTTCACCATCATGGCCCTAGGAAGTTAGAGAAGAGAGGACAAAAGATCAATTGTAAGGAAGCATCTCAGAGGAACTGACAAGATGCTTTCAGTCTTGGGGAGATGTATAACCAAAAATCATGGTAACTTCAAACTACTTCAGTGTACCTTGTCTACATGCCCACTGTTGCCACTATTGCAAATATGTGTATGAATTTCTAGTAGTGCACTGGATCTTGCATAGAGAAATGTATTTAACTTGAAAGGAAGAGCTTTCTGAGATAGGAGAAGCTTTCAAATTATGTGGACTTGCTTGTCTCCCAGCACACACACACAAACGCACATTCATTCTTCCCAGGTCCTTAGGTGAAGGCTTTAGGTGCCAACCTGTGTTTTCCTAATGGTTGTTTCTGCTTGCAAAGACAAGCTGTTGATTTTACAGGGTTCTTTGTTGAATTGATTGCACATGATGTAAAACAGGCTTTCAAAATAGTCTGTCATTTTTACACCGACTGTGTGCTTCACAGGAATTTATCCTGGATAGGTGAGGGCTTTGTGGATTTATTTTCACCGAGAAAAGAAAATGAAACATTCATAACCCACCTTGCTTCCAAGAAAAACAACATAATTTCTTCCTTTCACCCCATTATTCCCTCACAAGGTGAAGGTGCAGTTGTACTAAGATAGGATTTGTTTCATCCTGTTTTGTCAAATACAGTAGCTAGATTCCCACATGGTACAAGTTCATATCCTACAGCAGTGATGGCTAACCTTTTTGCCGTTGCATGTCAAAAGCGGGGGGAAAGCAGGGCGTTGCACGCATGCGTGTCCACAGGCAATGCCCCCCGCGCCCCACCCCCCTCACATGTGCACACAGCCCCCCACACTTCCCCCACTCTTGGCATGTGATGGCCCGGTGGGCCTAGGAGGCCTGTTTTCGCCCTCCCCAGCCTCCAGAGGCTTTCTTGGAGCTTGGGGAGGGCAGAAACGGCCTTCCTCACCGCCCCGAAGGCCCGGAGGCCCTCTGGAGGCCGGAAATGGCTCGTTTCCCAACCGGAAAGCCTGAAAATCAGCTGGCTGGCATGCACGCTGGAGCTGAGCTAGGGCAAAGCTTGTGTGCCCACAAATATGGCCATAGGTTCGCCATCATGGTACTAGAGGTTACAAGCCATGTCTTAATCAACCCATGTTATGGTTTATAGCAATGAGGGAACCTAATTTTCCTAATCAATGACAGCTTCAGGCAGGGGTGGGCTTCAAAATTTTAGCCCAGTGGCTGCCCAGTGGCTGAGTGGGTGTGGCCATGGTGGGTGTGGCTTAATTAGCCTCCTGCACCATGGCAGGGGCAGTGTTTTTGCCCTCCCTGGGCTCTGGAGGCTTTCCTCAAGCCTCCAGGAGGGTGAAAATGGCCTCCCCAGGCTCCAGAGGCCATCTGGAGGCCGGAAACAGGCCCGTTTCTGGCCTTTCCGAACTTCCAGTAGGCCCGTTTTTCACCCTGCACTTTTTTTTTTCAAAAAAGTTTTTTATTTTTATTTCTCACAAACACATTCATAAGTAGTCATTTATCCATCATTTTTCATTCATCTTATCTTCTAACTTTCATTTTTTATTTTTATTTTTTCGGGAGTGCTCTTTTATCATTTACTTTACTCCAACCTTTCTTCTTCTCCTCCCCTTCTTTTCCTTCCTCTTTCTCCTCCTACTTTCTTCATTCTTCCTCTTCTTCTCTTTCCTACTTCCCCTTCCCTTCCCTCACTCCTCTCTTCTTCCCCCCTTCTAGCCTTCTCTTCTACTCCTCTTTCCCCCCCTTTTCTTCCTCTCCTTTTCCCTTTCTTCTTTCTCCTCTCCCCTCCACTCCTCTCCTCTCCTCTCTTCTCCCTTCCTCTCTCTCTACTCCTTCCCTTCTCTCTTGTTTCCCATTTTCAGTTCAATCTAAAGTGGCATTTGAGCAGCTCTGATTTTCTAATTATCTTTATTTTCACTTACCTGCATCCAAAACGGGCCTCGTGGGGACTCCTGGGAGGGGTGGGGCAGGGTGGGCAGGGCCAGCCAGGAGTGGGATTTGGGGGTTCTCCAAACTGCACAGAATCTTAGCTACAGGTTCTCCCGAACCCCTGCAAACCCACAGTAGCCCTCCCCTGGCTTCAAGCACCCAGTGAATTTTTGGCTGGCATTTCAATTTGGAACAGTTTGGTATATGATAAAAAGCTGGTTAGAAGCTGGGAGACCGTGAATTCTAGTCCTGTCTTAGGCACAAAGTCAGCTGGGCCAGTTTCTCTCATTTCAAAGAGAAAGACATGGGCTAACTAGTGCAAAAAAAAAAAATCCTTCCAAAATAAAGGGGTTGGACTAGACGACCTCCAAGGTCCTTTCCAACCTTTTATTCAATCATTCTGTTAAATTAATAAACCTGGCCAAGAAAACTGCAAGGAGAGCTATCCCAGCAATCACCAGAAGTCAACACTGATACGAAGGCACACAGCAACACACACAAACATACACAAAAGAATGTGGATCTCTGCAAATTAGCATTTAAGAATTTCACTGCCAACATGTTTAGGATGGACAAGAAAGAAACAAATAAACAAAAGGTTAAAACTGAATCATTTAATCATTGTCATTAAATTATGGTTATAAAATCATCTGCTACAATGTCCTACCTGTCAATGACTACTTCAGCTTCAACCACAACAATAACAGGAGCAAATAATAGATACAAACTCAAGGTAAACCATTCCAAACTCGATTGCAGAAAATATGACTTCAATAACAGAGTTGTTAATGCCTGGAATGCACTACCAAACTCTGTGGTCTCTTCCCCAGACCCCCAAAACTTTAACCTTAGACTATCTACTGTTGACCTCACCCCATTCCTAAGAGGTCTGTAAAGAGTGTGTATAAGAGCACCAGTGTGCCTACCATCCCTGTCCTAATGTTCCCTTTAATTGTATTCATTTTATGTATTCAATTCATGCTTATACTTATATTATTATCTAATATATATCTAATATGTATTTGATAAAAATGAAATAAATAAAATAAATAAATTATGTAGTTCCATACCTCCCCTTAGTCAAAGATACTTCAGAAAGTAAACACTGTGATAGTGCCTCTTCTTAATTGCTCTGTTTATATTCTCCTCCAAGATATAAACCATAGAGGGTTCATCTAAATATGTCTACAGGTCACATCATGATTTCAAGGCACCCACCAAACAGGATATAAGAAACACACAGCTCCATGTATTGATATTCTACAGCTTTCTGTAGGAACGGCCCTACTTCTATTACCAAAAAAAAAAAGAAGAAGAAGAAGAAGATTCATGAAGTCCATTTGTTAAGACTCGGTCCCTGTTTTTATCTTATTGAAATACTTTGAACTGTACAGGGGGGGACACAGAATATCTACTAATAATATATATATTCCTTTCTCCACTTTCTCCCTTTGATGGTAATGGTGATAATTCTTTGGGCACGTTTATACAGTGCAGTTATTTATCCTGCAGTGTTTACAGCCTCAGATCTTTCCAAGTTTTAATTTTGCACTCCATATGGCACTTTGCAATAAAACCAGCATGTATGCCACGCAGTGCACATTGCAGTCATTTGATGAATCACCCATGTGAAAAGGTGAGGTCAGGGACCTAAAGCCCCTGTTTCCATGAACAAAAGAGAAAAAGACAAAGAGGAGACAGCAATCACCCCATATTGGGTGTCCTCTAAACTACAACTTCCAGTATTCCCAGCCAGGTGTGAATGCCTAACCCTACGCCAATTCCACAGTACCACCTGTTCCAGGTGCGATTGCTATTTCATTTCTGATTGTCTTATCAGATTTCCTTTGGCTGTTATAGGTGTAGCAAAGAGATTTTAAAAGTTTTCAGAGTTTCACCTAAAATTGTAAGGATAGAGATAGAATCAGTGTTGAGGTGGGAGAGTGGGAACTACCCAGGCAGCTGTCATTCCTTTCTTTAGCTTTATTCATTGGCCTCTGTTTTTCCAATACAGGGAGTCCTCAACTTACGACCACCATTGAGTCCAAAATTTATGCTGTTAAGCAAGACATTTGTGAAGTGGGTTTTGCCCCATTTTATGACTTTTCTAGCCACAGTTGTCGAGTGAATCGTTGCAGTTGTTAAGTTATGAACAGTAAATGAATTTGTTTTCCCCACTGTCTTTGCAAAAGGTGCTCACATGATTCCAGGACATTGCAACTGTCATAAATACGAACCAGTTGCCAAATGTCTGAATTTTGATCATATGATCATGGGGATGCTTCGCAAGTGTGAAAAAAGGAGCCTGGATAGCTCAGCAGACTAATGCATTGTAATTTAACTCCAGCTGTCTGCAATTAGTAAGTTCAAATCTCACCAGGCTCAAGGTTGACTCAGCCTTCCATCCTTTCTAAGGTAAATTGAGGACCCAGTTTGTGGAGGCAATAAGCTGACTTTGTAAAATATACAAAAGTATGAAGGCTATTGCTTAACGCTTTGTAAGCCACCCTGAGTCTCTGGAGAAGGGCAGCATATAAATCAATTTTTTTAAAAAATGGTCATAAGTCACCTGTCAGCATTCCAGAACAACCCAACTCTAAATAAAAACTCTGAGACAATTGCCATCCCAAATCTTTCATTTATTGGAGTAGGTATACTGGCACATTTGGGAAAACCTGAATCTGAGAGTTCTCTTGTGGTCTGCAGAGCTGGCAGCGGAGTTGGACAGCGATGAGGCTGAGGAAGAACATGGGCCAGTCCTGGAGGCTGGGAAAGGCCCGGATGAGGGCTTTGCATCGGAGGCAGAGATGGGGCCAGGGCCATCGGGGAGTGATGTGCGGACTTCAGAGCCTCGAGAGGCTGACAGTAAAGAGGCAGAGGAACAGGAGGAGCCTGTTCCTAGTGCACATATGAGAAGAGCTGCCAGAAGGCAGGAGCAGTAAAGCAGAGAGGACAACTCGGGAGTATGGACAAGTGATGATTGGTCCCTCCCATAAGGCTTAAAAGACCAGCAACGGCTCTTGGCCTCTTTGCCGGAAAACAACCGTTGAGAGAATTGCTTCTTGTTTGGCTTTAGTTATTTCTTCTGTTCCTGAACTGTTGCCAAGAAAAACCTTTGGCAGTTTACCTAGTTATCCCAAGGTCAGAGATAAATTAAAGACTGGTGTTTTGAGGACTTCGCTTTCATTTAATTTAGAATATGCTGAGAATGAGTTAATTCTCAGCTGTTTTAATAAAATCTGTTTATTTTTTGGAACTGTTTTGCATTTAATATCAACTACGTGGGCCTGGGTCACAACAAGTTCTGGGTTTTCACTCAATAAATCAAAACCCCAAATCCAGCCCTTGCACCCATCAGTCTGTCACATGGTCCAATCACCATCCATCCTAACTTGAGACACCACTGCAACCACTCCTCCTCCAGATGCAAGATCACATTGATCTTGATCGAAAAGAAGAATGCTATTATGTCTAACTAAAACCTCTCTACTAAATCCCCCGCTCCTACTTTCCCAAGTTCAAGAAGGTGGCAGCGTGGAAGCGTCCGGGATTAATATGACTTCCAAAGCTGACATCACTTTTTTCAGTGCCATTGTAACTTTGGACTGTTGTAAGTCAAGGACTGTTGTAAGTCAAGGATCATTCTATGACTATGTCCTCTTCCCAGAGACACTCCAGAGCAGTGTTTCTCAACCTTAGCCATTTTAAGGTGTAGGAAATTCAACTCCCAGAATTCTCCAGTTGGTTTGTTGGGGTTGAAGTTCACACATCTTAAAGTTGCCATGGTTGAGAAATAATAATAATAATAATAACTCTCTCATTGTACATGTATACAGAGTATACCCATACAATGAAATTCACTTAACACCAAAAGACCAGGTCCAACACACATAACAATCCCAAACACACTCCCACCCACCACAAATTCCCCACCCCTAAACCACCCAAACATCCACACAACAGACAAAGTAATGCTGTCCAACAGCTGACTGATGGTGGCCCTTTAGTTCATTGTTGAGTGCAATTATAGTTCTGGAATAAAAACTATTCAGAAAATGTGTGGGTGGAATTTTAATTGTTCCTTATCTTCTGCCCCCTGTTTAGGCAGGAGACCCTACACCCACTTCAGACAAATGGTTATCCAATCTCTTCTTTAAAACTTTCAGTGTTGGAGCATTCACAATTTCTGGAGGCAAGCTGTTCCACTAATTGTTCTAACTGTCAGGAAAGAGATCTAGGTTGCTTCTCTCCTTGATTAGTTTCCACCCATTGCTTCTTGTCTGCCCTCAGGTAATTTGGAGAATAGCTTGGCTCCCTCTTCTTTGTGGCAGCCTCTGAGATATTGGAACATTGCCATCATGTCACCCCTAGTCCTTCTTTTCATCAAACTAGACATACCCAGTTCCTGCAACCATTCTTCATATGTTTTAGCCTCCGGTCCCCTAATCATCTTTGTTGCTCTTCTCTGCACTCTTTCTAGAGTCTCCACAACTTTTTACATCATGCCAACCAAATGTATATAGCAAGTCAAGATAAACTAAGGCATTCTAAGTTCAAAGTGTACAATGAACATGTTTTGGGAGAGATGTCCAAGCTCTGTGTAAAAATAAGTTTCATCATCAATCTATTGCTTTCTCTTTCTTGCCTGGCATCCCACTTTTGAACTGATGGGTGGAGAACATCTCTTGTCAACTAGCTGGCCTCTGGCGCTGACACTAGCAAACATGACACTGGTTAAGAAACCTTTCCTTCCTCCCTCTTTAATCTCTGACACTCTACCTCCAGCCTGTAAGCAATTAAGTGCCTCTTAGTTGCTTAAGCAAATTCCCCATACCCTTACCACCACTAAAATAATTACAAATGCAAGTAGCACAACAACGATCGCATATTAATCAAGGCCTAAGGCCAATTAATCATTATGACATCAATAACTCATTTGCATAATCCCATTCTCTTTAAGATTCCATGTTTGGGTGACAGGGTTACTTCATTGATTATGTAAATTCTACTTCAAGGTTCACAAGAGAGTAGAAAAAAGAAGAAAGAGCTTCCATCTAGGGGTGGAACTATCCTTAGGCAGGCAGGCGTGCTGACATGAAGGAAGGAAGAAGTGGGAAAGGAAGAGGAAGAGGAAAAGAGGAAGGAAAATTGCATTCTCAACAGCTGAGAATTTATGGATTAGTTCTGGAATGCTGTTAACAACTTGTGGCCATAAAGATGTTTAGCCTGGTTCAAGAGCTAGCTCAAAGCAACTTGAGCTCAAAGCTCAAAGACCTCAATTCTTTAAGAAAAATAGATAAGCATTCCGTAATTCAGAATCATAGAATCATAGGGATGAAAGAGACCAAGGAGTTATTCAGAGTTGCTACAACCAATCAGTTCAGATATCTAATTGCTACAACCAATCAGTTCAGGTATCTAGTTGCTACAACCAATCAGTTCAGATATCAGATATCTATCATAACTCAGCATCCTAGGCAAAGAGGAAGATGAGGGGGAAAAAAAGAAAGAGAACTGGCACCTAGTTTTGACTTTGGGCCCACCATCATGGCACATAACCTCCAATTGGATTCCTCCAAAGAACTACAGTGCAGAAGGAACCTGGGTGGGATGAAGTTGGATGAATATAGGCAAAACAGGTTGAGGAAATTCTGTCTTCAGAATTATTAAACTGAATGAGCACCCAAGCCTGCAATGTCCCATTTCTTATCCAGGAGTGTCCCATATGTACTGGGGTTAGTGCTTAGAATGCAATATTGTAGGTTAACTCTGCCCACAGCCAGCAGTTCGATCCTAACCGGCTCAATCACCTTTCAGAGATCAGTAAAATGAGGATCCATTGGATTTATTGGGAGGCAACCCGCTGACATTGCAAACAACCCAGAGAGTGCTGTAAAGCACTATGGAGTGGTATATAAATCTACTGTAAGTGCTATTGCTATTATATAAAACATCAAGCATAAAACTCATGTTGAAAGCAATAACTTAGCATGTGTAGTTTACACTCAGATTCAATAGCTTTTAACCAGTGGTGAAATCTAAATTTTTTTACTACCGGTTCTGGGGGCTTGGCTTGGTGGGCGTGGTGTGGCTTGGTGGACGTGGCTTGGTGGGCATGGCAAGGGAAGCATATTGCAAAATCTCCACTCTGGGACCAGCCAGAGGTGGTATTTGCCAGTTCTCTGAACTACTCAAAATTTCCGCTACCGGTTCTTCAGAACCTGTCAAAACCTGCTGGATTTCACCCCTGCTTTTAACTTACATCAGTATTGCAAGGAATTCAGCAATTTTCCTGGAGATTTTGCAGACTATGTCAGGCACAAGATCCACATGTGGAAGTCAGCAACTTTGTTGTGTTCTACCTATATTACAAGAATCCCCCCCAGTTTGCTTGCCTTCCTCTGGAAACAGTTATATAAGACTCCATGGAACTTTTTAAAAAAAGGAGAGGTCAGGCTTTTATGCTTCTTGCAGTTGTGTAAAAATTCAAGGCTAGTTCCCAACTTGACCGCTGCCTAGTTGTGTGTTTCACAATATAATAGGAAGTATGCAATTGTTTTTTGGGACAAGTCTAGATCATTTAAAGTTAAAGATGAGATAAGCTTGGCCCTCCATGAATGACTGAAAGAGACTCATGTTCAAGTTGCCTTACTTTCGGAGTCTGAACCTATGCATAAATATTAGGAGATATTATTAGTCTTTCAGCACCGTTGAGGGTAGGATGTCTAAATATGCCAGTGAAAATGCCCTTTTATGTGATGGAAGAAAGATAAGATATGTACCCAATCTCTGATACACATTTGCACAGTGTTCGTCACCCCACCTCACTCCCAAACTATTATTATAATATTGTATCCCATTGTCTTTGGCACAGTTACTCGACACATACAAACTCTCCCTTCGGCTTGCAAGATGATTGTTTAAGACATAAGCCTATTCCAATACCCAAATAAATCTTGAACCTCTCTGCCGTAGAAACCCATATTCTAAAACAGAGGCTCATTCAGAAGAGGAAATGCGAGCTATGCTGATTTAAAATAATAATTTTTTTTTAAAAAAAAACTATCAAAAACTGCCTGTGGGTAAATTTGAGCTGCCCACAGCTCCCCAGGGGCAGCTCGGATTTGCTGTCGAGTCATTTATGTGGATTTCAGTCAAATTCTAATTTTAGTGTTCATTAAACATGGGTAATTCCCTAGCCTAACCACACATGCACCTAGTATATATAATACCTCTGCAATATAGGTCAGCCAGGCTTAAAAAACACAGAGCGATATCAAAGGGCAGACATTTCATTATAAGTATTAAGTTTATAAATAATTATGAACTTTGCAGGGTACAGTGTTAATTGCAAATGTTTTGATGAGGGTGAGAACATGCTAAGAGGAATACGATGCCCCGTAGCCACTTCCTTTCTCCATATCTTACGAATCAGGTATTGGTGATAAGCAGGCGGTCCTACCTAAATTAAGACATGGATTATGGATTTTCCAACTTCACAGCCTCTGAGTTAGGATCAGTCTCCTTCAACCTCATAAACGACTATTTTAGGACTATTAGAACATGGGAAAGCATTGAGAAAGGACCTGCTATTTTTATTACCAAGGCCACTCCTTGGAAAATGCACTCCAGCTGCTTTTTTTTTTTTTTTTTTTTTGGACATTAAAAGACTGCCTTAAGTTTGAGAAATAGGTGAGGCAGGCTCCCATGACTGTTAGCCATGAAGATTTATTCCTATCACTCTGGATTTTGGAAGGAACAAAACACATTACGTTCTTAAAAAGAAACAGGTAGCATTTTTCCTTGAATCTCCCTCAGGAAAAGAAGCCAATAATTTACTAATACGGATGTTTAAAGGTTTTGTTTAGTCTGCATTTGGAAGCAGAGAAGAACTGTTCCCATCCTCATTTGCTTCCCTTCAACTCTACAGATAGTAATGCAAATGCTTTCCCTATTTTGCCCTGCCCCCAATGTTTCAGTCTAGTTTCCAGCACAAAACCCTCTCCGTATAAATTTAGGAACATGTAGCTTGTCAACAAACATTTTTGGAATGTAAAATGAAATGCACATTTGTAAATATCCCCTTAGACAATACAAAACAGAAAAGTTTCAGGTATTCAAAGAGAGAGAGAGAGAGCATCCTAATTAACTCAATATAAATGAGGCAGGGGAAAATTCGATTGCATTTTCCCCCAAAATATTTTGTATCGATCCCCAAACTAGCCTTAAAGATACCTTTCCGAAATCTGCATGATTCTTGCTTCCTTGGATGAAATGAATGATGTGTGATACGGAGTTAACTCTATCCCTTTCCAATCATTCCTTTGCATAAGTCTCCCTATGAAACACATTGCGCAATTTAGTAGTAGCCTTTTGAGTTCATCGATGGTCATATCTGCTCTCTTAGAGATCTCATAGTTGAGATACGTGCAACTCTGGGACCAATGTACTTTCACTTTAAAAAAAGAAGTTTGGGCCAAGATGCATGGTGTCAGGATTTTCCTTATCTCCATAGCCTCTGGGTCTCACCCCCAGGTGATACACCAGAGGCAGCCAGCCAGCGCCCAGAGGCTCTATGGATGAAAAGAATAATGATGAGGGCTCTAGCCATGTCACCTAATGTTTTCCTTTATATTTCTTGGTTCCATGTTTCTCTAGCTTCTGGCATCATTTCTCAGAAAGAAAGAAAATTATGTTCCTTCCAATGATGCCTTTTGATTTTATTTTATTTTCTCCCAGTGTTAACCTTGGATGCATAATGTTAAGCAATGCAACCTATATTTAAACATCTTAAACCTTTTCATTAAATCCAAGCTTTTGGGAAAAGGAAAAAGGAAAAGAGTAGTCCTTGATCCATGCAGAGAGCTAGAGGCTGTTGCTCAGTGGGTGGTCTTCTTTGAGGAGCAGTGATTTCTACTGCAAATGGGATTCTGGGAGATAATACTGAGATACCCAGTCACATAAAACATACGTCCTGTGTGCAGCCCATGTGTAAACTGGTGGCTGTTTCAAATCTTCTGTATGCTATAATATGCAATTGATTTGTAGAACTTTGTGAAATATGAGATAGCGCCTAATGTGGATGGTTTGGTTTGGCAGCCCTGAAGATCCAAAGAAAAAGATGGCCTCCAGGGTTGACAAGGTTACTTGGAACCCTGACACAGTTGACATCAAACGTCAATTAAAATGTCCAGGTTCGGCTGTACTCTTCTACTAAACACTAGCGATTAGAAGTAGATGAATCATGAATCATAAAAGGACAATGATCCCTTTCAACAACAAAGAGTTCCTTTCATCCTACTTTAATTCCTGGTGGACTATTTTAGGAGAACAATTGATCATCTAGATCAGGGGTATCAAACTCGCAGCCCACGGTCCAGATGCATCATGCACTGGCTATGCCCACTCCCATTTTAGTGAAGGGAGGAAAAGTCACAACACATCACGTGATGCTGCAGTGACGACATGAGTTTGACACCCCTGATCTAGATGGACCTTTGGTAGGGCCAAGCAAAACCATCTTAAGGTCTTAATTTTCTCAGAAGACAGAGTCATTGTAGAACTCATTGTGCTTAGTAGTCTGAAATAGTTTATTCACCTCTATTAATTCCAGAAAATGCTTATATATTTTAATCTGAGTCTTGCAACCGCTTACAAAACTTCTATAAAATGCAGGTCCAAGACCATAATAAGGATACTGCTATATTTTATATGACAGTTGTTAAGGATGATCCAAGTTATACACAGATAAGACGAAAGTTAAAAATATCCAGGGATATTTCAAATACAAAATCTTCTTACCATTGTAGTCATACACAATAAAACAGTTCTTCTTGACTTTCAAAACAGGAACAAGTTCAATATCAAAACATTCAATAAATAGTAGAAAGCAACATGCAGCTACGATCAAACAGTGATCATGCAGAGAGATCAGATAGAGAGTTACAGCAAATAAGCAAGTAAAATGGTGTAGTTATCCACACAAGCCATGATCCTGACTTAAGTACATTGGCTACAGAGCTTAGCCAATCAGAATATAGGATGATGCAATACAGTCTTAAAGCAATATAATACCTTCCTGACTTCAAACATACATTGTTGGTTTATATATTGCCTGACCAACTAGTTAGACAAATAACCATTACCTAACAACAGTATAAATCTCAAATCATGGGTAGAAACTAATCAAGGAGAGAAGCAATTTAGAACTAAGGAGAAATTTCCTGACAGAACAATTAATAAGTGGAACAACTTGCCTGCAGAAGTTGTGAATGCTCCGACACTAGAAGTTTTTAAGAAGAGATTGGGTAACCATTTGTCTGACGTGGTGTAGGGTTTTCTGCCTGGGCAGGGGGTTGGACTAGAAGACCTCCAAGGTCCCTTCCAACTCTGTTATTCTATTCTATTCTATCATGGCATGGGATCTCCAGCATTAAATGATTAGATACACCACATGTGTCTGTGGTACTGGGGTCAGCTAAAACAGCCTCTATGGTTTTGTAGTGATGCTTCCCACTTATTTCAAAGGGCAAATTCCTTAATTCCTTACCATTGGAAAGCTTGCAAGGGTTCATAGGAGCCAAAGTTTAAGACATTTGTAAGGATGTGGATTGCTTCTCCGTGGTGAGCCAATCTTTGGAGTCAACCTTTTATTGCTTAACGCATTGTAAGCCGCCCTGAATCTCCAGAGAAGGGCGGCATATAAATCGAACCAATAAATAAATAAATAAATAAATAAATAAATAAATAAATAAATAAATAAATAAATAAATAAACAAACAAACAAACAAACAAACCTAACCTGCTCAGCCACTTAATTTCCACTTATTGAGCCATGCATACCTACTCTTTTAGAGCAGCAGCTGTTCCCCAAGTAATTGCTACAATTTTGCAAGTGAATTAAATCCCTGCCAATGGTTTGCATTTTAACAGCTCCATCATTCATCATCCTCACCTTTTATTTATAGGAGCATCTAAAGTATACAAAATGTTGGGTATAAATAATATGAGCAGCTTTCTAATCTGATAATCCAAATGAAAAGTGGGTAACTACTATAGTAGTTTGAGGGCCACATTTTTATAGTACACTGGGAGTCATACACCCACAGTGGGAAGGTCAAAAATGCAATGGGAAAATCAATGTTCAAAGGGTGAAACTGATGCATTAAGGTTCTGCAGGATCTGAGGATCCATGTGCAGAAGAACAGGCAGTGCCTAGGGTCAGAGTCAAGAGACTAATCAGCCTAGAATCATTATGTTCCCATAAGCAGTCTAAGTCCAGTCTCTCTTGAATTCTGTTAACTCTCATCTACAGTGGTGAAATCCAAATTTTTTTATTACCGCTTCTATAGGCATGCCTTGGTGGGTGTGGTGTGCCTTGGTGGGCATGGCTTGGTGGGCATGGCAGAGGAAGGATACTGCAAAATCTCCATTCCCACCCCACTCTGGGGCTAGCCAGAGGTGGTATTTGCCGGTTCTCCAAACTACTCAACATTTCCACTACCGGTTCTCCAAAGTGCTCAAAATCTCTGCTACTGGTTCTCCAGAACCTGTCAGAACCTGCTGGATTTCACCCCTGCTCATCTAGCTTCAATTTATTGCTGACCGTTCATTGACTAGATCCTTAGGAATAAGCATGAACAATAAATCAGATTCACTAGATTCTCATTCTTCATACCAGAGAAATGTAGGTTGGGAGTTCCCCAAATTGCACTTCATTTCATTTGCCACCTTTGTAGAACTGCATAATCTTCTGAAAAATTTTTAAAAAACAAACAAACAAACAGAAAAATGCTCTGCCCTAGGACTCTACATTCTATATTCCAAAAAGGTGGAAGAAAACAGAAGGCGATGACAACTTAAAAACTAATGCTCAGTTCGTATTACTATTGTTATTGTGTTGTTATAAAAGCCAAGCAGGTTAATAATAGGATGCTTCCAAACCAAATTCACCATCTGGTTCTCACAGTGCAAAAAAAAATAAATGTAAATGTTGGTAATGGCTGATTTCTGTATTCTCATTATTTTGGAAAGAGGCAATCTCCCCAACATGCCAATCTGTGGACAACAAGGAACCATGTTGCAAATGTATGTAAACATTGACTGTGTTAATGTCACTAGGCTCTTGGGATAACACACACACACACACACACACACACACACACACAAATTATTTTCTCCCCAAAATCTACCTGTAGACCAAGATCAGAAAAACGAATTTGCTTAAAGGAAAAATTTATCCCACAGAATCTAAATGAAATACATTCTCCAGTTACTGACTGATTATTATTTATCTCTATTAGATGATACAAGCGCAAGCATTTAATAGTTGGTGGTTCAGTTAAAATGATTCACCTGCAATAGTGTATTAAATAATTTTTGAATATTTACATGTCTTTAATCTCTATAGAAAATCAATCTCGTTGATTTCAAGAAAAAGGAAGGAAGGAAGGAAGGAAGGAAGGAAGGAAGGAAGGAAGGAAGGAAGGAAGGAAGGAAGGAAGGATTATGCAACCAGTGGAAAACTGCACGCATTTTCCTCCAAATGTCACATAAATATGAACGAAGTTCATTTTGATGGACACTCAACAAAACCCATGTCAAGCAGAGGCCAAGTTATTGCGATTGTTGTTAAAAATAAAAAGCTGCCTAATTCTGTAATTAAAATTAAAATTACTGGTAAGAAGGTTGTGCTTACATTTAAGACCCAAAGAATTAAGCTGAAATCCTCCAAAGCCCTTGATAAATGAAAGAAATGCACAAGCTGGCTCCAGCAATGAAGTCTGTCACCAAACAGTGACTTGATCCGCCTTAAGCGGCTCAGTTCTTTGATCAGAACGGAGAAGGAACAGCTTGCTTCAAAAGAGGATCGTAAGTGGCTGAGTCAGGAGACTGGCTTTTATGTACTTCTCCAGAGGGGGAAATGGGGTGTCCTTGCAATGTTTAGAAGCCAAGAAGCAGATTTCATCGGACAAATAACTTATTGGGGGGGGGAGGCTGGTATAGCGCACAAGAATATGAGATGGATTAGGCCCAGGCCCATCTAATTCCATCATTTATGGGACACAGATAGAACAAGAAGCAATGGATGGAAACTAATCAAAGAGAAAACCGGCATAGACATAAGGAGAAATGTCCTGACATAGTATGAACAAACATTCATTAAAACGGACAATAAAGTCTTTGTCTTCATTTTATTTATTTATTTATTTTATTTTACTTATTTGTCAAGCATGTATTAGATAACAGATATAAGTATAAACATGATTATGAATACTGGATAAGGATACGAATAAATGGGGACAGTAGGACAGGGATGGTAGGCACATTGGTGCGCTTATGAACGCCCCTTACAGACCTCTTTAGGAATGGAGTGAGGTCAACAGTAGACAGTCTAAGGTTAAAGCCTGGATAGCTCAGCAGACTAATGCATTGTGATTAACTCCAGCTGTCTGCAATTACTGTAAGTTTGAATCTCACCAGGCTCAAGGTTGACTCAGCCTTCCATCCTTTCTAAGGTAGGTAAATTGAGGACCCAGTTTGTGGGGGCAATAAGCTGACTTTGTATAAAATATACAAAAGCATGAAGGCTATTGCTTAACGCATTGTAAGCTGCCCTGAGTCTCCGGAGAAGGGTGGCATATAAATCAAATTTTTTAAAAAAGTTTTGGGGGTTTGGGGAAGAAACCACAGAGTCAGGTAGTGCATTCCAGGCACTGACCACTCTGTTGCTGAAGTTGTATTTTCTGCAGTTGAGTTTGGAGCGGTTTACCTTCAGTTTGTAGCTATTGTGTGCTCATGTATTATTGCGGTTGAAGCTGAAGTAGTCATTGACAGGTAGGACATTGTAGCAGATAATTTTATGCACTGCACTTAAGTCAGACCAAAGGCGGTGAAGTTCTAAATTGTCTAAGCCCAAAATTTCAAACCTGGTGGTAAAGGTATTCCGTTGTGAGCAGCGGAGTGGAGGATTCTTTGTGTGAAATATCTCTGGACACGCTCAATTGTATTAATGTCCGATATGCAGTGCGGGTTCCAGATAGATGAGCTGTATTCAAGAATCATTCACTTTTGTTTCCCTGAAGCTGATATTTAAGGCCTGTTGCCTTTGACTCAGGAAATAGTCTAGAGTCCTCACGGCTAGCTATATTGATATCTATATGTACCATTTGTCACTAAGATGTCCAGGCATTTGTCTCAGCCAGAAAAACACTTAACTGATTTGAAGCAGAACTGTAATATCGACTTGGAACTGAGTCTGTTTCAAGTGTCTCACTGTCTGAGTGCTGCCTTAGGATTTTATCACCCTCGAGCTTCATTCTCCAGAGCAGATGGAGATCCCATCAGACAAAACTCCTGAGTAATAGCCATCCACTATTTCTAAAAAAAATTTGATGACCTCTGTATGGCACTAGAAATTAGCACTTTCAATACAAGGGAATATCTGTAGCTCAGGGTTGAACTGTGGAGTCCTTGAAGCTCTCTTAGCTTGGTTGTTTGCTTGCAGATGTTCCATTACCTGACTAGGTAACATCAGCAGCGCATTGATGGTATTTCCTAATTGGATAATGAAACATCTGCATGCAAGCAATCAAGCTCAGAGAGCACCAAGGATTCCACAATTAGCACTTCGCCTTTCAGTATGTCACCTTCTCATGTGAAAACAATATAAAGAACAGAGTTGCAAGAATCTTTTTTAAAAGCAAGTAGCGCTAAGGGACTATGGGAGGTGGTGGCTCAGTGGCTAAGATGCTGAGCTTGTCAATCAAAAGGTCGGTAGTTCAGTGGTTTGAATCCTTAGTGCCGCGTAATGGAGTGAGCTCCCGTTACTTGTCCCGGCTTCTGCCAACCTAGCAGTTCGAAAGCAGGTAAAAAATGCAAGTAGAAAAATAGGGACCACCTTTGGTGGGAAGGTAACAGTGTTCCGTGCGTCTTTGACGTTTAGTCATGCCAGTCACATGACCATGGAGTCGTCTTTGGACAGCGCTGGCTCTTTGGCTTTGAAATGGAGATGAGCATCGCCCCCTAGAATCAGGAATGACTAGCACATATGTGTGAGGGGAACTTTTACCTTTACCTTAGCACTAAGGGTCAGGTAAGAGGTCAAATAAGGGTTCTTAGATACATTGCTATAAAACCTAGACCACACACCATCTTCTTGTTTCTCATTGTAGGTTTATCTATTCTGAACAGCGACTAAGATTTCAGGCAGACGTCTTTACCATCGCTTTCTTGCCAATCCATTTTATAAGAAGGTTGAACTTGCCATCTGAAAGTTTACAAGTAAACCACACCTTAATTCTGCCAAATAAAATAGGACGCTTGGCCAGAAATTATCAAATGAGATTTTAAATATAAACAGAGAGAGGAGGCGCCATTTACAGGAATGACTGAAACTGCCTTTCCTGTTGAGGAGCAGAAGATAAATTTCAATGGTAAGAGGTAAATAAAGCTGTCCTAAAGTTGGGCCTTAAGAAAGGCTGACCGCCAAAGAACTGAGGCCTTTGAATTCTGGTGCTGGAGAAGACTCCTGCAAGTCCCTTGGACTACAAGGCAATCAAGCCGGTCAGTCCTAGAGGAGATCAACCCTGACTGCTCTTTACAAGACCAGATCCTGAAGATGAAACTCAAATACTTTGACCACCTAATGAGAAGGAAGTGCTCACTGGAGAAGAGCCTAATGCTGGGAACAATTGAGGGCAAAAGAAGGGGACGGCAGAGAATGAAGTGGCTGGAGGGAGTCACTGAAGCAGTAGGAGTAAGCTTAAATGGACTCTGGGGGATGGTAGCGGACAGGAAGGCCTGGAGGAGTATTGTCTGTGGGGTCACGATGGATAGGACACGACTTTGCAACTAACAACAACAACAACAGCTGTCCTGCAGCCTCTTTTCAGAGTGGACTGAATAATCCCTTTTCAATAATGCCCCCAATTTATGCTGTGTTAAATTGTTTCCAAAGAAAGTATCAGGAACCAGGAGGCAATCATATTCTTATTTAGTCCATTGTCCTCTGTATTGCTGTCCCTGGGATCACGAAGAATATTGTGTGAAATGCATTTCAGATAGATAGGGGAAAAATAGGATAAAGGGCCAAGGCAGAAACATAAAAAGTAGCCATAAAATGTCTTGGAAACAGAATTCAAAATTCAGAGTTTAATACAGAAGGACCGGGTAATCGTGCGGGTAATACTCTGCTCATGGGTACAAGAATATTTCCTTAGTTCTTGGCCTGTCTTCCATTATGCCTTTTATCTGATTTTGTTTTATTTTGTTTAATTCTATCTTAAATTGGAGAATTTGAGACAATCGCCTTTCATGACTTCAACTCCGAGTTCCTCAGCCAGCAAAGTTGAAGTCTACAAGTCTTAACGTTGTCAAGGTTGGAGACCCCTGCTCTAGTCCACTTCTGGATGAGCAGACTGATCAAATTGAGAAATTGGATCAACTGAGATTAAGTTTGTTGAGGGAACACAACATGTTTTTGATACCCCTGAATATGAATCCAGACATTGGACTACCAAAGTAAGTATCTTCTAGAACATGGGAAAACAACGATGCTGGTTGGAAGTTCTTGAAATTGTCATCCCAACCAGTTCAGTGCCATGACTGGGGTATTGATGAGATAGCGGAGAGTTGATTTAGAGAGGCAGTGATTTGGTTCCTTTGTCTTGCAATCATCATGTATCTTTAGTTTTACCGCAGGGTGGATATGTCTGGCAAAAAGAAGATTGCCTTAACATATCTAGGACATTTCCAGATGATCGGCTTCTCCTCTCCCAATTCTTCTGAATCCAGTGTATAAATTGCGCAAAGCATTACTTAGGGTTCTTTTGATTGCTCTCAATCTTTTCAGACATTGGGACCTTGCAGACATGACCAGATTTATATTTTGGCAAGCCTATAAAGCTCACAAAGAACCATCAGCCAATCAGATTTCTCCATTTCAGTCTAGTGGCTGAGTACCGAAACTGTCAATCAATCAACCAACCAGTGTTTTCTTCCCAGCTGGTAACTGAGACTGTTTTCTTGTCCCATGAGGTCCATGCCAAAATGTGCATTCATTCCTTCTCTTCACAAAAATAGAAGAATAAAGTGTTAGCTGTTTGTAATAAACGATTTGATGGTTGCTGCAGCAGTAAACATCCTTGCTTTCCAAGCTCCTAAAATCCCTGCCAACAAAATGCTCAACTGGAATCTCAAGAGATGAGAGGTGGCAAACCAAGATTCACCCTTAACATGAACAGACTTCCCTTCACGTACTAGATAATACATTACACTTTCTTACATGACATTCCTTATATTTGTATGGCTGCCCATTATTCCAAAGAGACATAAAAAATTATTTATTTATTTATTTAATCAGATTTATATGCCACACTTTCTCTGCAAGGACTCAGGACGGCTCTCAGTTTAAAATTCAGACAATGAAAAACTAAAATTCTCATTAAAACCCCATTCAGTCCAGGCCAGCCTGGTGAAACAACCATGTTTTAAGGTTACGGTGGAAAGAGCGAAGGTTAGGGGTTACCTGGAGCTCCAGGGGAAGCTGATTCCAGAGGGTAGGTGCGCCTACAGAGAAGGCTCGCTCTCTAGGGCCATCAGGCAACATTGCCTGGCCGATGGGACCCCAAGTAGTCCCTCTCTGTGTGAGCGCACCGGGCGATGGGGAGCTGTTGCTGGCTGCAGGTGTTCCACAAATACCCTGGGCCTAAGCCATGTAGGGCTTTAAAGGTAATCACCAACATCTTTGCTGGCAACAGCAAATTTAAAAATCAAACAACATACCACTTCATATAACAACTACTCATCTTTCCCCAAAAATAAGACTGGGTCTTATATTAATTTTTGCCCCAAAAGACCCATTAGGGCTTATTTTCTGGTTACGTCTTATACGGTATGATACTAAATGCATTTATCTGGGTGACAATCTTAACTGGGGCTGATTTTGGGGTGTAGGGCTTATATTACAAGCATCCTGAAAAATCATGCCAGGCCTTATTTTCCAGTTGTGTCTTATTTTTCAGGGAAAGAGGGTAGGACTACAGCTTTGTCTAGAAAACCTCACAGTCTGCAGTTGTGATGATGGACAATCATTTTTTTAAGGGCTACATTGACTGAAAAACTAAAACTAATAGCCTTTGAGGGTTGTGCAACATATGGAGATGGATAGCTCGGCAGACTAAGCACTGTAATTAACATTCAGCTGTCTGCAATTACTCTAAGTTTGAATCTCACCAGGCTCAAGGTTAACTCATTCTTCCATCCTTTCTAAGGTAGGTAAATTGAGGACCCAGTTTGTGGGGGCAATAAGCTGACTTTGTATAAATATACAAAAGTATGAAGGCTATTGCTTAACACATTGTAAACCGCCCTGAGTCTCTGGAGAAGGGCGGCATATAAATCAATTTTTTAAAAAAATGGAGATGAAAAGTTAACATGCTTGCCTTTTGGGAAGCAGTATGAGGAGGGGAGGTTGGGATTTAAGGAAAAGGAGAGGTCAAATCTATTGTCTATTTAAAATACGTCTTTTTTTTCAAATTGCTTTTGAAAGTGCACAGAGAATTAGCCTTTGATTTTTGTCAGTGTCCACCAGATTTGTCGTGTTACACCAGATTTCAGTTGTACCATTTAGAATATTCTGCAGCTTGCAAAATAGGGGAGAGAGGGTGCATCATGCAAGTAATTCAATTATGGGCTGTCCATCCATAATCTAGGACTTGTTTCTTTGATTGCCATCAAGTCAATGTGGACTGTTAGTGACCACATAGACAGAACTTCCATAGGGTGATCTGTCCTCAACCTAGCCACTCAGGGCCCCATCACCACTGCAATTCAGCCTGTACACATTGTCCTCTCCTCTCCTTCTCTTCTTTCCACCTTTCTCAGCTGTATGGACTTCTTAAGGGAGCTGGATCTCTGTATAATGCATCCAGCATATGATAGCTTGAACATAAACATTTGTGCCTCAAATGAAACCTTCTGGGTTGATTTGTTCTACAGAGAGCTAAACTCTTAATGATACTTAAGCATACTTAATACAGCATATGTTTTATTCAGTGATGAGGACTGGATTTGATGTCACCATGCCATGTTTCAACACCTGAAGATATGAACTAGGATAAAGCTCACATGGATCTTCCTTGAGATGACAACATCAAGATTGAGTCCACAAAGAGGGATTCATTGTCAATTTCTTTGAGCAGCTGAAGGATTAACTTAACTTGCTTAAAATGATGCCTCAGAAAAAGCATTGTCCTGGATCAAACCGGAGGAGGATTGCTACTGTTTTTTTTCTACCACAGCTTGTAACTTTGATGTTATTTATGACTGAACTTTAGCAGTAGAAATTTGGATGAGATTCAGATCTAAATTTGATTGACTTAATTTATCAGGATTTGTATGGGATTTGGAAATCTCAAGCAAGAACAGGAAATAAATGAAGCTAAATATCTCCTTGCCATGAACACTGAGAGCTGGTCCTTTACAGAAGCTGGCAAGCCATTTTCCTGACCCATGAATTGGCAAATTGTCACCGAAGGTGCATTTCTTAAAATAAAAATAACAGAGGCTAGAACTGTGTTGCCAATGGATTGCATTGAGTGGCTGGATTTTTAAATTACTCGTCATCTTTATATGTCAATGTTCCCGTTCAAAGGAGCAATCATTGGCTTGACAAATTCTTAATTCTTGAATTCACAAACGTTTAGCCTGTTTAGTGAATCAACCCGTTTTCTAGATTTGCATGATATACTGAGTGATAAATTAAACAAAGGGAGACAGTAAACCATAGCAGAACAAGCCAAGATAAAAATATTAACCAAATGTATCTGAATATAGCTGCTAGATGACCAAATGGGAGCTATGGCCAGTGTTAAAACATCCCAGGACAAATTTAATCTCATAATCCTGTCCCAGATTTGTGCCATTTTTCTTCCCAAGGACTCACACCAGATTTGATGAATGGGTCCAAAGTGTTGGCCGTTCTTTTTCACTGCCACAAACACTGTTGAGGGAAATGGATGGTTCCAGAAATGAAATTTGTGTTATTTTTAGGAGCGGTGATGACAGGAGGCATCAGGTTTGAAAGCTCTGGCTTGATCAAAGCGTCCTAAAAGGATTCAGCAGCACTGAGAACTATCAAATAGGATTATGATAGAATTAAGGGACTGAGCCATTTATAACTTTGGGCACTCTCCTTCTTTGAAGCCTTCCTTGGAAATTGATCTTCCTCCCCCCCCCCACCTCCCTCCCTCCCTCCCTCCCCATAAAACTAGAACCACAGGGCCGCATTAAAATGTCTGCATCCATTCCAAAACTATTAGCTTTGTACAAGATAATCCCGGGGAAAGGTAACAGTTGCACATGACAGTTGAAATTTCAGAGGGGGAAAGGAAGCTTTTGTGCAGCAACATTTTCATTCCCTACCCCTTGTGCTGGGAGCATGTCTAATGGATTCTTTTCTGCAACATGACACAGTGCCAAGGTTGCATTATGGGGCATTTATTACACAGTAAATCACAAAACAAAGTATGGAAGCAAGAGTGTTTCTCCGTGCCCCCCCCCCTTCCATGTTAAGCAAAAAAAGATGAAACAGACACCAGGAAAGGGAGAGATTTATACATTCATTGGACACAACCGCCATTTCTTCTCAATCTCGTGCTCCAAGAGTTGTGAGGAGCAATCGGTGACTCTAATCTTTGTCATACTCAAAGCCTTTCATGCAGCCAAACTGTTGGGTGTAACACACACACACACACACACACACACACACACACACACAAAATTTTCTCCAAAGGTTGCTGCTGAATTAGATTAAATACATCAGAAACAACCCTTGCAACTGTTTTAATTTAATTTTCATTCAATGTAAATCCAATTTCATTCTCTTCTCTTCCCCCGCCCCCCACCCCTTGTCTTCTACCCCATCCACTTTTTTTGGATCATGGCTTCACCCATTTGGGGCACAGATCTGTCACTGTTAGAATAAATGCAACCCCTAAACTGGGGGAAAAGGTTCATCTCTCCCTTAATTTTATTATATCATATTTCAAAGACCACAGCTCACTTTGTCCAACTGATTCACAAGTCAGCACCACACTGATTTCTCACCCTTATTCTCACCATTAAAACTCCCTTCACCAAATATTTTTTTTAAAAAGGCAACTGCACATCTTTCAGTGAAACTATCAGGTCATCAGATGCCCTCTTAGGCCCCCCAGAAGACCAAGAGTAGAGATATGTTATATGCTTTATTTTTCAGTAAGAAAAAAAAAAGCATATAACTTTATAAAATTTCTGAAGTTGAGTGATTTGAGCCTGAAACCTTTCCAAAATCCTTAGCACAACCCACTTCTTGCTCAAGACGATTGTTCCGTGCTTAAAATGGGGAGCTTTATGCTAAAAGCGATTTCACTTCAAACATCCTGCACACTATTTATTGGGAGTCTAAATGAAGGACTAGGTCCTTTAGAAGTTTCCCCCTTCCTTATGAGACAGGCCTTTCCTATTCTTACAATCCCAGTCTCCAGGCTGCATTTTATTTCCAAATATATCTCTGGCACCTGAGAAGCTCAGCAGGCAGCCTTAGAAAATAGATGATGATTGAAAATGTCCCCAATTGCTCAAGAAAAGAAAAAGAAAGTTAGGGAGAGCTGAAGAAGAGCCACATCCTTGCTAAATGAGTGTTCAATGACATCATTTAAAAGCCAAAATAACAGCCATTTTTTGCCAGAGTAAGGCAAAGGTAAAGGTTCCTCTCACACATATGGGCTAGTCGTTCCCGACTCTAGGGAGTGGTGCTCCTCTCTGTTTCAAAAACCAAAGAGCCAGTGCTGTCTGAAGATGTCTTTCTGGTCATGTGGCCGGCATGACTCAATGCCAAAGGTGCACGGAATGCTGTTACCTTCCCATCAAAAGTGGTCCCTATTTTTGTACTTGAATTTCTACATGCTAGGTTGGCAGAAGCTGGGACAAGTAATGGGAGCTCACCCCGTTACATGGCACTAGAGATTTGAACTGTTGAACTGCCGAACTCTTGTCTTAGCCACTGAGCCACCACATCGCCTTCTTTGCCAGAGTACCTGCAACTTAATTTCACTGACCCAAAGAGGTCTCCTATTCCTGATTTAACTAAAAGCATAAGAGACCAAATTTGAATGGAATGGAATGGAATTGAATGGAGTGGAGTGGAGTGGAGTGGAGTGGAGTGGAGTGGAATGGAATGGAATGGAATGGAATGGAATGGAATAGAATAGAATAGAATAGAATAGAATAGAATAGAATAGAATAGAATAGAATAGAATAGAATAGAATAGAATAGAATAGAATAGAATAGAATAGAATAGAATAGAATAGAATAGAATAGAATAGAATTCTTTATTGGCCAAGTCTGAATGAACACACAAGGAATTTGTCTTGGTGCATATAATTTGTCTCAGTGTACATAAAAGATACATTCGTCAACTTGAGGTCCTTTCTATCCAAACAGCAAGCTCTGTTCTTACGCTATGGTCGCTTCCTGGAATTTTGAACTAAGCAGCAAAGTTAACATCTTGCAAACATCTGAACTCCTGCAGAACCACCCCTAGTTCTGACATTCTGTATTTTTTTCCCAGCCCTCATTTCATGAAAGAGAAAAAGTAGCATTTTTCTAAAAAAAAATAAAGTCTCCTTCAAGTTAAATTCAATTCTTGATGACTTCATGAACCATCTATGTTGACTGAAGAGGATTCTATTGCTTCCTCCTCTTCTTCCTCTTCCTCCTGCTCTTTTTTTTATACTCTAGCCCAGTGATGGTTAACCTTTTTGATGCCGAGTGCCCAAAGCGCGCGTGTGCAAATGCACACGCGCATGTCCGAACCCCCAAAATGCAATACGAGTGTCCCCAACACCCCATTTTGGGCCTAGAAAGCCTCCTGCACCAACTTACATCCCCGTGCATGCGCCTTCCCCCATGCATGTGCATGCATGTCTCCTACATGTGCTCCACCCAACCCCCACACACACACATTACGGCAGAGACCCGAAGACCAACTGGTTGGTGGTTGGCGTCCGCGCATGGAGTGGAGCTGGGCTGGGGCAAAAGCTGGCGTGCCCATAGAGAGGGCTCTGCATACCACCTGTGGCACGTGTGCCATAGGTTCACCATTACGGCTCTGGCCAATTGCCTTGAGAATTTTTGGGCTAACCCATCCTAGGCTTGACCTTGCTTAGCTTCAAGAGGTCAATCAGGGTGACTAGATAGGTGCTTCTTCCTCTTTTTAGAATATGAAATACATGTATTTATTAATTACTCAACCAAACTACCACTGTAAGCGTTTTGAGAAATGCATGCAAAACTTGCATGTCCATAAGGACAACTTAGTGGGCTACAAAGACCTCCTCATGCATTCATTTTGCACATTTATTGCAATCATTAGATCACAATTAAACATGACACCATCAAGTCCCATGATACTGCTTTGAGGAAGTATCTAAGAGCAGTCTGGAACCAGATTGCCAACAACTGCCCACTTCCCACACTTGTGCTTTTTTAAAAAGCCTACAAAATTCATAAAACTGGATGTCATGAAATCCATAAAACAAAGACATATTGTGCCATTAATGGCAAATTCGCAGATGCTCCAAACCAAAGAAGCCACAGGCACAGACAAATCTACTCAGACATGAAGACAGGGTATTATATCACCCTCTTTCCCAACCTTAACCTCTTGCTGGATGCTAAATATGGATTATCATCTTATAAAGATAGGGCAATAAATGGAGATGCAGCATGAAGGGTGGAAAAGCAGTGTGATAGGGAGCAAAAGTACTTTCTGACCACAGCTAGTCTGATAGGCGGCAAACTAAATGAAGAGAAGGGCCTACGTTTAAAAATAACACTTGGTTTGGCATTCAAGTGTCCTCAGAATTACAAACTTATTAAAAACATTAGGGTAATGGAAGAACAAAAGAGGAAGCGTTGCAATGCCCATAGGTACCATAACAGGATTCTCAGATTACATATTTTTTTATGCAATGTATGGTTAGATCCTATTTATATAGCAGTGTGAATCACTATGGCTGGCTTATTTTACCCAAGCCAAACCATAATCAGGAATCCAGAAAGAAACTTGGGATGCCTAAAAACCCTATGCGAAAACCAGATACCAGGAATTTGAGCCATGACATAATCCCACATATACTGTTAAAATTTAGCCAGCTTTACAGCCAAGGCAATTGCTTCCCATCAAATATTAAGAGTTTCTCTTTTCAGGCTTCAATCTGGTTCTTTTATTGCCACTGATTTGCTCTAAGAGCCCAGATGAAGCAGCTTCTGATGAAGGAAGCAAAGGCAATCCAGCTACCCTTGGCACTAAAATTGCAACATAAAACCTCAGAATATCAGGAATCTGAAATTGGAAAACTTGGAATGAAAAGTGAAAATCTGGATAATGCTACAATAAAGTGGATAGATGCCTCCCTAGCAGAGCAGCAGAGGCCCTCTCTACATTTGATTACAATTTATGCTTCTTTTCCCTCCATGGGTTAGTGTCAGCCCGCACCCCACACACATATATATGTCCTAGTGCTAGGAGCCCTTCTTCTCCTCCACTTTCCTTCAGAGAATGAATAATAAGGAAGTTCTGATCTCCAAAGAACAATCTTGATTAGAGCACTGGAGACTAAAACATATGAAGAATGGTTTCAGGAATTGGGTAAAGGTAAAGGTAAAGGTTCCCCTCGCACATATGTGCTAGTCATTCCCAACTCTAGGGGGCGGTGCTCATCTCTGTTTCAAAGTCGAAGAGCCAGTGCTGTCCGAAGACGTCTCCTTGGTCATGTGGCCGGCATGACTAAATGCCAAAGACACACAGAACGCTGTTACCTTCCCATCAAAGGTGGTCCCTATTTTTCTACTTGCATTTTTTACGTTCTTTCCAACTGCTAGGTTGGCAGAAGCTGGGACAAGTCAAGGGAGCTCACCCTGCTACGCGGCACTAGGGATTCGAACCGCTGAACAGCCGACCTTTCGATCGACAAACTTAGCATCTTAGCCACTGAGCCACCACGTCCCTTAGGAATTGGGTGTGTCTAGTTAATGAAAAAAAAAAGGGTGATATGATAGCACTGTTCCAATTTCTGAGGGGTTGCCACAAAGAAGATGGGCTCAACCTATTCTCCAAAGCACCTGGAGATAGAAAAAGAAGCAATGGATGGGAACCAATCAAGGAGAGAACTAATCTAGACCTAAGGAGAAATTTCCTGGCAGTGAGAATAATTAATCAGTGCAGTGGCTTGTCTTCAGAGGTTGTGGGTGCTCCATCACTAGAAGTTTTTTTTTTTAATTAGATTTATATGCCGCCCTTCTCCGGAGACTCAGGGCGGTTTACAATGCGTTAAGCAAGAGCCTTCATACTTTTGTATATTTATACAAAGTCAGTTTACTGCCCCCACAAACTGGGTCCTCAATTTACCTACCTTAGAAAGGAAGGAAGGCTGAGTCAACCTTGAGCCTCGAACTCGCATAATTGCAGACAGCTGGGTGTTAATAACAGGCTATCTAGCCCGTCGAGCTATCTGAGGCTCTTTTAAGTAGAGACTGGACAGCCTCTTGTCTGGAATGGCATAGGGTCTCATGCTTGGGCAGGAGGTTGGATTAGAAGACCTCCAAGCTCTTTTCCAATTCTGTTATTCTGAAACATCTTTGCTCTAGTTCCAAAAGAACCTTCTACAAAGTTTAAGAAGGAGGTAGAAAACTGAGGAATAGTACAAAATTCATCCTTTTTTTTTTTTTTTTTTTGCTATTAAAAAAAATATGTGAATGAAAAGCAAACAGTGGAGATTAATTAACAGGCCTCTTCCACCTTTGCTGTTGAGTGAGATTACAGCTGCATCTCTTACAGAAAGAGGACACTACAGTATAATTGTCTTAAAAGCTTTCTATGGCTTAGGAAGATTTAGCCAGCTAAATCTATGAAAAAAAAAAAAAGAACCAGGTATTTTTTACAGCAGTGATGACAGATACAGCTTCACTGATTTTCCAGCCACATGGGGCTGTTCTAAAAAGACAGGAGATTATCCCATTTCATATTGATTATTCTCTTTTCACCTACCTGCGCCATGCCACTTTGAAAGCAAAACTGGGTTGATGGGTTAATAAGGCAAATGTAGCACAAACGTCTCCAAAATATTGAACAATCTTGAACTCTAGGCTGCCCAGGCCTACAGTTAGTTTATTTATTTTGTAATCTATACAGGAATTGTTATTCATGTAGACCACGGATAGCATTTCCAGAATTGCAAAGAATCAGGAAGGTGCCTCCTGCCCATGACAGGGTTCCTTAACCTACACCCGTGTTACTCCACTTGGCAACTTTAAGATGGGTAGACTTCAACTCCTAGAATTTCCTACCCAACATGGGTGGTGAGAGACGTAATGTGGTGGCCTAGAGGTGGAGCTTTCACCTCGCAATCAGGAGGCTGTGAGTTCAATCCTAGATAGAGGCAGATATTTCTCTCTCTGGGCACAATGGGAATATATCTGATGAACCAAACTCCACATTGGTGACAGTTTAGTTTAGTTTAGTTTATTTATACTTATATGCCACCCTTCTTCCGCAGGACTCGGGGCGGCTCACAAAGATAAAACAATAAAATAGTAAAATTACAACTAAAATACTCAATTAAAATCCCCAAGAATGAAAATTAAAAGCTCGCATCAGATCAGTAGATTTGTTGGAAAAGCCATGTCTTCAGGTCACTGTGGAAGGAGCGGAGGTCGGGGGCTATCCAGAGGCCCATGGGTAAATCATTCCAGAGGGTTGGTGCATCCACAGAGAACGCCCTCATCCTGGGTGCCACCAGCCGACATTGTCTGGCCGATGGCACCCGAAGGAGGGCTGTCCTATGTGAGTGCACTGGGCAGTTGGAGGCAGGGAGAAGGTGATCCTGCAAGTACCCCGGGCCCATGCCATGAAGAGCTTTATAGGTAAATACCAGCACCTTGAAGCAGATCCGAAGGACCACCGGTAACCAGTGCAGCTTGCGCAGGAGAGGTGTAAGGGAAGGGCATCCAGCCATTAAATACTCTGCCAGCTCCATTCAGTTGCCAGACTCTATCCAGCAAGGGATTATGGGGTCATTAGAAGAAGATGAGTCTTTAGTCTCTCTGAGCTTGGTTGTTTGCTAGCAGACATTTCAAGATCCAACTCGGTTACATGATCAGTGTTGGTGAGCGTGGGGTTTACTCTCTGTTTATATACCATAGATTGCCCAGCCGGTATTGATGGGGATGAAGTTTTCTCCTCTGTAGTTCCTTGATTAGGTATTGTTTTCTGCTAGATTGTTTGCCTGGGATTAATCCTTGCTTATCTGGGTGTTGGTTGCTGGAGAAAATGTGTTCTAGTCTCTTGGTTTCCTTCTTAGCTTTTTTAAAATTGTCTCTTTTGAATGGCATATAAATATGACCTATCTAGCTAGCTCCATTCAGTTGCCCAGACTTCACCCCACAAGGGAATGTGGGGTTGTTAAAAGAAGATGATGAGTGGCGAGAGAAATCTGGTAGCTGAAATCCACTCATTTTAAAGTAGCTTAGGTTGAAAAATGCTGCCCTATGCTGTAAGCATGGTCCACAGGCAATAATGCATACCAAGTAACATCATGACCAGGGTTCAGGGATAGATTCAGTCCCAACTAAATAACGAAGATTTAGCCATTCTTTTTCTTTCACTTAGATCAGGGGTCTGCAAACTTAAACACTCAAAGAGCCATTTGGACCCATTTCCCACAGAAAAGAAAACACCGGGAGCCACAAATTCTTTCCATGCCTAACTATTTCTTGAGCAACCACAAAACTAGCCTATGTAGTTGAATTAAACATTCTGTTGTCTTCTGAAACTTTTCTTTTCTTGGATTTATCTATGGTTGGTCTACCAGGTGTTGAAAAGCTCAGTAAATCGCATGCCGGTGGGTGTCGCACATTGGCAGTTGTGTCACATATTTTGAGTGACAGGGAGCTGCAACAGAGGGGTTAAAGAGCCACATGCAGCTCCAGAGCCAAAGGTTGCTGATCCTTGACTTAGATCAATCTCCCACAAAGGGTTGTTGCTGTGATCGAATCAGAGAAAGGAGCCCTACGTCTAAGCCTTTCTGACTGTCTCAGAAGACAAGGTTCAAATGCAGCAAATAAACAACAATGATCATTTGTATCTGGCACACCTTCCCTTTTTCTCATCCATCCCTGACTCCTCCCTTGCTTTGCTGGCTTTTACCTGATATCAAAGTGGAACATCAGAGCAGCTTTAACAAAGCTTTAATGAAGTAATACCAATTCTATAGGGAGCAAGAAGAGATAGGGACAGCTGATTAAACAATTAATTCTTTCAGGATCCTTTCAGCCTATTAAGGAGAGAGAGAAAGAGGGAGGGGGCATACATTGGGATTTAAGAATGAATCATTGTTGTGGCCCGAGGATGGCCAGCAGAGCTGGCAGCAGAGTCAGACAGTGAGGAGGTTGGGGAGGAACTGGGTCCAGTCCTGGAGGATGGGGAAAGCTCAGACGAGGGCTCTGCGTTGGAGGCAGAGAGGGAAATAGACAGTAGTGAGACAGAGGAACAGCTGGAGCCCATTCCCAGCATGCACATGTGCAGAGCTGCCAGAAGATAAGAATATCTAAGAAAGCAGGGTCGACTTGAGAGTAAAGCCACACCTTGGAGATGATTGGCTCCTCCCATAGGAAACAAAAGAGGAGCAAATGGGGAGGGGCTTTTCCAGGAAACAATTCATTTGTTCAGTCATTTCAATAGTAGAAAGTTCTGTTCGTGACCCTGAGAGATTCTGTGCCACGTTTTGCCTTGTACTGCATTTGGAAACTAGTTACCTGGCAGCCTTCCAAGCGAGATAAGGTCTGTGTTGATAAATATTCCTTTGAAAAACTGTTTGGACAAACCTTGCTGACTGTGAATGAACGTAATTCACAGTCGTGTAAATAAAAAAGATTTTGTCGGGACAAAACTCTGCTTCCTGATTTTTAAGAGAGCCTAGGTCAGAACAATAATTTAGAATCATGGACTAGGAAAGGACCTTTGAGATTCTTTTATTCAACCCGCTACTGGGTACATAGAACATAAAATTAGTTCTACAGAAGAACTATTGAGTCTGTCATCTGCACCTTGATAACTGTCTGGTTTGGTTCTGCAACCCAACAAGTCAGACACAGACTTCAGAGGATAATTAGAACTGCAGAAAAAAACAATGGCTACCAACCTGCCTTCCATGGAGGACCTGTATACTGCACGAGTCAAAAAGAGGGCTGTGAAAATATTAACAGACCCCTCGCATCCTGGACATCAACTGTTTCAACTCCTACCCTCAAAACGACACTATAGAGCACTGCACACCAGAACAACTAGACACAAGACCTGTTTTTTCCCCCAAACATCATCACTCTGCTAAACAAATAATTCCCTCAACACTGTCAAATTAGTTACTAAGTCTGCATTACTATTAATCTTCTCATCGTTCCCAACACCCATCTCCTTCCATTTATGACTGTATGACTGTAACTTTGTTGCTTGTATCTTTATGATTTCTGTTGATATTGTTTCCTGACTGCTTATTTGTACCCTATGACTATCATTAAGTGTTATACCTCATGATTCTTTTCTCTTTTCTTTTATGTACACTGAGAGCATATGCACCAAGACAAATTCCTTGTGTGTCCAATCACACTTGGCCAATAAAGAATTCTATTCTATTCTATTCTATTCTATTCTATTCTATTCTATTCTATTCTATTCTATTCTATTCTATTCTATTCTATTCTATTCTATTCTATTCTATTCTATTCTATTCTATTCTAGGGTTGGACATACAAGGAAATAGTCTCAGACCCATTGGTTCTCATCGGATCTCCTGGTATGATAAATCTATCCTAAAGTATAATCTTCAATGTGATGGACTGGGAATATGTTCATTTCAGTTATCCTACTTTTCAGGATAAAAATCTCCTAAAGTGGCTAACAAAACCTATAAAATCATCACACATACAATTATGAGGCATGTTACTGAGAACAATCAAGTTTCTAAGACTTCTTTCCCACAAGGCAAATTGGTGAGGAGGGAGAAGATGGGCTTGAGGAAAAAGTCACATTCATTTCATTAATTAAAGTACATTTAACTTAGATTTAGATTTATTGACTTAGAAAAAATTGCCAAAGAAGCTGATTAGAGAGCTTGGATTTTTCTCAAATGTGGATGGTCTTGTTTTAATGGCCAAACCATGAACCATCTCAAGAAGTGACTCTGTCATCAATGGGATTGTTTGTGGAAAAGGAAATGGTTTGGGGGTAAATTGATAGGATCTCTTTAGTGGGAAACAAAGCAATAATATTTTAAAAATCCCCATCGTTTCTCAATGATTACTCACTCTTTTTAAATATCTTCAACATGTTGAAGGCCAAGCAGCATTATATAAAGTAAAGGTTTGCTCTTCCATCTGTTTCACCACATGAGGGAGCCTTTCTAGAAAGTAAAAGAAATGGAGACATTTCTAGGCAAAATTGGCCATCAATGAGATATTCTTCTTCAGATGAGAATATCAAGATGAGAACTTCAGATGAGAACTAGACACAAGAACAGTTTTTTCTGAACGCCATAACTCTGCTAAACAAATAATTCCCACAACACTTTCAAACTATTCACTAAGTCTGCATTACTATTACTATTAATTCTATCAACCATCTCCTCCCACTTATGACTGCATGACTGTAATTTTGTTGCTTGTATTCTTATGATTTATATTGATTGTTTTCTAGCATGATTTGATTGCTTATTTGTACCCTATGACTATCATTAAGTATTGTATCTTTTTATTCTTGATGAATGTATTTTATTCTCCTTATGAACCCTGAGAGCACATATCTGTCCAATCACACTTGGCCAATAAACTATTCTATTCTATTCTATTCTATTCTATTCTATTCTATTCTATTCTATTCTATTCTATTCTATTCTATTCTATTATTCTATTCTATTCTATTCTATTATCAAACTCAGTTTCTCTATTTTGCACTTCCAATATTGGTGTAGGATATGGATATTTCACATTTCTATTCCCAAATTCAATAGATTATGCCACCTTGGTTACATTAGGACTGGCAGTCAGAACTGAGATCACTTAAGACACAGGCACATTGCTATCTAAACTATCTTCTCTTCAAAGAGGACATAGCCGTGACTCTTACGCTGCAAAGAAGACTACAAGAGGATAAAACATATAAAGAAGGGTTGCAGGAATTATGTATGTCTAGTTTAATGATTAATGCCAATAAGGACCAAACCAGTCATACACTGCCCCCTGGTGGTCAAGGTATATATGAAATCACACTGAAACAGCGCCCCCTTCTTCCATGGTGATCCCAAGATAATAAGGATAGGAACTAAATAGGGTTTAAAATATGTTTAGCTTTATTAAGCACAAATCAATCAAAAGGCAAACTTTTTCCAATCTTTCTATGCTTTGTTTCCAACTCCTGAACACTTCTCTTTCTTTAGAGTAGATAAAATGCTAATCTCTATTGTGTCCAACAAGTAAGTATGCTGAGAGATGGAGAAAATAATACATAGTGTAAGAGCTCTGACATTTGAGCTCTGAAATGTATCTGAGACTTCAAGACAGCTGTGAGGTTCTCAAGGAGGTTTTGCAGAGTCTGCTCCTATAACTTTGTGAATGTTCAGCAAAGAATGGAATGGAATGGAATGGAATGGAATGGAATGGAATAGAATAGAATAGAATAGAATAGAATAGAATAGAATAGAATAGAATAGAATAGAATAGAATAGAACAGAGAGGAAAATGGAATGGAATGGAATGGAATGGAATGGAATGGAATAGAATAGAATAGAATAGAATAGAATAGAATAGAATAGAATAGAATAGAATAGAATAGAATAGAATAGAATAGAATAGAATAGAATAGAATAGAACAGAGAGGAAAATGGAATGGAATGGAATGGAATGGAATGGAATGGAATGGAATGGAATAGAATAGAATAGAATAGAATAGAATAGAATAGAATAGAATAGAATAGAATAGAATAGAATAGAATAGAATAGAATAGGTCGGAAGGGACCTTGGAGGTCTTCTAGTCCAGAAAACCATATAACGATAAACAAATGATATATAAGTACAAAATCTAAAATATGAGATGTAAAATGGCGACCACACATCTAAAAGGCCCCCCCAGGAAATTTAACATATTTCAACTTCCCTTTCTCTTCTTTCATCCATTAGTCACTCCCTCTCTTATTCCTTCTTGCTTTTCTCTTGGATCTTTCATTCTTTCCCTTTACTACATTTCCTCTGTTTTCCACTCTTCACTTCTACATAAATGAAGGAAGACTTGTGGGCTAGGCTGGAAAAGGTATTATTATTATTTTTCTTGGAAGGGAAGGAAATGCTTTTGGTCTGCAAGGTCAAGGGTGCATTGTGATGTTGCCATAAACACTCATTTTTAAGGATGTTCACTTTTATTTTAAGCAACACTACATGGGACTTTCTTTTAACCTGATGTCTTCCAAATTCTGAAGGAGACTTACCAGGATGATATCAAGCAATTTATCAATGGGATAGGGTTTATATTTCCCTTGGTCTGCAAGGCAATGAAACCGGTCAGTCCTAGAGGAGATCAACCCTGACTGCTCTTTAGAAGGCCAGATCCTGAAGCAGAAACTCAAATACTTTGGCCACCTACTGAGAAGGAAGGATACACTGGAGAAGAGCTTAATGCTGGGAACGATTGAGGGCAAAAGAAGAAAGGGACAGCAGAGAATGAGGTGGCTGAATGGAGTCACTAAAACAGTTGGCGTGAGCTTAAATGGTCTTTGGGGGATGGTAGAGGACAGGAAAGCTTGGAGGAATGTTGTCCATGGGGTCGTGATGGGTCGGACATGACTTCGCAACTAACAACAACAACAAGGGTTGATATTTATGAATTGGTATAAAACAGGGGTGTATAACTTTGCCAACTATAAGACTTGTGGACTTCAACTCCCAGAATTCCCCAGCCAATCAATCTGTCCTTCTTACCCATCTTAGCTGCTTTGCTATATTCAGAAGGAAAACTGAGAAAGGGACACTTGGACCATGGGGATGGGGGATGTCAAGGATAAGAAAACTCATTTGCCTGCTTCCATCTTCCTTCCAATTTGGAGCCCATCATATTTATTTTTCCAATATCACATGCTACCCTGTTTTCCCCAAAATAAGGCATTCTCTGAGAATAAGACCAATCGTGCTTTTAAGTGCATGGCAATAAGGCCAAGCCCTTATTTCTGGGTTAAAAAAAATATAGAGGGTCTTATTTTCGGGGAATCACGGTATATAACATCCTGGGAAAGACAGCAGTTTCCAGGAAAGAGTCAGCCTGAGTTTTGTCTTTCCAACCCAAAATTTCAGTTTCTGATGGAATTGTGAACACAGTATTATGCATTTCAAATGCTTGAAACTTTAGACTGACTTTTCCTTTCATTAAAAGCTTCCATACACAAAAATCCACACTAGAAATTTCCAAATTTCCAAAATACACACCAACCTGATTTTTATTTGCACCGACTTGCAAGGTACAAAGAGCGTCAAAACTGCAAATATACCATAGCAAGCATTGCTCAATCATCTCGTTCCGTCCATAAACTTAGGCAAAACTAGCTCATTCTCACTTCCCAGACTTATTATATCTGCACTAAAATATAGTTTCCAATATTGAAAACAGTTTTGGTAATAAAATACGGAATTATTTTAGCCAGCAGTTCTTTCCCTATTGTTGTCCTTCACTAAGCAAGGCTACTCAACTTAGTTAAAAATGCAATATGGATGGCCTGCACCGGAATCAAAAAAAAGAAAGAAAGAAACATCTTTAGTAACCATACAACATCTGTTATGTGGCGCTTGTAAATCTACCTTCCCAACGTCGTAACAGCAAGGGAAATCAGTCAGTACGGCAAGTTATATGAAACTCCAGCAATGGGAGAAAGTTACTCAGTTCCGTTTCATGTGGAACTGCATTTCAAACCCCAAGGAACTGCTTTTTCATTTTACGGTTGCCCCTTTCCTTTCACCCTGACCCACCTTTGTATTCCCCAGCCATTCAGCCTTTATCGTTTTGGACAGAGGGCTCTGCCTTGCTATTCTAAGCTGAAAGCGTATTTCCAGCATGGATGTAAAGGAGGAGGGAGGGAGCGAGGGAGAGAGAGAGAGAGAATGAGAGAGGGGAGTGAGAGAATGTGTGTGAGAGAGAGAGAGGAGGGGAGAGAGGGGAGAGAAAGAATGTGTGTGTGTGAGAGAGAGAGAAAGAATGAGAGAGGGGGAGAGAGAGAATGTGTGTGTGAGAGAGAGAGAGAGAAAGAGAGAGGGAGAGGGGGAGAGAGAATGTGTGTGTGTGAGAGAGAGAGAGAATGACAGAGGGGGGACAGAGAATGTGTATGTGAGAGAGAGAAAGAAAGAGAGAGGGAGAGAGGGGGAGAGGGGGAGAGACAGAATGTGTGTGTGTGTGAGAGAGAGAGACAGAGAGAGAGAATGTGTGTGTGTGAGAGAGAGAGAGACAGAGAGAGAGAATGTGTGTGTGAGAGAAAGAGAGAATGAGAGGGGGAGAGAGAATGTGTTCATGTGTGAGAAAGAGAGAAAGAATGAGAGAGGGGGAGAGAGAGAATATGTGTGTGAGAGAGAGAGGGGGGAGAGAGGGGGAGAGAGAGAATGTGTGTGTGAGAGAGAGAAAGAGAGAATGAGGGAGGGGAAAAGAGAGAATGAGTGTTTGTATGTGTGAGAGAGGGAGAGAGAAAGAGAGACAGAGATTCTGCTGTGTCTGCACTTTGACAGTCATCTTTGGGATGAAATGCATTATAGCTTGGCCTTCGATACATGCATATTACATATGTTCCTTGCAGAAGACAATTGCTCCCAAGTCAGTCCTTAAGACTATGCTTTTGCAGAACTAAAATGATTCTCCAAAGGTGACAGAATCAGCCAGGAAGGGAAGGCATTCCATTTGGGATTTTTCAAGTCTCCGTTTATTACAAGAAGTTGATGTAACATTTCTAAAGTCTCCCCTTTGCAGAATTTTTTTCCTGTATTATTGGTATAAGACTAAAGTTCAGCACATAAGCATTACCGGAGTTTTTAATTGGAGCTTCCAATGTTTGGAAAGGTGGGGACTGGAGAAAATGTACTTACATCCCCTGGAGGCCTTCATTTGTTTCTTTGATTTATATGAAATCACATCTCATGCCTAGAATGAGAGAGTTCGAAGGGATCTTTTAGGCACTTGAGCCTAACCTATTAGTCAGAGTAAAAAACTAAATAAGGCTCCAGAAACCAAGATGTATGAATTTATTTCTAAGCAGTTTCCTTTATTCTTCCTTACCTATAGACAGAATCTTGCCAAATGAAAGCAAACTACAATACTTGCATCGTTAAAAATATTACTTCTGAGAACTTCTCAGAAGAAGTTGACTTGACTTTCTTCCTCCCAATCAAATTATTTAAACTTTGCTGAGTTTTTTGGTCCTCTGGAATGCAGCCCCTCCCTCCCACCCTCCTGGGAATCCAGATTACATTCCACCATAGCTTCCTTTAAAAATGGGCTTGGATACATTCAGCAGAAGGGAAAATACCTTCAAACCTGTAAAACCATACAGATTTTCCCTGTTTCCAGCGGGCATGTAGAACATTGGCAGAGAAGGGAAATCACTGATCTCATCCTAGTCACACAAAGGTACTTTTCCAAAAGGCAACTGGACTATTTTTTTTTTCCTTGAGGAAGAAGAAGAAGAAGAAAACGTTTCATTTCCCACCCAAGAAGTTTCATCACATGGTGGGAGGGGATGGAAGGAGAGGACATTTGAGACTAGATGATGGTGATGAAGCTTGTTGATGGGAAGTGAAAAGCATCTTTTGAGACAGCTATGATCTGGATGACTGAGAGTCTCCATAGACATCCTAGCCCTGTGATGGCGAACCTATGGCACATGTACCACATGTGGCACACGGAGCTATATCTGGGGGCACGTGGGCATTGCCCTAATGCACCAGTCAGCTGATTTTCAGGCTTTCCAGGTCCACCGGAAGTCAGGAAACAGGCTGTTTCCGGCCTCCGGAGGGCCTCCGGGAGGATAGGGAAGGCCGTTTTTGCCCTCCCCAGGCTCTTAGAAAGCCTCTGGAGCCTGGGGAGGGTGAAAAATGGGCCTACTTTTGGCATCACATGCCAAAAGCAGGGGGAACACCGGGTGTGTGTGTGTCACACGTGCATGCACAGGGGGGGCAGGGCACATTGAATTATGGGTGTGGGCACTTGCTTGCATGACACCTGCCCCCCACGCTCCCGCTGCTTTTGGAATGCAATAGCAAACAGGTTAACCATCACCGTCCTAGCCACTCTAATTCTTCACCAGATCTTCCCTTAACCTTAATAAGTTCATCTGAATCCCTCTGATCTGTGCACATCTAGTTGGGCAGCCTATAAGCACAGGGGGGAAGACTTGTGTCTATATTTGCATTGAAATGACCTTCTGTTGAAGCTAAGCTTGATGAATTCCACCACTGATTTTTTCTATTTTGTCTAACCACCGCTTCTCCAGGTTCAAGCTGAGCTCTTTTGCAGCATGTTTTGCCCCAGGTCTTATTTAAAGAGGGGATGCCAGGAACTGAAGATGGGAACTTTGGTATGCAAAGTAAATGTCAGAATTCTGAATTATTACCCTGCCTAAATATAAGTTGCATACCCAAGGGCAATACCATAAAATGCATCAGAGGCAACATGCATGCAAAAATATATGAAAGAAAGAAAGAAAGAAAGAAAGAAAGAAAGAAAGAAAGAAAGAAAGAAAGAAGGAAGGAAGGAAGGAAGGAAGGAAGGAAGGAAGGAAGGAAGGAAGGAAGGAAGGAAGGAAGGAAGGAAGGAAGGAAGGAAGGAAAAAGGGAGGGAGGGAGGGAGAGAAGGAATTGTCCAAAGCTTATCAACTCTGAGATCATTATAGCAATAGCAATAGCACTTAGACTTATATAACTTTTCACAGTGCTTTACAGCCCTTTCTAAGTGGTTTACAGAGTCAGCCTATTTATTATTAGTTTGATTTATTTATTAGTTTGATTTATATGCCACCTTTCTCTGGAGACTCAGGGCGGCTTACAATGCATTAAGCAATAGCCTTCATACTTTTGTATATACCTGCATAGTAGGGCTTTCGCCCCCCCTCCCAAGCGGTGTTCTTTTTTATACAAAGTCAGCTTACTGCCCCCACAATCCGGGTCCTCATTTCACCTACCTTGAAAGGATGGAAGGCTGAGTCAATCTTGAGCCTGGTGTGATTTGAACTTGCAGTAATTGCAGGCAGCTGGCAACTAAGTGCTACTTTAACAGCACTTAGTCCACTATGCCACCAGGCTCAGTTATCCCCAACAATCTGGTTCCTCTTTTTACCCACCTCGGAAGGATGGAAGGCTGAGTTAACCTTGAGCCTGGTTAGATTTGAACTACCAAATTGCAGGCAGCCGGCAGGCAGCTGAAGTAGCCTGCAGTACTGCACTCTAACCACTGCTCCACTTTGGCTCCTCCTATCTTCTAAATCAAGACAGGGAAAAATCTTCTCATTGCTACTGCAGAAACATTGATTCCATCCCATCAAAAAAGTTACCCATTTATTATAGTGTCATAACATGAAGTTGGTAACTGTATTGACTTCTTTGATAAGGAATGATGTGCTTGAATGTGTAGTGAATACAAAGGCCTATTTGAGACGGCTTTTGGCTGGTCAGTGAAAAGTTATAAAAAGACATGTCTTAGTGACTTGATGTGATTTCTTTCTTAAATTAATTTGCAACTAAGTTTTTGAACTGTTTGGACATTTTAAAGTACCATATTTTTCGGAGTATAAAATGCACCGGACTATAAGATGCACCTACCTTTTTTGGTGAGGAAAAGAAGAAAAAGAAACCTACCTCTGCTTCTGAGCAATTTTGTCTTGTTGCAGCAAACAGCCTGCTTTACTTTCATTTTCATTTTCATCATAGCTTGATTAGCACAAGGGGGGAAAAATCTGCTCCAGCAATTTACCTCTTTGCAGCAAGCAGCAGAGCCCCGCACAAAACAACTGAGAGCAAATCAGCTGAGTCGGCAGGCCGATCCAATCAACTTGTGCTAATTAGGCTGTGCTGAAGCTGAAAGGAGTTGTTTTTTCTTGCTGTTTGCTACACGGAGGTAACTGCTGGAAAACAGAGACCAAAGGGTGGGGGCCAGTGGGTAGGTGGGGCTACATTCGGTGTATAAGATGCACCTAAATTTTCACTCCCTTTTAGAGAGGAAAAAGGTGTGTCTTATACTCCAAAAAATACGGTAACTGTCACTTGCCTGCTGCTTTTTAAATGGAATATGGAGATGACTCTAGGAACAGGAGAAAGAGCTGTAGACTACACAACGGTCAGATGAGAGGCAATTGAGCCCATGGAAGGAACAAGGATGTAGCAAATATCTCATGACACGGTGGCTCAGTGGCTAAACGCTGAGCTTGTCGATCGAAAGGTTAGCAGTTCAGCAGTTCGAATCCTCAGTGCCACGTAACGGAGTGAGGTCCCGATACTTGTCCCAGCTTATGCCAAATAGCAGTTCGAAAGCACCATAAAAATGGCAAGTAGAAAAATAGGGACCACCTTTGGTGGGAAGATAAAAACGTTCCATGCACCTTTGGTGTTTAGTCATGCCTGCCACATGACCACAGAGATGTCTTTGGACAGTGCTGGTCTTCGGCTTTGAAATGGAGATGAGCACCATCCCCTAGAGTCAGGAATGACTAGCACATAATGTGCGAAGGGAACCTTTACCTTTAAACATCTCAGAAGGGACCCTCTCTGGTTTCTTGGGCTTCAAAAGTGAGGGGATAAGAGATGTACTTTCAGACTTGCAAGGATCTGCTAGCATAACCTTCAATGAAGAGAGACCTAGTACTCCTAGAAGTGCTTCTTGTCTGGATTACCTTGCAAGCTTTTCACTGCTTTCTTGCATTAAAAGTCATAGCCAATCCTCTCATGCAATCAGAAACAGAATCAGATAATTCCCACTTCCCTGACGAATACATGCAGTATGATGCAGTTCTAATCTTTCTTTGAATCTGCAAGAGTTTTTGTATTATAAAAGCCATGGTAGAGCAGTAGTTAGAATGCAGTATTGCAAGCTAATCCTGCCAACTGCCAGCAGTTTGATCCTGACCTGCTCAAGGTTGACACAGACTTCCATCCTTCTGATGTTGGTAAAATAAGGACCCAGATTGTTGGGGGAAAATATGCTGGCTCTGTAAACCACTGAGAGCAGGCTGAAAAACACTGTGAAGGTATATAAGTCTAAGTGCTATTGCTATATTATACAATTATTTTCATAAAAATTGGAGATGACTTAATATCAATAATTCCTGGTGTCTCATTTTCCTGATTGTGACTTAGCTTTAACATATTTCTTCATTTGTTGGTGCATTAATCAAAGGAAAAAAATTATATACATAAATACACACATATGTTCATGGATATTTCTCTTAATATCTATTAAATCTCAATTTCTTCTTCATTCATTCAAACTGCATTGCAAAATTCCCAAAAAGACAATTTGTAGAAGTGAGTGCTATGAAACAGATATATTTTTTATAAACTGGTTAAAAAGAAGTGGACCAAATTTCCTTCTTGCTCTAGTAAGATAAAAAAAAATGCACATTTTTAGGATTAAACTCAAACAGACTTGCACATTTTACGGTAAGATGATGCTCACTTCATTATGATCAATAAAAAATTAGCATTCCAAGACACAACGTGAATAAGGTATTGTGACCCAAAAACAAGTTCAGTTCTTCTTCAACCAAAAATCCCCTATCAACATCCTAAATACCAATAGATTGTTAAAAGGGCATTTACCAAGGTTTATTAAGTACATGAACCATAAATCCATTTGGTCTGCAATTAATTCAAAATTACACAACCACTAAATGTGTAATTAACTTGACTAGGAGTATTTAAGTCTTTATGTTGGCATTTATAAAGGCAAGCTACAAGAAGTTTATTAGCTGGCAATTTATTGCTAAAATACTGGCAATTCATGAGTATGTTGATGGAAGAAATCTAACTTATTATCTCTCTTGTCATTACAGGCTAATTAAATGTCTAGATACCTCTTTTAAGTAAATTAAGACTCAGTCGAAAACTTCCAACACCAGTGGCTACATCTGAAATACATGGAGAGAAACTGTCTTTAATTTGCATTAGAGGGTGGGGGTGGGGAATCTGGGTTTGTTAGTAAGTTATAGAATGTTTAATGAATTCCTGGGCAGACAATTAATCAATCAATTAACATTGCACTGAATTGCATTTGTTTAAATCTGCTCCTGTAGAAAAGATTTGTTTAGATGACATATTGTACAGTTAGGTAGCATTTCAGGAGAGGTCTTCCATCACAGGTGTGAAAGAACAAATTATAGTTTTCCTAAGGTGTTGCCTTCCATGCATAGTCTTAGTTTGTCCATCCATCACTGAAAATTGTACAAGCTGGAACATGTATAAATGCATTGCTGCAGAAAATGCTTCAGCACATTGCAGAAGAAGCATTCTCTCAATGTATGAGAAAGATGTTTCCTAAGAGACCATCTTTCAAATCTAGTTTTTGGAAACACTTGTGCAGAAATAACTGTATGTTTAACCCAGGCAATGTTTTAGCAAGTCAAAAGATGAAGGATGGATCAAAGGGATGAATCAAATCAGCTCATCATTGCTCTATATAGGATCATAAAATTTTTTCATGGCAAGAAGGATCAGGAATTATTCATGTTGTCCATTATTCTCCAAAATAACTTCAGTTAATGTTGCCACCTTCAGCCAAGGGAAAGGAATATTAGTTGTGAGAAGCAAATCGCAATTGTTGTACAGTTTAGGAAAAAACTTGACTTGACAGCTTCTATAGAATTGTATCCAACATTGTGTCTCTCTAATGGCGTGGACATCACAGATCGATGGCTACATCTACCATATTGATCTGGGGACCCATTCAAATAGTTGTGCATCATTTTCAAAGGAAATAAAAGATATGTTCACTGTGTCAGCAGAAGTCCTCTCTTGGAACATTAAGTTAAGCCCAGTAATCAGATAGGATCACTTTCTGACTGCTGGACTTAATATGCACTGTCGTTGGTTCATTGCTGTTGGTAGATCTTAGGTTCATGCGGGGAAGTTTTATGCAAGGAGTACACTGTAATTGGCTCATAAAGCTATGTTAACCCCCTTTCTCCAAATAGCAATAGCCCTTACTATAGATTTATATACCACTTCATAGTGCTTTATAACACTCTCTAAGTGGTTTACAGAATCAGCATCACCCCGAACAATCTGCTTCTTGTTTTACTGACCTCAGAAGGATGAAAGGATGAGTCAACCTTGAGTTGGTCAGGCTTGAACTCCTGGCTCTGGGCAGTTAGCATGCAATACTGCATTCTATCCACTGCGCCACCACAGTTCAAAAGCTAAAGAAAGTTGCTGCATTGATTTATTGATTTGTGCATGCATGGAAGGCTATTCTGAGTATTCCAGTCACCTATCATGCAGGCAATGCCTAAACAAGAAGAATTATTGCCTTCTTCATTTAAGAAAACTATGTTGCTAATACGGCACAAAGTATTCATTGAAGCAGAGCATATTTATCTAACTGCATAACCTCCATGAGCTTAAATGGACTCCAGAGGATGGTAGAGGACAGGAAGGCCTGGAGGAACATTGTCCATGGGGTTGCGATGGGTCGGACACGACTTTCCAACAACAACAACAACATAACCTCCATTCTGTTACATCCCATGTCCAATGGGTTGTGCAGGAACATAATGGAAATTGCAATACCATTGTTTCCACTGGCTAATAGCAATATCTCCATTCCCACCCCACTCTGGGGCCAGCCAGAAATGGTATTTGCCAATTCTCAGAACTACTCAAAATTTCCGCTACCGGTTCTCCAGAACCTGTCAGAACCTGCTGGATTTCACCCCTAAGTTTTTCCCAAGGTCTTGTGATAGGCAAATGTTGTTTAAGGGTACTAAAGGTACTATTATTATTATACATACAACAATGTGAAATCACAGCTGCCAGTTTTTTTAGCTGGTATTGGCTTTCACACACATTGAGTTTTTCCCAAGAACTTAGGCAGTCAAAATGTATCGACATAATATATGTACGGATCCAAGCAGTGTGGACTTTTGCAATGAACAGATGGGAATTTTGTCAATGTACGGATTTCTCTCAAGTAATATTCAATGCCCTTCCTAGTTAATACACAGATGCTATTATATTCTGCCTTTCTGTATTCATCACACAATTTCAATTATTGGTATTTCATACTTCGAAGCTGCCCATCCTCGTCAAAGAGGGACTCTATTACATCTTCTCATAATTTATATATAATTTTATAATCATCATTATAAAATTTTGGGGTATTTCCACCACATCTTCTCTGTTTAAGAAAACATGGTGACTCCAGAATTATTTAAAATCTCAAACGAGAGACAGAAGGTTTTAAGAAGCTGCGGATGAAAGCATCTGAGGTTGTTTTTTTTTTTTCAAAAGGAACATAGTTGTGTCTCTTTAACACCTTTGATGACAAATGTGTATGTTTTTTATAAAGCCCTGGAAAGTGTCTCAGGCCTTGGGGATAATACTAAGCAGAAACCAGAAAGTCTTGGGAGGAATGGTCTAGTAGGCCTCCGGTTCAACATGCTGTTTGTAACAATTATAATAATACACCTGTACTACCATTGTCAGTCTGGAGTAGCCACATGGGCTCTCATTAGTATTGTATTAGGGCTACATGGGGGAAAAGATAATGGCCCATAATGAAAAATGCCAAATTTTCTATATAATAAAAATGAACTTGATTAATGAAAATCGCTTTCAGGGAAAGGGTTACAGCGTTGTTAGAAATAAAAAATGATGTATTAATCCAACATTCTTACAGATGGTCCCAACCTCCTGACAACTGCTATTCATTTGAGATGCTATTAGCATGCATAATTATGCTAATTAAGTTGTAATTAAGCACCAATTCTTCAGAGAGCTTTTTCCTTCTTCCTTCCCTTCTTGAACTTCTCTTTTCTCTCTCGGTCTCTCTCTCTTTCTTGGTACCTCTTTTCATGCAACTGAGAATGTGGTACCTTTATGGGACAGGGGAAATAAATGAAGGTTCTTATCGCCATTTACTAGGATGGGACAACCATAATATGTAGGAGATCATCCTTGTAGAAAGGCGAGTATGATCTTATAAATAATTAGCGGTAAAGACAGGAAAATCCATCTCCTTTTGTGGCTGTGTTGGAAATGGATCATTTATTTGAGCATAATTTCCCCATCATTATCTGCAAGTGTTTGAGGGTCAGAGTGGGGGGAAGTGTTAATCTCTCTCAGTATGAATGTTGCAAATCTTACATACCTTGCATGAACTCATCCCTGCCTATGACAACCTTGATACTTTGCTAACTTTTCTGCTTAACAACTATCGTATTTTTTGGAGTATAAGATGCACATTTCCCCCCCCCCAAAAGGGGGTAAAAATTTAGGTGCACCTTATATACCGAATGTAGCCCTGCCCACCCACTGGCCCCCACCCTTGGCCTTTGCCTCGCAGCAGTTTACCTCCTTGCAAGCAAACAGCAAAAAACAAAAAACAAAACCCAACTCCTTTCAGCTTCAGTACAGCCTAAATTAGCACAAGTTGATTGGATCAGCCTCCCAACTCTCAGCTGATTTGCTCTCACCTGTTTTGCACAGGGCTCTGCTGCTTGCTGCAAAGAGGTAAATTGTTGGAGCAGATTTTTTTTTCCTTGTGCTAATCAGACTATGCTGAAAACGAAAATGAAAGTAAAGCAGGCTGTTTGCTGTTTGCTGCAACGAGGCAAAATTGCTCAGAGGCAGAGGCAGATTTCTTTTTCTTCCTTTCTTCACCAAAAAAAGGTAGGTGCGTCTTATACTCCGGTGCGTCTTATACTCCAAAAAAATACGTAATTCCCACAACACTTTCAAATAATTTACTAAGACTGTATTACTATTCTTTTTCTTTTCCTTACTAGTATCTATCTCTTCCCACTTATTACAATAACCTTGTTGCTTGTATCTTTCAATTATATTGTTTTTCTTTCCTAGTATGATTTGATAGCTTATTAGTAACCTTGACTATCACTAAGTGTTGTATCTTTTTATTCTCGAGGAATGTATTTTAGTCTCCTTATGTACATTGAGAGCATACACATCAAAGACAAATTCCTTGTGTGTCCAATCACACTTGGCCAATAAAGAATTCTCCTCTATTCTATTTGCCTTTTTGTTGCATATTCCAAAGAATCGTTGCTCATTTTAGCATTAAAATATTTCCACACTTTTTTTTCAAATAAATATATGATGACATTTGAGGGAGATGCATCCTAAATGTAAAAACAAAGTAACCTAGCAACTGTGTAACCTCAAGATGTTATACACTCCTATTTTCTTTTCTTGCTGTATTTCAAAATTCTTATCGTTTATTGTAGAGTGGTATTCTAACTAAGTTACTCATGAGAAGTAATGGAAATCAATGAGCCAATTAGTTATAAAGACTATCCTAAGCCTCATTGATTTCAAAGATGCTGAATCAGAAGGCTACTCCCAAAACATAGATAAGTTCTAAGAAACTACTGTTCATATAACTGGGTGTTTTTTTTTTAAATTATTATTATTACATAGTACTGTTCAGGGCAGAACAAGAAACAATGGATGGAAACTAATTGAAGAGAGAAGCAATCTGGAATTAAGGAGAAACTTCCTAACAGGGAGGACAACTTACTAGTGGAACAGCTTTGCTTCAGAAATCATGGACGCTCCATCACTGGAGGTTTTTAAGAAGAAATTAGACAGTCACTTATCTGAAATAGTATAGGTCAGGGGTCAGCAGCCCACAGCTCTGGAGCCACATGTGGCTCTTTCATCCCTCTGCTGTGGCTCCCTGTCACTCAAAATATGCACGACAACCGCCAATGTGCGACACCCACCGGCATGCAATTTATTGAGCTTTTCAACCTCCAATAGGCCAACCATGGAGAAATCCAAGAAAAGTTTCAGAAGAAAACAGAATGTTTAATTCAACTACATATGCTAGTTTTGTGGCTGCTCAGGAAATAGTCAGGCATGGGAGGAGTTTTGTGGCTCCCAGTGTTTTCTTTTCTGTGGGAAATGAGTCCAAATGGCTCTTTGAGTGTTGCAGACCCTGGGTATAGGTTCTCCTGCTTGAGGAGGGTGTCAGACCTGGAAGCCATCTTTCTACTTTTGGGCCTTCAGGCTTCAGGCCTGCCACAAATTCTACTGTGGGGAAATGGGAGGAAGGATTGTATAGAGTGAAGAAAATAGGTAGTCAAAATAGAATTATTTTAGAAAGTCAAGGCCATGGCACCCTGCAGCTGTACTGAGAAGAATGAGGAGGTATCTTCTGTTCCGGAGGGTACCTGAGTAGTTCGTGTAATGGACATGTGGGTGAAGGGGCAAGGACATGAACTTTCTCTTGGGCAAGTTCATGCCCGGAAGCTCTCAGATTCGGGTTTTCCCAGATATGCCAATATGGCATCTCTAATAAAAGTTAACTTTGAGGAACTTCAAGTCTCGGAGTTTGATTTCATTTGGGGGTGTTACTTGGAACCCTGACAATAATCCAAATTCCTTTTCAAAGTAAAGCAGCTCCCCTGAGTTTCGGGGTGCTGTCCAGGGTCCTGAGCCCCAAGCATCGACCTGACACAGGAGGCACGAAGACTCAAGAAAGATGGTGACACAGGAGGCTGGACTAGAAGACCTCCAAGATCTCTTCCAGCTCTATTCTATTTTATATTCTGATAGAGACTTTTAGAGACTATTAAAATCTTGCTTGGGAAGATTTTAGGAAGAAAGCTTAGTGTATTACAATGCCAAAGAATCAGGTCATCACATTCAGAGTGGTATAACCCCCAAGTTCCATTCACAACTATTAAAGGAGGAGCTGAGTTGAAAACATTAAAGGAGAATATTTCTAAAACCTATGTATTATTGAGAAATAACTACCACAATGTTCATCCCTCAGCTTTATTCCAGGGGGAAAAAAAGCAGGGCTGCTTCATGTACAAGGAAAAACCAGTATAATCTAAAGAGATGCTGCCAATGCTTGATAAAATAATTAACAATTCCACTTGAAGTTCTTCAAATTAATACAATTACAGAAAAAGGGGAAAATTCTCACCAGGCTCAAGGTTGACTCAGCCTTCCATCCTTTTGAAGGTAGGTAAAATGAGGACCCGGTTTATGGGGGCAATAAGCTGACTTTGTATAAAATAGAACACCACTCGGGGGTGGGGGCAAAAAGCCCTACTAAGCAGGTATCTACAAAAGTATGAAGGCTATTGCTTTACGCATTGTAAGCCACCCTGAGTCTCCGGAGAAGCGCAGCATATATAAATCAAACTAATAAATAAATAAATAAATTGCAATAAGCAAGCAACATTGTCTTTTAATGGCTATTTTCCATAACTTGTTTTTATGGATTGCTGCAATCTGAGATAACCTTAAAATCTTAATTTGCTTTGGAATTCTAGCCCATTTTACTAATTGTCAGGAAATTTCTCCTTGTTTTTAGGTTGGGTCCCTTCTTGATTAGTTTCTATCTATTGCTTCTTGTCTTGCCTCCAGGTGCTTTGGGAGAATAAGTTGACCCCCTTTTCTTTGTGGCAGCCCCTCAAAAGTTGGAACAGTACTATCATGTAACCCCTGGTTCTTTTTTTCACTAGACTAGACATACCTAATTCTAACAACTGTTCTTCATATGTTTTAGCCTCAAGTCCAGGAGTGAAATCCAGCAGGTTCTGACAGGTTCTGGAGAACCGGTCGCAGAAATTTTGAGTAGTTTGGAGAACCGGCAAATACCATCTCTGGCTGGCCCCAAAGTGGGGTGGGAATGGAGATTTTGCAATATCTTTCCCCCCAGAAGTGGGGAAGGAATGGGGATTTTGCAGTATCCTTCCCCTGGAGTGGGGTGGGAATAGAGATTTTACAGTATCCTTCCCCTGCCACACCCACCAAGCCACGCCCACCAAGCCACACCCACAGAAGCAATAGTAAAAAAAAATTGAAACCCACCACTGCAGAAAATGTAGTGGTTTACTTTCAATAAGCAAGAATTAAAATGACAATCAAGAACTGCATCATTCAGGGAGAAGTATGAAAGTTAAATAATTAACTTTGAATAAATTAAACTAGTTAACTTCCCTTAAGCATGGTAGCCATTCCTCCTATAGCTGTTTCACAGCTACTCCTTGAAGGAGACACCATTTTTTTCCTTTAAAAAAAATCTTTTGGAGGGGTTACAATCCCAAAACTAGTTCTAAAAAAGGGTAGCATGTTGAAATATATAGCTTGCAGCTTCCTTCATGTCACAAAGGGAGAATTCACTGGAGAAAGCAATTATGTTTGGAAGACCAGGCTGCCAAAAAACTCAATGACTGGACACTGTCAAACTGACACTAGCCGGAGCATAGCACACTTCAAAAAAGTAGTGCAAGATTTGAAGACTTGGAGAGACCTGGCCCATAGAATCACCAAGAGTCAGACCTGACTGAAGGGAAATCATCATCATCATCACCACCACCACCACCACCACCACCACTACCATCTCCACCTCCACCATCACCACCACCACCATCATCATCATCATCATCATGGTTCAGTTTTCTGTTTTTCCTATTCCTCTGTATGTGTACATGGTAGCAGCTTAAGCATTAGTCCCACAACCCATTCCCTTAGTAAGAATAATTGCACCATCCATGTCACCAGTTAATCATCTCAAACTATCAATAGCGCACAGAGATTGAGTCAACAATGAACTTCAACAATGCAAATAGCTCACATAATAATGACACAATAATTATGCTGGGGGACAGATGTCTCCTATGTACACGTTCAGGAAGAGTTTAGTCAATTTTTTTTTAAAGCACGGCTTGTTCAAATATCCATCTCTGGGTAAGTCCAGCCTTGGCAATTAAAATTCAGAGCCATCTTAATTCTCACGGGATTTAATTGTGAGTGAATTTATGAGGCAAATTTATCCAGGTCTTGTTAAAAAGACAAAAACACAAAGAGGGAACAATGTGGTTAATAGCCTAGAAGCATATCAGGAAAAAAAATACACAGTAATGATATTTCAAATGGGAAAGGTGTGGAGAACTGCTTACTTAAAATTGTTTTAATGCTAACTGTGGCATTATTAATCCCATGGACACCATGCAGTTCTCCATCAAATTTGTAAGCAATGAAATCAATTGGGCAATTTCTGTGAATTTCTCCATGGGAAGGAAAATTTCTCCAATGATTTTTCACGGACAGAATGTCTCCTTAGCCCCTCAACTGAAAAAATCCTGTTGGGACAAGTTGTTTCCTTCTGGAACTGAACACAGATAACCTAATTCTCGGGTGGAAGAAATCAAATACAGTATGTATCACAAGAGAGACAGAGAGGGAGGGAGGGAGGGAGGGAGGGAGGGAGGGAGGGAGGGAGGGAGAGAGAGAGAGAGAGAGAGAGAGAGAGAGAGAGAGAGAGAGAGAGAGAGAGAGAGAGAGAGAGAGAGAGAGAGAATGAATTCCAAATCCATCGTTGACTGAACCAGAAGTAGATCCTTCCTAATTCAGAATTTAGCAATATTCAGTGCAGCTTTATATTGGTCTCTTTCATTCATATGCTTTCACCTAATTTTGTATAATCCAGGAAAACCAGCATCTGCAGTTGCATTGAGTCTACTCAATGCCTCAACTCCCCTCCCCAATCTGTTCTTTTAGGCTTCCATTGAGGGTTAGTAGCAGTGCTACTCCGGGAGAAAGAAAGATTGAGTCAGGGCAGCCTCTTTCTAGAAGACTAACAGCTGTTCCACCCACGGGGTGCTCTTGATATAAAATGCCAGCTGCCCCAGCTTCTTTTAAAGTAATTACATGCAGAAAGTATTTATCCCTTGGCTTGCATACTACATGAACTTTGTATCAACAGAGCCCAAGTTGTTAAAGAACATACAGTAAAATGCTCAGCTGAAGCTGAATCAAACGTCTGGATGGCCTCCAGAAGTTGTGGGTCTTCCATCGCTGGAGATTTATAAGAAGAGATTGTACCATTTATCTAAAATGGTATCCTGCTTGAGCAGGGGGTTGCACTACAAGATCTCGAGGGTCCCTTTCAGCTCTGTTCTTCTGTTATCTCCATTAAACCAAACCCTGTTTAGACCAACTTCCTGTTTCCCACGGTGTCCGATGAGGGTGAGAGCTACTCCAACTGTTGACAGAATTCCTGAATGGAAGACAAAGTACTATAGGTCTTGCATCTGAAATCTTGCTAGGAAATTTCTGAACTGCCCACCAAAGCAGATGACTCAGAGAACCAAACAGAAAGAATCTAAACTGGTCCCCTCTTAATAATAATAATATTAATAACTTTATTGTCATTGTACGTGTATATACAGTATACCCATATAACAAAATTCACTTAAGACTCAAAGACCAGGTCCAACCCATAACAATCCCCAAACACACCCCCGCCCACCACAAATTCCCCACCCCTAACTACCCAAACATCTACACAACAGACCAAGTAATGCTGTTCAACAGCTCACTGATGGTGACCCTTTAGTTCATTGTTGAGCGCAATTATAGCTCTGGGATATAAACTATTAAGAAAACGTGTGGTCTGAGTTTTAATTGTTCTGTATCTTCTGCCAGAAGGCAACAGTCCAAAAAGATTGTAAGCAGGATGGGAAGAGTCTCTGAGAATGTTATGAAACTTTCTCAAACAGCGAGATTCGAAGATGTTGTCCAGGACTAGTAGCTGGAGTCCGATGATATTCTGGGCATCGGCATTTTAATGATTCTCTGTAGAGCTTTTTTGTCCGCTACAGAACTGCTCCCATACCATCCAAGAATGCTGTATGTCAGGACACTCTCAATGGTGCTGTGATAGTAGGACAGAAGTAGATACTGAGATAGATTTATCTTCCTGAGCATTCTCAGGATGTACAGCCTCTCTTATCTTAACATAGCCCAGGAAGTCAATGAACTAGAGTCAAAATTTTACTCCTCAGTTGGAGCAGTTGAAGATGTTTTCTGGTAAAAGATGATCCAATAACATCTGGAATGTAATACTGCATTGGGTCACCTGTCTTCCATATTGGCAGTACAGGTAGTTTTCAATTTATGGCCATTTGTTTTACCAACCAGCATAACTCTCAATTGTCAGAAAAGGGGATTTCCCTTTCTCTAATTACAAACATGAAACATTTCTCAAGAGGAATTTGGCCCACATTTTTCAAAATAGTTAATTGTTCCATTCCTACCAGATTGTTGACTCCGATTAAACTAAAACTGCTAAAGAGTACTACTGGCTACATAGCAGAGGTGGGATCTACTTACTTTTACTACCGGTTCGCAACAAGATTGCATGCGTGCGCTCACTTCGCTCACACATGTAACTTGCTTCTGCGCATGCGCAGAAGCTTCAGCACATGCGCAGATTGCTGATGACAACATCCGGGGTGGTGGGCGGGGCCTCACGCCAGTTTTACTACCGGTTCTTGCGAACTGGTCCGAACCGCAGGCGATAACATACATAGCCACTTTAAGGTAATCTGTGCCTCTGTTGGGGGGAACATGTATTTTTTTTTATTTGCAACAGTTTGTTCTTGCACACTTAAGAGAAGGACAGTGAGGAAAAATGGGGTACCCCCAGGTGATCTGTTAAAAATTGTGGTTAAAATAACGGTTCAAAAATGGAAGTCAGAGAAATTCAGATATGTATACAGTCATAATGATGTATAGGGTTAAGCAATAATAAAAATGTATGTCTTGGTTTGTAGTGATCTATACTAATACTATTGCTGTTGAATTTTCTGCAAGTTTCCTCCGGCCAAAAGTAGAATAAACCAAAATTATTCTGATTTCTCTCAGCCTCTGTAAGATTCAAGCAGCAACACACTTGTAGCCTTGAAACATGTTTGTATTCAGAATGCTTGAATAATTTGCAAATACGAGGCAGAGAAAGTGGGTTATCTTTTAGATTTTGCCTTATTGAATTTTATGCTGCTGCTGACAGCCCCAAAAGGAAGAAAAAAGTGCATTAAAAATATGTATTTTAAATCATTTAGGAATAGACGCTTGACGAAAAAGTGCACTCAAAGATTAATTTCATGATGTTTTTAAATTGCAGGCTGAGATGGGAATTCCAGGAATCAGATTCCATATCAGTGGACATATAATCTCTGGTTATCCTTCATGTACCCACTTTTTTTATGCTGTAGCCCTGAATATCTCACGCATATCCTTAGAGCCTGAGTGTTGAAAAAAGTGACCAGCCCTGGTCACTTTTTCACACTCATGATAATCTGAAAAAGTCACAAATGAAGGGGTAAGGTTTATTAGCCCCTACCTGCTGTTCAGAGGTGGGTTCTAAATTATTTTACTACCGGTTCTGTGGGCATGGCTTATTTTGTAGGTGTGGCTTGATGGTCATGTGACAATTATTTAGGATTTAGCAGAGGTACTGGTCTACCAGGCTTTTAACTGCTTGCAGAGCTGTACTGTTTCATTTATTAATTGTTCTAACTCTCAGGAAATTTCTCCTTAGTTCTAAGTTGCTTCTCTCCTTGGTTAATTTCCACCCATTGCTTCTTGTCCTGCCCTCAGGTGCTTTGAAGAATAGCTTGACTCCCCCTTCTTCGTGGCAGCCCCTGAGATATTGGAACGCTGCTATCATGTCATCCCTGGTCGTCCTTTTCATTAAAGCAGACATCTCCAATTCCAGCAACTGTTAGGTTTTACCCTCCAGTCCCCTAATGCATTAAGCAATAGCCTTCATACTTTTGTATATACCTGCTTAGTAGGGCTACCATGTCTCCCTTAGTCCTTCTCTTCATTAAACTAGACAAACCCAGTTCCTGCAACTGTTCTTCATATGTTTTAGCCTCCAGTCCTCTAATCATCTTTGTTTCAACTCTCATAAGTATATATCGGTTGCCAAGTGCCCAAATTTTGATGACATGACCATGGGAATGCTGCGATAGTAAATATGCGGACCAATTGTAATTCACTTTCCTCAAGTATCATAACCTCTTAATAGTTGCTAAGTGAATTGTTGTAAGTCAAGGACTTCCTGTACTTTCCTTGTTTTAGTTCTGTGAGCTACCCTGAATGATTGGCAGTCAGGCAGCATACCAAGAGTGCAGAGAAGAGCAACCAAGATGATTGCAGGGTAAAACAATTGCAGGAACTGGGCATGGCTAGTCTAGTGAAGAGAAGGACCAGGGGAGACAGGATAGCAGTCTTCCAATATTTGAGGGGCTGCCACAGAGAGGAGGGGATCAAGCTATTCTCCAAAGCACCTGAAGGCCAGACAAGGAACAATGGATGGAAATTGAACAAGGAGAGATTCAATCTGGAAATAAGGAGGGATTTTCTGACAGTGAAAGCCATCAACCCGTGGAGCAGAAGTTGCCTTTAGAAGTTGTGGGAGGTTCATCCCTAGAAGCTTCCAAGAAGAAACTGGACATCTGCCAGACATTGTGTAGGGTCTCCTGCTTGGGCGGGGAGTTGGACTAGAAGACCTACAAGGTCCCTTCCAACTCTGTTCAATCTGTTCAATCTGTTAATCTGTTATATATGTGATAAACACACAAACAAATCATCCTGGAAAGCATCAACCCCCTAGTGAGCCTCAAAAATAACCAGCCTGCATAGCTGAGCATAAACATGTTCCCTTCTCTTTTTATAAATATTGCTTAGATTAGAATCCATGGGTGATGTAAGATGTCCTCCTTCTGCAAGCATATTACCTCCAGAATCAGTCAAGTCCTTCTTTATGGACTGGACAGGGTATGGCATCTTGTTTTTAACCACCCTAATTTTCTTGAGTTGGCCTTCTGCATTCTCAGAAGAAAAGCAAACTCTTAGCCTGACGCGCAAGTTGTTAGTGAGCACCAGCTGGGTTTTTAAGGATGACTAATGTCATATTTAGATGGAAAAGCACCAGGCAATTCCTGGTGTAAATTGTAGGCCAGGCTGGGAAGTTTATAAATATTCCACATTACTTCCAAGGAGGCTGTATTATATAACTGTATAAGAACTGATCAGGAGCTGAGTTTAATTAGAAGATTTTATCTTTGTATTTTGTAACTTACTCAACATTTTGATCCTGAAGGTCTTAATATAAAGTAGTGTTAGGGCGGGTGTCAGCAACCTGGGGCTCCAGAGCTGCATGGGGCTCTTTCGTTCTTCTGCTGTGGCTCCCTATGGGCTGAACCCATCATTGGCTGGCCCCACCTCTCGCCCTCCCCTTCCAGTCACTCCTCGCTTGGCGAGAGAGAGAGAGAGAGAGAGAGAGACCTGTTTCCCACAGAAAATACTGGGAGCCACAAAACCTGGGTAGGCATAGCTGGGGGGTGTCATGTGACTAGGTGGGAGTGAGTGATGTCAAGTTGGCTACACCCACCCAGGTTTTGTGGCTCCCGGTGTTTTCTTTTCTGTGGGAAATGGGTCCAAATGACTCTTTGAGTGTTAAAAGTTGCAGACCCCTGTGTTAGGGTTTCCTGGAATGGAGGTAATTTCTAAAAGATCAGGACCAAAGGAATTACTTTGAACCTTCATTTTTTCCATACATCATCTTACTTAACTTGAATCTAAATCTGACAGGCACCATCCTTTTTTTTTTTTGGTAGAGCTAACCACATCTGGCTTGAAGAAAGTAGACCTGATTAGGGTGCCAGCAAAGAGTTCAAATGTTCTGCATTTCTTTGCTGTCATCTTGTGGCTGTTTCTATTTTTGCAGGGCACAGCCGGATTGTGCCCTTTAATCTAATCAGCCCAGGCTGACGTGGATATTTTGAGTTGCGGGATACCAAGTTGAAAAAAAAGCTTACGATAGAGCCATTACGTTGCCTGTTGGCCAAAAGAAGTAGACTCAATGCAATTACTTTTTATTGGCTTCGTTCCAGTTTTCTCTCCTTGGTATATATTTGAAAAATAGATCAATATTTTTGAGCTAAATTAAATCTATGACTGTTTCACTTACACTGGGCTGAGTATTTTATTTAAAAAAAACTTTTTAATTATCTCCTTCATTCCACTTATATATAAGGCAATCCAAAGAAACCTGAAGATGTAACTTAAAATTTATAGCGTAGTCATAAACTTACTTTATTTCAACTGAAAGCTATGCTTAATTTTTTGTTTAGAAAAAAATCATTGCAGTTGTTAAATCAGTAATGTGGTTGTTAAGTGAATCTCGCTACCCCAGTGATTTTGCTTGTCAGAAAGTCATAAAGGGGGAATCACATGGCCCCAGGACACTGCAGCCGTCATAAATACGAGTCAGTTGTCAAGAATCTGAATTTTGATCACGAGACCATAGGGATGCTGCCAAGGTCATAACTGTGGAAAATGGTCATAAATCACTCTTTCCAGTGCCCTTGTAACTTTGAACAGTCACTAAATAAACTCTTAACTAAAGAAATTGTTCTGTGGCTGAGATCCAGGATGTTTCCAAACATGGGCCATGCCATGCATGGTGGGAGCAAATCCTAAAGATTGCTTTTAAAGGTTGCCATATAAATCATCCTATGGAGGAATGCATTTCAGAAGGCAGATGTGCCATAGGTCCAAAAGCAAAAGTGTGTTTTGGTTACCAGCCTTTGGGAAGGGAATTGGTTAATTAAAAGACGATCTTCATTACATCTTCCAAACGAGGACTTCCAGGAACTTTTCCGCCTGCAACAACCCCGCCAAAATCTAATTAGAGATTCATCGCCTCTTATAAATCAATGTTATTGTGTGTCAAGCAGATACAATGCATCAAGCCTAAGTGGGATTTTAACTGTCCAAATCCGTTTGTCTAAACATCATAAAAATTGAAACAAATCAAAGAGCAAGTTATGCTAATAGAAGAGACACGTCTTTATTATGAAATACAGTGCAGGGTGTTTCAGGAACAGAGCCAGCTCGACAGAGCTGCCAATTCCACCTGCTGAGCAATTATAGTCCTTCCCCTCAATTAGCTTTTTTTTTTTTTTTTTTTTGTACATAACTAGTGGCTTCAGAAGACTATAGGAAAAGTTTAGCTCATTTAATGGTCCTAGGGGAATATTCCATACTCAGATCTCCTAAACCAGTATAGGACAATGGCACAGATACTAACAACACAGAGACCTAAACTAGATGTGACATTGATGAGAAAATTGAAGATAATTGGAATATTCACGGCTAATGCATTTTCCTGCTGCTTCCCAAAGTGGGAACGAAGGAATCAGCTCTTGGACTTATCTTACTTCACCAATTTGGCTGCATAGTGGAAGGCGGTTAGTTTTTCCAGAATATTCTTTGATCAATTATTTCCATAATGTTGTTGGGGAAGGGGTGAAGAAGGTTTCTGGCATTGGATGTCTATCCTCAAGATCAGACTTTTTTTCTTTTCCATCAGAAAGGAAAATTTGCTCAATTTAATGACCCCCAAGATACTTTTTTACAGAAGAAGAAGAAGAAGAAGAAGAAGAAGAAGAAGAAGAAGAAGAGGAGGAGGAGGAGGAGGAGGAGGAGGAGGAGGAGGAGGAGGAGGAGGAGGAGGAGGAGGAGGAGGAGGAGGAGGAGGAGGAGGAGGAGGAGGAGAGAGTTACATTTTCTTCTCATCTTTACAGATGTTTATAGACTGTTGGTCCTAAGAGCCATATTATTTCTTATATCTGACTACTCCTCACAGCTTCACTATTTAAATTCTGCAAAGATCCCCACCTTCTATTGGCACCATTTGGGGAGGACATCCATGGCAATATTCATCATACTCCCAACCACTATAAAAATGCCCATTTTCCCATACACAGATTCATGATTGCTATTTTACATTGAGAAACTCTTGGAAAACCTCTTAACCCTGGAGACCATCCAATTTCTTTGGCCAGAAATCGGTGGAGAATTATAAACAGCCATTTGGTTTCCAGCTCAGCACAAAACAGGTCGTAAACCCTGAGGCTGACCTCAGGCCTCCACGTGGTCCATAACTGACATCTTCTCTTTGACATGTCAGTTTCCAGTATTTGGGGTTTTGCATGATGGAACATCTAGACTTACAAGTCCCTACCAACAAAATGCACAATGAGGCCCCCGGCAGAATTATTTCTACAAAAATTCACCTTGTTCATATCGCAACAGCCCTATTAACTTTTAGCCATGGATTGAAACAGTTTGCAAAACTTCTGGCTTTTTGACTTATCTGTATTTACTGGTAACACTTAAAAAATAAAACCGAACGATATCATGTTTTGCATTTGTTGCCATAGTTTGCTTTCTCCCTTCTCTGTAATAACCAGTTATCAAAATGGAAAGCATAGAAAATGTTGCATAAGAAAGTTCATGGATGGGTCATCTGACAGCCTGCTTCCTTCCTGCATTTCAGTGAAACCATTAACTGATTTATTTCTGAGAGTCGTATTGCAATTTCTAAGAAAAGACTGTTTGTGGTATAACATGAATGTAAGAAAATCCAGAATATTTCCATGCATTTAAGAAGCCAAAATATTATATCAACATGATATTTATGGGATTGAATTTTGAATTCATAATGAGGGTATGGATGTAGCTTGTGACACAAAGATATAAACCTTTGGCTTGGCTCCCACAATGTGCTAAACCATGGTAGGTTTAGTTATAAAGCACAATTTACTGGATTCACAGATTCCATTTATGCTAGAATCCAGAGTCTGTAAATATGTACCTTAATTGTTTTTTTGACTCAGACATTGTATGCAAACTGTCTGCATCATTTCATCCTTGTTTATCAAATTAAAATTAACCATTTTATTGCTGAATTTTCCTGGCATCAACTTGAGGTACTAACAAATTACAAATAAATTATAAGAAGGCAATGTGTATCCCAGGGCTTCCCATCCCTATACTAGTGCAAAACTTCTACCACTGGTATAAATCACAATTCCTTCCTTGTAAAATTTATTTATTTATTTGTCAAATTTAAAAACCATCCATCTCACTCACAGAGTGACTGTGAATTCATGTCTAGTACCCCCTTGCTCCCAAGAAAAGATAAAGAACGGACAAAGGCGAAACAGAATAGGGGTGCGGTTGTTTAAAGAGAAGGTCAAAAAAGGCAAAACTCATCCTCTTATTAGTTACTATTGTTTTTTTGAAGATAATTCTCCTGGATGGCTGTCCTTCCAGCATTGGGACATTAATATGACTTCTCTCTTCTTCTTTTTTCTTAGAGAGAAAGAGATGCTCAACAATCCATAACTCATGACATGTGTTTACCGGCTTGGATTGTCAGTAGCCTGAGGGAAAATTCATGTTAGATTTACATGCATGAAAACATGCAACTGAATTTGATGGGAGACCTGGTTGGACACGATTCATGGCCTTAATCTCATTTCTCTTCCTTTCTAAAGGACCATCTACACTTTTGTTTCCCTTGTTCCAACGGTCACAAAATGAGGAAAGATTCCTTTCTTTTAACCCACTGGGGGGAAAAAAATTTAAAAATTTCAGGGACAGCAAAATGAGGACTTACTACAGCAGAAACTTGCTCTGAAAGGAGCTCCTTCATTCTTATGCAATGCCAGGTCATGAATACTTCATGAAGCTCTGAGCACACCTTGACAGAAACTACATCTGCTTCAGCTAGAGGGACAATGATACATATGTTCCTACAAACACATAATATGTTTTATTTAAAGTATGCCATAAATATTTTTTGCCCTCAAGCAGAGATTAGAATGAATTGGGTGTTGTATAGTATCATGACAACAGCACTCAGATAATAGAATGAGAAGATATCAACTGCAAAATGTCTAACTTTATTTGTGAGAGGAAAAATAATACACCGATTCTCTTCACTGAGAAAATGGACTGTCTCTGGGAAAAAATGACATTTTACCAGGCGTGGGCTTCAAAAATTTTAGCAAGGGGTTCTCTGCCTGGTTGCTGGGTGGGCATGGCCTATTCAGCCACCTGCACCATGGTGGGGGTGGCGTTTTTGCCCTCCCCTGGCTCCAGAGGCTTTCGTTGAGCCTCTGGGTGGGCAAAAACAGCCTCCCCAGGCTCCAGAGGCTCTCTAGAGGCCAGAAACAGGCCTGTTTCCAACCTTTCCAAACTTCTGGTAGCCTGTTTTTCACCCTCCCTGAGCCTCCACGCACGCCCTTCACTTACCTGCATCCAAAACAGGTTGCCTGGGGACTCCTGGGAGGGGTGGGCGGGGCGGGGCCAGCCAGGAGTGGGATTTGGGGGTTCTCTGAACTGCACAGAATCTTATCTACAGGTTCTCCCAAATTCCTCGGAATCCCCAGCAACCCACTCCTGCATTTTACCCATTAGGAAGAATGATGGAAAAGATTAAGGTAGGTCACAATAAATGCATCTGAAGACAATCGTAACAGCAAACCAACATTAAAATAACAGATGCTATTATAATTCAAATCTTCCTTTCAATATGCCCTACTGAAAGTTTCAATATACCCTATTATAAGTTTCCTACAAGACTCAAGTTTGGAGACTAACCTGGCCTCACAAAGCAAACTTTTTCAGAGTCAAGAAAGTGGCATCCTTTACATCTCAAGGCCATTGGTCTCTCACATGGTGGGCGCCCAAAGCAACATCTCCCTGATAAACCTTGTGGGATCAAAATGTATTTTACCCAGAGAAAATAATCCTAAAAGTGTTTTCTGCATATAACTACTTGCAAGATTTGGATTAAAGTAAGACAGTCTACCCAACTCTGAAACAATCTACACATCTTTGTGTAACAGGCTGCAAAGGGTCTTGGACCACTATTCAACTTAACATTTGGATAGTTTCTGTTTTCTCTTCCAGAACCTTTTCTCTTTAAACTCTTTAGCCCAACAATTCAGTTACAAATTCATATCTGTTTTCTGGAACTTGGTGATAAGGTTCCCCTATCCTCTCTCTCCCTCTCTCTCACTCACTCACTCACTCACACACACACACATACACACACACAGAGGTTTGCTAATGTTGCTTTATTTTGGTCTAAAGCTTTTTAGGTGTGTGTGTCCTTTTGCTTAGAAGACCATGCTGGCATGGGTTAGTGATTTACAAGAAGTAGAATTCAAGAAAAGGAATGGCATTGATTTCTTTATAAGCTATAATCAAATTTCGCAGCTCACCTAAACCATTAAAATAGAGCTAGAGTTACGACAGTAAGGAAAGGTTTGGACTAGGATTGAAGATAACTAAATATATCAGCCATGCAAGGTTTTTCTTTTTAAAATCTCTCTCAGAAAAACTATCTGGCGCAATTATTGAAGAATAAAATTAGATGCTCTATATGGCATCTTGAACTTCTAGAGGAGAGGATAAAAAACCACCAGCCAAATAAATGGTCCGTCCCATTCACTCAAGGAGAAAGGCATGCGCCAGATCCCATCCCCATCTACGCATTAGTTCCTTTATCTGTTTTAATATAAATTTTAATGTTTTAACTTTCATTGTTGTTGGCAGGAAGATGGGGATTGATTGATTATTGTACTGGGGTTTTATCTTTGTAAGCCATTCTGGAGTCACCAGGAGCGATTTAGGTAGCCAAATAAATATTATTAATAAAAATAAATAGCAATAGCACTTAGACTTATATATACTGCTTAGACTTATATACACTGCTTCACAGTGTTTTACAGCCCTATCTCTAAGCAATTTACAGAGTCAGCCTCTTGCCCCCAACAATCTGGGTCCTCATTTTTCCCACCTCGGAAGGATGGAAGGCTGAGTCAACCTTGAGCCTGGTGGGATTTGAACTGCCAAATTGCAGGCAGCCATCAGTCAGCAGAAGTAGCCTGCAGTACTGTACTCTAACCACTGCGCCACACAACTCTTCATATAGAGCCCAATAAACAAACGTCTGTGTTTTAATCCTGTCATTCTTTTATTCTGTTATTTATAATATTGTAAGCTGCCCAGAGTAGAGATATAGTCATACAAATTTAATTAATTAATATGTCCTGATTGGTTACGGTTAGATTCTCATCCATACATTTCCCCACTTTTTATTACCAGTTTCTCCTATTGTAAATCTGCATTATGATCCTTTTCGTACAATCATCTGGGGGTGAGTCCATGTACTCTCACCTGTAGAAGAAAGACTGGCAGAACCTGGGGGTGGAGTTAAAAGGGGAATCAGCCTGGAATCCCTACATAGCCACAAGTGAACTAAATCCAACCTCCCTTGAATTCCATTGAGCTTATCTAAATCCAAGCAGGTGCTAACTGTTAGTTGAAAAGTTTTCTATTGCATGAGTAGCAATAAATCAGTTTAATAAGACCTCATATCTGAACCTGGTCTTTCATGCCTAACATACAAAAGGAGTTCATCAAATCATATTCTCAAAAGGTCCGACACATATGCCCGATTCCATAAAGATCATTTTATCGGAGTATTGTATTAATGCCCGTAAGTGCCTCATGCATCAAATGATTCTTGGGACAGTCATAGCTTTTAACACACATATGTAGTATCTGCAAGTTGAGCATTGACACAGACTTAATCAATCCGCTGCTCATCTCACCAAACCCTTCTGAATTAGACATCTTCTCTCTTTTTCCTGGAACTTACTGTGTATTATCTGAGAATTGTGAGACTACTATTGACTTCGTCGTCTGGCAGCAATTTATTTCGGATTGCTGTTGTGGTTTACAGTTTTGTTTTGTTTTTGTTTTTTCTGTTGCTCAGTTATGACAGCCTGTCAATAAAATGAGCAATACCGAATATATTCAAAACCCGACGTTCATTGATGTTTTATGGAAGTCCCAGGGCACCCCTAACATATGCTTCTGTCATCTTTCTCTGAAAAGCTCCATGTTCTGTTATTTAAAATACTGTTTGACTTATCCCGTGACTTCTACCTGGGTCCTGAGAGCTTTGTGGCCATTATCTTACTATGCTTCAAGAAGGAATAAAAGAAACACACACCTGCCAAGCAGTTGATTACTCTTTGCATCCATATCAACAGCTAGAAAAACTATGGACTTTATTCAGACAACAATGAAGGGCATATTTTAAATCAGAAGAAAGGGACAAAGGCGGAATGAAACTTTAACTTTAGCTAGATTGTGGTTTTATTCAAAGACAGAAGAGAAAATGACGGATACACATTTTAATACAGTTTTATGCACTTTGTATCTCCTACAAAAGAAAAGTCACTGCTAGGCTGAAATTCATTATTTTTCAGACTTTTGCTGCCAATTTCTCAGAAAACATGAAATGTTTTAGTTAAGGGGAGTCTAGTTACTGTTTTTAATAATTTAAAGTGTATATAGGTAAAGGTAAAGTTCCCCTCGCACATATATGCTAGTCCTTCCCAATGCTAATCTCCGTTTCAAAGCCGAAGAGCCAGCGCTGTCCAAAGACATCTCTGTGGTCATGTGGCCGCCATGACTCAATGCCAAAAGCGCACAGAACACTGTTACCTTCCCACCAAAGTGGTCCCTATTTTTCTACTTGCATTTTTTTACGTGCTTTTGAACTGCTAGGTTGGCAGAAGCTGGGACAAGTAATGGAAGCTCACCCCATTATGCGGCACTAGGGATTTGAACCACTGAACTGCTGATCTTTCGATGGACAAGCTCAACACCTTAGTCACTGACACACCGCGTCCCCTTTAAAGAATATATAGGAGGGGAAATGTATAAATGTTTGGGAGGCTTGTTTGAAGAAAGAGAAAGCAAGAGGAATTTTGGAAATGATAGCTTTCCATTTAAGTCATGGTCTATTTAAGACACACCTATTAATGTTATTGGAGGTATATCGGACTGCATATCAAGAAACAGGCAGTGTGCCCATAACATTCTCTGCTGAAGAGTTGGAAATGTCAGAATACGAATCAATCATAAGTCCAAAAACTTTCTGTCTACCTAAAATTAAATACACAATGGAGGAAAGGATCCGTTACATAAGGCTCTCAGGAAAAAAATGTAGCACTACATATTAAAATGCTAATTTCATGCTTTGTTTTTTAGAAAATATAATTTAGCTTTTCTGAAGTAATAAAAAGATTCAATCTATTATTCAGGGAGTCAAAAACACTTTATATTATTATGTGCTGAAAAGCAAAAGGTATTCATTTTCTTGATAGCTAAACCTTCTCTTTTTCATAAATCTAAAATGATTCTTGGACTGTGAAAGTAAAAGAGGAAGGAAAAATCAATGAACAGATTAACATTCGAGCCAATGGTAGAAAATTAAGTCCTATGAAAATAAAAGGGGCTGAATTGTGAATATACATGCTTCTTTCCCAATCAAGAATCTTCTTTTGTCTTTCCCAAATAGTACCCGAACTGAATGAAATCCAAGGTGGGATTTTACCCACTATGTAAAGACAATTGCAGCCAAAACTGGAAGATTTCGTGGTGAGGGGAAAAAAATCAATAATTAGCCTTGGAAAATAGAGGTTACTCCAGATTACAGAAAACAATTGTAAAGGAAATGATCCATCTTGCAATGTTGGTGCAGCTCTCCATACCAACTCTACAGCTTACCAGTCAGGGGTGCTATTCAGCAGGTTCTGACATGTTCTGAAGAACCAGTAGTGAAAATTGTGAGTAGTTTGGAGAACTAGCAAATACAACCTCTGGCTGGTCCCAGAGTGGGGTAGGAATGGGGATTTTGCAATATCCTTCCCCTGAAGTAGGGTGGGAATGGGCATTTTGCAGTATCCTTCCCCTTCCACGCCCATCAAGTCACACCCACCATGCCACAACCACAAATTCAAATTTTGAATTCCACCACTGTTACCAGTTCTGTCCTACCAGTTCCCAGAAGCATGAGGCTCGTATTCCTTCCTTTATCATTCAATTTTATTTCTTTAATGGAAACGTGGAGCTTTATTACTTAGCTGTCTGTAATCTGCCCTTTGCAAAAAGATACAAACAATTTGCTCAAATCTCATTAAAGTTCTACCTCTGTTGCACGAAGAGGCATCCAAGCCGCACTGAAGCCAACCTATTGTCTTCTCCCAATTTTGGAGGATATAATGTCATCCACTTAATTGGTCCATGATTGTTTCTATGGAGCGTATTAAAACCTAAATGCCATTCTGAGGTGGAGGTTAGGCCCGGATAATTGTCTGTAAAGATGATATGTATTGCCTGCTTTAATTTTGTTGCACTTAAATTAATTACAGATTAAGGGAGAGAAAAGGAGTCTGAAGAAAAGAACACCTGAAGTGATAATTAAGGAATTTTAGTGCTAAATCAAAGACCACTCTTTTAAACCAATTATTTTTACTGCATTGTGGAGTTCTTAGGAACCAGCAATAATTCTTCTAATTTGCCTACTTTAGCATTGGAACTGCAAGTCTAAGATAGATCAAGATCCACACTCCAAAGCTTACTACTACCCAAAGTTAGAAATTTATAATGCATTTTTAAAACAACACCAACCAAAGCCAAGTTTGTGGATGATTCTTGTTCAGGGGTAGGCTTCAAACATTTTAGAAAGGGTTCTCTGCCCGGTTGTTGGGGGGGTTTGGCCATGGTGGGCGTGGCCTAGTCGGTTGCACCATGGCGGGAGGGTGTTTTTGCCCTCCCCGGGCTCCAGAGGCTGTCCTCAAGCCTCCCAGAGAGTGAAAATGGCCTCCCCAGGCTCTGGAGGCCCTCTGGTGGCCAAAAATGGGCCCATTTCCGGCTTTCCTGAACTTCCGATAGGCCCATTTTTCACCCTCCCCAAGCCTCCCCTGCAATTACTTCCATCCAAAACAGGCCACATGGGGACTCCTGGGAGGGGCAGGGCGGGCGGGACAAGCCAGGAGTGGGATTTTGGAGTTCTCCAAACTATACAGAATCTTAGCCAGAGGTTCTCCTGAACCCCTGTGAACCCCCAACAGCCCACTTCTGGTCTTGTTATAATATTTTTTCTATTCTCAGTTTCAGTGTTACTCCCATGAAAATCATATCTATCTGTGGAGAGCCTTTGATTAGAATATTAACCTAGTATTTCTGATTTCCAGTTTTAAAGTTGAATATTACCATCTGTCAGGTGCAAACAACCAGGTCACAGGTGAAAGATTCAAGTCAATTACTTCATTGCCTTCTACCTACATTACAAGATCTCCTCAGTCAGCTTGACTTCCCTTGGGAAGAAACAGATAAGATCCCATGGAATCTTCGTGGATAGTTTCAGCTTATTCTCTTGTGGCTGCACAAAGACTCAAGGCTAACTCCCTGCTTGACCCCGATCTATTGTACCTCTATGGGATGGGAGTGGTTAGATCACAGTATTGCATTCTACCATTCTGCTGACTACCAGCAGTTTGATTCTCACTTCTATCCTTCCAAGATCAGTAAAATGAGGGCCCAGATTGTTGAGGGAAGTATTTATTTATTTATTTATTTTATTATATTTCTATACCGCCTTTCTCCCGCAGGACTCAAGGCGTTGTACAGTCAAGAAAAAATAAAAGATACATAAACATCATAAAATTGATAATTAAAATTATAGCATAGTTTAGCCCAAATAAATAAAACCCAGAATTATATAATATTTTAATCATTTCCAGTTAACGTGCTTAGCCCTGCCTGATTGAACATCAGGGTCTTGAGGGCACAGCGGAAAGCACAGAGATTAGCGATATTTCGTATATCGGGGGCAGTTCATTCCAAAGGGTTGGAGCCCTTACAGAGAAGGCCCTCCCCCTGGGAGTCGCCAGTCGGCACAATTTGACTGATGGTACCCTGAGTAGTCCCTCCCTGTGAGAACGAACTGGTCGGTGGGAGGCTATTGGTGGCAAAAGACGGTCTCGTAAGTACCCAGGCCCTAAGCCATGGAGCGCTTTAAAGGTGATAACTAACACCTTGAATCGCACCCGGAAGACCACCGGGAGCCAGTGCAGCTCGCGTAGGAGAGGTGTTACATGGGCGCAACGAGATGCACCCATAATCACCCGCTCGGCTACATTCTAGACCAGTTGGAGCCTCCGGGTGCTTTTCAAGTATACAAACCACTTAGAGAGGGCTGTAAAGCACTGTGAAGCAGCATATGTGGGGGTGGGCTGCTGGGGTTCACAGGGGTTCGGGAGAACCTCTAGTTAAGATTCTGTGAAATTCAGAGAACGCTCAAATCCCACTCCTGACTGGCTCCACCCACCCCTCCCCTCCCCTCCCAGGAGTCCCCACACAGACCATTTTGGATGCAGGTAAGTGCAGGGCACACGTGGAGGCTCGGGGAAGGCAAAAAATGGGCCTACCAGAAGTTCAGGAAGGCCAGAAACAGGCCTGTTTCCAGCCTCCAGAGGGCCTCTGGAGCCTGGAGAGGCCGTTTTCTCCCTCCTGGAGGCTCAAAGAAAGCCTCTGGAACCCAGGAAGGGCAAAGATAACCCCCCCCCCCACCGTGGTGCAGGAGACCAACCTGGCCACACCATGGCCACGCCCACCCAGCAACCAGGCAGAAAACCCCTTGCTAAAATTTTTGAAGCCCACTCCTGAGTATATGCCACTCATATATGATATGTATATGATCACACTGCAGCCCAACACTAGGCCATTCCTACCAACTGGGCCGATGATGACAGTATATACATCTAAGTACATTCTGAATGTTTAGTTGTAGGATGTGCCATATAATAAAAGGTATAATAAAATTATAATAAATAAAAGGACTAAGGAAGACATGATAATTTTCCAAAAGTTTTGAGCATGGGACAAGGAAGAATGTTTCAAATGACAAATGCATAGAAATATTTGAGCGGGAGTGCCTAAGGGACTCATTTCACTTTCATGCAGCTTGATCTCCAAGTTAAGTGGTCTAGAAAGGTATCATTTCCTTGGCATCATCTCAAAGTTTGAACCAGTTCAAGTTCAACTTTTCCAGCCAGGCATTTGCGATAGCAATTAGGAAGCCCCCTTTCATATTCATTGCTTGGCTTTATCCAGCAATAAAGCTATTTCTCTGGTTTTCCATTGAAGAGAACACATCCTTCTCGTGTTGGCTTTTACATATTGCATTTTGAGGTCGCCATTAAGTATCTCAGTAGCATTCATTACTTCACCATCACTGCGCATCCAGCATTAGCTTTCTGATTAGGGTGGACAGTTGAAAATGGACAAAAATGTGTGTCTCATACATAATTGAACAGGCTTCATAGAGCAAGTCAAAAGCTGTTATTATAACGTTTTTAAAAAGTAAATGCTACACTAGTATTTTCCACTAATATTCTTGCTGGAAAATATTTAAAATCACTAGGGGTAAGCAACTTTTTTTTTCTTCTCAGAATTACACTTTATTGAATGTAATCTCCTTGGGGCCTCGTAGTGATTGATGGTGCCACACATTCCCCACTTTTTCCTCTCCCTGTCTCTGATATCTACTTTTCTCTTCCTTTTCCTTTTCTTACACAGCAGCTTGGCAAGGAAGGGAGAGGCTCCTTTTGCTGCTGCAACAACGACAACAAAACCAACCCAAAAAAACGAACGGCCGGAACATTTGCTGAAATATCTCTGAATCAAATGAACATGGCATGAAATGAAGATAATGGCCATGTGTATCCCTCAGATGTCTATTCCTACTATAAACATTGTTTTGATAAAATTTTGGAAGGGAGGGAAGGAAAGAAGGACAAGAGGGAGGGAGGGAGGGAGGACAATAGAGAGGGTGGGAGAGACGGGGAAGGAAGGAAGGAAGGAAGGAAGGAAGGAAGGAAGGAAGGAAGGAAGGAAGGAAGGAAGGAAGGAAGGAAGGACGGACAAGAGGGAGGGAGAGAAGAAGGGACAATAGGGAGGGTGGGAGAGAGGGGAAAGAAGGGAGGGAGGAAGAAAGGAAGGACAATAGAGAGAGGGGAGAGAGTGGGGGAGGGAAGGAAGGAAGTCATAAGACATGCTCCTGAGTACTGAGCCCATGTATGTTTGTATGTTTGTAAATGGCAATAGCACTTAGACTTATATACCACTTCATAGTGTGTTACAGCCCTCTCTAAGCAGTTTACAGAGTCAGTATATTTCCCCCAACAATCTGGGTCCTCATTTTACCTCAGAAAGATGGAAGGCTGAGTCCTCCTCCTCCTCTAAGAGCCTCAGATAGCTCAACAGGCTAGGTAGTCTGTTATTAACATTCAGCTGTCTGCAATTATTGCATGTTTGAGGCTCAAGGTTGACTCAGCCTTCCATCCTTTCTAAGGTAGGTAAATTGAGGACCCAGTTTGTGGGGGCAATAAACTGACTTTGTATAAAAATATACAAAAGTATGAAGGCTATTGCTTAATGCATTGTAAGCCACCCTGAGTCTTCGGAGAAGGGCGGCATATAAATCTAATTAAAATAAAAATAATTTTAAAAACACGTTGAGCCAGTCAGAATTGAACTCCTGGTAGTGAGCAGAGTTAGCCTGCAATGCTACATCCTAACCACTGCGCCACCTGGGCAAGAATCAACCAATCCTATGCATTCATTCCAGGAGAGAATGTTTAAAATCACGTCACACCACACCACACCATGGTGGAATGCCAACAATATGGAAGACATTGTCTTTTGTGGTTTCTTTGGCCCCTAACTTATTAGTTTTTATTCACGGCAGTTAAAACTATCTTGCTCCAACAGATAGATGGACTCTAAGAGTTTGTTTAGCTTGTTCTGGTGTTTTTTAGTTGGTTAGATGTTGAAGATAATCAGGGTGTATTGATTGTTGAATGACACAGGAAACATTTGAGTTTATGTTATGCAAACTGCCTGGAATCTTTTTGTTTAGACATTGTACCAGTGGTGGGTTACCCCCGGTTCAGTCAGGTTCTTGCGAACTGGTAGTAAAACCAGCAGAAGGCTCCGCCTACCCACTTTGATGTCATCATAGACGATCTGTGCATGTGCACAAGCTTCTTCACATGCACACACGGGCGATCCCATTGTGAACCGGTAGTAAAGGTAAGTAGAAACCACCCCTGCATTGTTCCAAGACGTTTAATACATGAAGTCACAAAGAAATGTTTCAGAAATGTTCCTAGTGCAAACTGAACATGCTGTTTAGATGTAAAGGGCTACATCTAAACACAGAACCTGGATATTGACAGCAAGATCTGCTTGTCTACCCCCATAGCTCCATGTATTTAATCCTGAGTGTTTGCTGATGAATTTGATGGAACTTTCACTGCATTGAACCAACAGGCTCCGTATGGAAGGAAGTATCTTGTAAAAAACATGGATGCTATATAAACCATTCTCGGGGTGGTGGGGGGGGAAGGGGAATCCCAAGGGCTCCAGTATAACTTTCTCCTATTTCCCAACATGCAAAAGAAAGAATCATACAAGCTGGGCAGATACGACCTTGTATACGATCCTCATTCTGTCAAGGACCTTGGAATACTCATCTCAAATGATCTAAGTGCCAGAGCTCAGTGTAACAACATTGCCAAAAAGGCATTAAGAGTGGTTAATCTAATCTTGCAAAGGTTCTTCTCCGGTAATATTGAACTGCAAACTAGGGCATACAAAACCTTTGCTAGACCAATTCTCAAATACAGCTCATCTGTCTGGAACCCGCACTGCATATCGGACATTAATACAATTGAGAGAGTCCAGAGATATTTCACAAGAAGAGTCCTCCACTCCTCTGCTCGCAACAAAATACCTTATGCCACCAGACTTGAAATTTTGGGTTTAGACAACTTAGAACTATGCCGCTTTCGGTCTGACCTAAGTGTAGTACATAAAATTATCTGCTACAAAGTCCTACCTGTCAATGACTACTTCAGTGTCAACTGCAACAATACATGAGCATACAATAGATACACACTTAAGGTAAACCACTCCAAACTCGATTGCAGAAAATACGACCACAGCAACAGAGTGGTCAATGCCTGGAATGCACTACCTGACTCTGTGGTTACTTCCCCAAACCTCCAAACCTTTAAACCTTAGACTTTTTTTTTTTAATTTGATTTATATGCCACCCTTCTCTGGAGACTCAGGGCAGCTTACAATGCATTAAGCAATAGCCTTCATACTTTTGTATATTTGTACAAAGTCAGCTTTTTGCCCCCACAAACTGGGGGCAACAGACAGACTGTCTACTGTTGACCTCACCCCATTCCTAAAAGGTCTGTAAGGGGCATGCATAAGCGCATTAATGTGCCTACCGTCCCTGTCCTATTGTCCCCATTTATTTGTATTCCTATCCTGTATTCATAATCATGTTTATACTTATCTGTTATCTTATACATGTTTAACAAATAAATAAATAAAATAAAATAATAAATAAAATAAATAAATAAATCTACCTTACACCCTCAGATTGGTCCATATCAACATGATTTACCACATTTTGGTTCTCTATCTGTAGGTCCTTCTTTCCTCTGTATTGCAAACTTTGTGTTATTAGAAAAAGATGATGATATTGTGACTTTTTAATAAAATGGATATGCCTGTTAAACAACAAAAAGGACTTATCTCGTTCCTCCTTCTCCTTTCAGTGCCGTATGGCTATCAGAGGGTGGAATGCTTTCAAATTACAATGCATACTTTCTAGCTTCAGACCAATAATTCAGACTACTGTAACTGAACGAAGAAGGTGGGGAGAGAAAATAGCCATCATCGTACCGAGAAATAATGTTATCAGTTAAATGTGAATACGACATTGTTAGAAGACGGAATAAGGAATGGAAGCCAGGGCAGAAATGTGATATATACAGTTTACAAAACGCAATGTTATTGCAACTTTTGTGGCATGAGACAAACAAAGCCAAATATCCTGTTTAATTTTGCATAAAGATAAGGCATTAAAAACCAGGAAAAAAAAAACCTTTCTGGGAGATTCACTGTAGAAACAAACAAGAACTCATCGAGGGCAATCTGATTGGTTCATTTATTGGTCACCAATCCATTCATGGAATGCAAACCTAGAGAAATGAAATTTTCTTTGCTTTCTAAGTCTCAGCGCTCAAATCTCCTGCAGTAGAAGAGATCCATTTGGGGACCAGAAGGCAAGATCATTGTTTATGCATTTTTCTTTACATTCGGTTTTCTACCTGCCACGTTCATTTGTGTAAACCAACCCCAGATTAATAATTAGCCCAGAATAATACCGTGTTTCCCCCAAAATAAGACCCGATCTTATGTTTTTTTCAGCCCCAAAATAAGCACCAGGTCTTATTTTTGGGGAATGTCTTGCCCGCTTACCTTAGGATCACTGAAGCCATGCCTGCCATGCCCCGACACCAGGGTGTGGGAGGCTTGGCTGTGGCATTCCTAAGGTAAGTCAGTGCAGGGCAAGTGGGGCAGCTCCACCCTTCAACCCCCATCCTAGCATGAGTGTTACTCCTGTGCCTCACCCCACCAATCAGATGGTGGATGGGGCTTAACTAGGGCTTACTTTAGGGCAAGGTCAGTAACCTGCAGCTCTGGAGCCACATGTGGCTCTTTCACCTCTCTGCTGTGGCTCCCTGCCACTCACAATATGCGTCACAACTGCCAATGTGCAACACCTGCCAATATGTGATTTATTGAGTTTTTCAACTCCCAGTAGGCCAACCATGGATAAATCCAAGAAAAGTTTCAGAAGAAAACAGAACATTTAATTCAACTACATAAGGTAGTTTTGTGGCTGCTCAAGAAATAGTGTTGAGTGTTTAAGGTTGCAGACCCTGCTTTAGGGATAAGGCTTATATTAGGCGCATGCATGAAAATCAGGCTAAAGCTTGTCTTTGGGGTAGGTCATATTTTTGGGGAAACACAGTATATTAAGGCAGTTAATATATTAACTTATGGCAGTTTCAACATGACTGCCACTTGAAGTCCTAATATGGGTGGAAATATAATATTATTGAAACCTGGTAAGATGCAACATGATCTGAATTTAATACTGGAAGGATATAATCTGTTCAAAAAAAATAGATCCAACATAAGGATGGAGTATGTGTGTGTATCACATACATAAAGCATGACTACAACAGCATGGAAATGTGAGACAAAAAACCTTGCTGTAACTCTTTGACTGAATATTAACAGGAAAAAAAAAATAATGATATTGTGTGGGTGTGTATTGCAGGCAACCCAATCCAAGAGAAGAGAAGTCATGTAACGAAGGTATACAAGAAGCAGACTATTTTGGTAATGAAGGATTTCAACTACCGCAATATCAGCTAAGAATCCTCTGGAGCAAATCTGGTTCTTGACATGCTTTGCAGACAACTTCATTGTCCAAAAAGGGGAGAAGGAAACTAGGGTTAGACTTAGAGTTTATTAGTACATAGCCACAGGGTAGAAATGGTTGAGGAAGAGGAAGTTGTAGGAAACTTGGGGAATTTACCATCTTTCAGGCAGAGATGGCCAAATTATGCTTTTAGATTTCAAGAGAACTTCTTTCCATAAACTAAGAGAAGAAATAGGATGGATTCTTTGGATATGAATTGTGAAGGGAAAAAACTGTTCAAGAGGATTGAGAAATTCTGAAAAATGAGATGATTAAGGCCCAAACACAGACATACCAAAGAGAAAGACAACTGAGAGACATAATTGGCTCAACAGTAATATTTATGAGGAAGAAATCTGGGCATCGTAGTACACATGAGAAAAGCAGTATGCTACAACTGCCAAGGGAGCCAATGCAATTTTTAGCTACATCCACAGAAATATAATTGCAGCAAGTGATAGTTCTTTACACTATTCTGATCACTATTCCACTGAAAAACTAGAAAAAGCACGGACAATAGCAAGAAAGATGATGAGGGGTTTGGAGGCTAAGGGGAGACACAATCATAGTATTTCAATGGTTGAAAGGCTATCACAGGAAAGAGTATGTTAGTCCAGGAGTGAAATCCAGCAGGTTCTGGCAGGTTCTGGAGAATCAGGAGTGGAAATTTTCAGAGAACCGGCAAATACCACCTCTGGCTGGCCCCAGAGAGGGGCGGGAATGGGGATTTTGCAGTATCCTTCTCCTGCCACGCCCACCAAGCCACATCACACCCACAGAACCGGTAGTTTAAAAAAATTGGATTTCACCACTGTGCTACTCCCTGTAGTATCTGGTGGTAGGACAAGCACCAGCGGGTGGATGTTTTATAGAGGGAGATCCAAATTAGATATAGGGAGGGATTTCATAACATGGGCATTTTAGATGTGAAATAGCCTCCCTCCTAAAGTTACAGATGCTCCATCAACAGAGGTTATCAACCTAAGAAGGACCAGCCATTTGTGTGGAAGTATCTGAGGATTCTTACCTGAACAGGAAACTGAACTAGAAGACTTTCAAGATCCCTTCTAACTCTATAATTGATGCTATGATTTTATGTAAGGGAATAATAAAATAAATGGGTAAGTGCATCTAATATGCTTTACCATGATGCCAGTTAAAGAATGGGTTAGGTATGTTGGTTGATCACAACCAGGCATATCCATTGTTGTATTTACCACAATATTAACTGGTTTTCCCAGTTGCAATGTATGGCTGTGAAAGTTGGGCCATAAGGAAAGCTGAGCGCCAAAGAATGGAGGCCTTTGAACTCTGGTGCTGGAGAAGCTCCTGCGAGTCCCTTGGACTGCAAGGTGATCAAACCGGTTGGTCCTAGAGGAGATCAATCCTGGCTGCTCTTTAGAAAGCCAGATCCTGAAGATGAAACTCAAATACTTTGGCCACCTAATGAGAAGGAAGGACTCACTGGAGAAGAGCCTAATGTTGGGAGCGATTGAGGGCAAAAGAAGAAGGGGACGGCAGAGAACGAGGTGGCTGAATGGAGTCACTGAAGCAGTTGGCGTGAGCTTAAATGGACTCCAGAGGATGGTAGAGGACAGGAAGGCCTGGAGGAATGTTGTCCATGGGGTCACGATGGGTCGGACATGACTTTGCAACTAACAACAGCAACGATATTATAAAATGAAGCAACCCAGGAAAATCCAAGGTTGGGATTTGTCTGCAATGAAGAGCAAGTATGATATAGCAGTCACAATCCCAATTAAGAACTGACAAAGCAAGGTATTACTGAAATAAGTCTAACTAAGCCCTTAGACTGGGCATTCAATCAGAGAGAGAGCCTCACAAGCAATGATGCAAATAAGCAGAAGCAAAAAAACCATCGCAAAATTTCAGACTCCCGCAACGTTTTGTTCTAATTTATGTTCCAGTCTGTTCTCTCCCATATACCTCAATTTAAGAGGTGGAGAGCAGACAGAGAGAAATAGTTATCTGCTATGACACACCTAGTATTTTTTCAAATATCTGACTGTTCATTTTGACTTGGAAAGGCTTCAACAGCTTTCAAAAGTTTTCACCCTCCGTTTCTGAGGAACTTTATCCTTTTGGCATGCGTGTCATTTCTCACAGGGCTCAAACCAGCTTCTACAATTTTCACAGAATGGCAGTTGTTGACAGGTTGTTAGGGCTGACAGTGAATATGTTTGAAAAACTGTCAAGCAGGTGGAAAAAATATTCTTTCTTTAAAAAAAAAGGACTGGGAGAAAGAGCTTCCTCTTACATTTGTAACAGCATGTTAAGTCTGTAAGCATAGACTGGGAACGCACCGACTTACAATCCGATTATGTGCCTTGCAACGACAGTTGGCGTGAATATACGATCCTTCAAAATTAGTGTCAGATTGACACTGGAGGAAAGGTCAAAATTCCTGCAAAATCTCATCTACCTCGATAAGAATGATAGAGGCCATTTAATGATCCTTTGGAGCGATTCCACACAGGCATGCTTGAAAATGAGAGTCGATGGAAATCAGTTGGGTTTTTTTAATTAGCCTAATGGACCTCTTGTCTGAAAATGTGTCTTGGTTGGTCAGGAAGGAACTAGGAATTATTCTAAAGGCTTCTAGTAAAAGTCAAAGGCAGCCAAAGGAAATACAACTATGGCTAGGAACTCTAGGGCTCAGACCCCACCTGATAGAGGTGCAGTAGATGAACATCCTCCTTGCTTTCTCCTAATTATTTTCAATTGCCACCACTTGGGTGAGATTGATGCTTGAGCCTTTTCACCAGGGGTGGGTTCTAAAATTTTTTACTACCGGTTCTGTGGGAGTGGCTTATTTGGTGGGCGTGGCTTGATGGTCATGTGACAATTCTTTAGGATTTAGCAAGGTACTGGTCTACCAGGCTTTTAACTGCTTGCAGAGCTGTACCGGTCTACCCATTTATTTTTGCAGGCACTGGTCTACTCATGTATTTTTGCAGGCACTGGTCTACCCATTTATTTTTGCAGGCACTGGTCTACTCATTTGTTTTTGGAGGCACCAGTCTACCACCAACTGCCTTTTACCACTGATCAGCTGTAGGGCGGCCCTTTGAAGCCCTGCGGCAAGAGTTTAAAGTTTTTTTCCATTAGCCCATCAGCTGGCACTCAGGGGGCAGCAATAGATTGGGGGTGAGGCCAAATAAAAGGTAAGAATAATGCGGGGGGGGCAGGGGAGCAGAACCCGTTCAGTGATATCATATTATCACCGCTACCGGCTCAGCAGAACAGGGCCGAACCAGGAGGAACCCACCACTGCTTTTCACTACTGGGAGGTCCACTTCAAAGGCTTGTTTCAGGGTTCTGTGATTTGAAGTCCACTCAGTGGTGAAATTCCAAAATTTTCCCTACTGGTTCTGTGAGAGTGGCTTGGTGGGCATGGCTTGGTAGGCATGGCTTGGTGGGGGGCGAGGGGGTCATGTGACTGGGTGGGTGTGGCCAACTTTTTTTTTTACTTTTTTAGCACTTTTTAACTCAAAAAAGTAAAAAAAAAAATTCCAACAATCAGCTGTGACAATCAGCTGTGCCCGCGATAGTCAGAACCTTTTTTAAAAACTTTTTTAAAGCATTTTTTTACTACTGGTTTGGGTGAATAGGTAGTAAAAAATGCTTGAAAAAAGTAAAAAAAGGGTTCCAATGATCGCAGGCACAGCTGATTGTCACAGCTGATGGTTGGAAACTTTTTTTTTTACTTTTTAAAGCAATTTTTACTATCTATTCGCCAAATAGGTAGTAAAAAATGCTTTTAAAAAGTTTTTTAAGGGTTCCAACAATCAGCTGTGACAATCAGCTGTGCCGTATGTTTGTCGGAACCTTTTTTTTACTTTTTTCAAGCATTTTTTACTACCAGTTCAGGTGAACTGGTAGCATTTTTTACCACTGGTTCAGCCCGAACTAATAGCATTTCACCCCGGGCCTACTGAAATGGATGCAGTAGGGAAGGAAGGAAGGAAGGAAGGAAGAAAAAAGAATAAGTGACTTTCCTCCTCCCTTTTTTCTGTCTATCTTCAATTGGGTGAGTTTGGTAGCTGAGCTCTTTCACCATTGGGTAAAAAGTAAAGGTAAAGATTTCTCCTGTCTTCTCCTGCCCAACTCTAGAGAGTGATGTTCATCTCCATTTCCTGAGAAGCCAGCATGATCTGAAAATGCTTCCATGGTCATGTGGCCAGCATGACTAGACGCCAAGGTGCACAGAATGCTGTTACCATCCCACCTAAGAGGTACCTATTTATCTACTTGCATTTGCTTGTTTTTGAACAACCAGGTTGGCAGGAGCTGAAGCAAGAATGGAGCTCATGGTCATGTGGTGCTTGGGCCTCAAACTACCAGCCTTCCTGTTGACAAACCCAGCATCTTAACCACTAGGCCATCACACCCTCATTTTCACCATAGGGAGGTCCCACTTAATAGGTTTCTCTCAGGACCCGTAGAGCTGAACTTATATTACTGCTCTATGGTCTGTTAGATGGTGTTTAGACTTCATCAATACTGATTTAAAGGACATGAGGGATGAAGAAACATACAATGATTGACACCCACTCATACACATTTTCAAAAATCTAAATGCCTGCAGATCATATGAGGCTATTTTATGCTAAAGGTATATATGCATGTTCAATATCTGAAACAGTAGAGATTCTGTTAACATTGACAATTGTTGATTAACCTTAAGATTCTAGCATCTCCAATTGAAATGTCAGAAAATGTTGACATTTACCATCTTTCCATTACCAGAAGAAATGGAAAATCCAGACAATCACTAAAGAAATTAAACAAACTCTTAATTTGCTGCTACCGCAAGTAGCCATTCTGAAAATGTCTGGAATAGCTGGAAACTGATAATCCGATTAATTAGTAAAAGTAGCATTTTTGAACCTACTCTTCAGTGTAGCTGAAGCTCTTCAGTGCAAATTCCAACGTTTACTACACTGACATGTCATGACTATAGAAAAATACTGACATCCAAATGGGAAGGAAGGAAGGAAGGAAGGAAATCTGAAAGAGACTTGGAAAGCAAAAAAGTCAATTCTGCGGACATCTCTCCTATCTCACTAAATAATTATACATATAATTTTCAGGGAGGGGAGAGAGATAAAGTGTCTTCTTAGATTTTTCTATGTATTATAGCAACTCCAAGCAGATATTCCTGCATGATTTGCCACCAGTTCAACATAGAAACAACATCAGCACACCATGTTAATAAAACCCTGCATATTTCCTGTGAGATAGGCTGGCTCCTAAATGAATTCATTGATTTCTTTTTCCTTGCATCTCTCCCCCATCTCCATCCCCCACCAGTGTGGCTATTTTTCACTTATTTTTTGTAACCGCAGTGGTGATAGCCTCAACATCTTGATCCCATGGGAGGGCTCTTCACTCCAGAGAATAGACTACAAAAATTCAAGATGATGATATAAATCAGATTCTTTAAAAGCCATGGGATATATAATCTGCCAAGTTGTTCTCCTCACTCTCAGATGATTAAAATAACATTTTGCAAAATAAAGAATATTATCCATTAAGTGACTCCCAGACAGTTTTTCCCCAAAGTCGGTATTGGGGGGAAAATGCTTCAAATTATTAAAACCCTCAAAACCTAATGACATAGGATGAGAGAGAAATCAAATTCTTCCATCCAAAATTATAACTTGATTTTGGGGTTCTTTTGAGAGGGTGGGTTACATTTTGAATCTACTTTTTAAAAACTACAGGCATTTTTTTTTCTCTTAAAAGACTAAATGTCTATCTCTGTCTGCAAAATGATGGCATCTACATCTTCCCCAGAGGATTAATCTTAAATGACCATCTAGCTTTCTCTAAGACTGCAATTTAATTAATATGAACACATTGCTTTTAGTTAGCTCACAACCTGATAAATCATCTGCCTTTTAAATGATTTAGATATAAATTTAATTGCGTTTGAGCAGTTAGAACCTTCATGAGAAAGAAATAACTGGAAGGCCCTAAAATTGTCACCATCAAAATCCAATATTCACTATCTGAATATTTTCTCACTCTATAATGAACACATTCCAGGAACATCAGGCAATTGTGCTCTTAAAATATCAATCTAAAGCATTGGTAGTTATCCTAATTCTGTTTCTGTTGATGTCAATGTAATAATTGTCCTAACAAATATAGATCTGGATTCTCCAAACTTTTAATATACATACAAACATACATACAAACATACATACATACATACATACATACATACATACATATACTTACATACATACACACACACATACACGTGTGTGTGTGTGTGTGTGTGTGTGTGTGTGTGTGTGTGTGTGTGTGTGTGTGTGTAATGAAGCAGTGGGAAAGCTTTGCTGATATATACAGGTGAGGTGCCTTGATAGAAAAACACTTAATCTTTCCCCTGGCTCAAGATGATGAAGGGAGGAGAACTTGTGGCTCAGAGGTTGATACAACTGCCTAACATGCAGGCAGCCCAAGTTCAAATCCAACTACAGCTAGCTGCAGCAAAATATAAATTTGGTATAAAATGGTTTGTTGTGAATGTGACTGCTTGAGGGCTCCTGAATTGGAGCTGAAAGGTGAAAGGGATGCAGTATACTCCTTCCCACATGCTGGGGTAGACCAGGTGCCTTGATAGAAATATGTATGTATGTATGTATGTATGTATATGCTGACAAAGAAATAAAGGGAGACTAGTATAAATCTATTTCAAGCTATTTAGCTCTCATCAGCTAGCCATACCCTTCTGGGATTCGAACCTGGGCCTGAAAAGTGAAAGGAAACAGTATGCTCCTTCCCATATTTGGGTAGACCAGGTTGCTTCAATAGAAAACCCATACATACACACACACACACACACACCTATATATTTGCAAAGAAGCAGTGAGAAAGCTAGAACAGTGGGCTAAAAGAGTCACTCATATTCCCCTGACAACATTTACTCTTCATTAAGGATGACTGAACATTTTGTTAGGTTTGAATTTTTATGTAAACTGATCTAATTTGCACTTCCCAGAAAAAAGCAGTTACTTGAAGAGTGCTCATTTCTTCCTCCCCCACTTTTTTTTTAAAAAAAATAGTAAATTAAAGAAATTGCCGTTCTTTCCTCCAAAGCCGCATCTGAAAATGAGCATAGAGGGAAAAGTAACACACACCAGAATTCATATATTTTCAGGAAAGTAGAGTGCCAAAAGGCAGAGAAAGATTTCTTGCTTGTTTTAACATTGTAGAATGATGGAAATAATTGGATGAGCAACACTGATGACTGATCACATCTGGAACTGTAATAGATTACATGCAGATAGATTTCTACATTCCTTTGGGTGGATTTCTGTGTGTGTGTATATGTGTATGTGTGCCTTTGGGTTGGTGTGGACTCTCGGCCACTGACTGGACAAGTCCCTACAGTTTTCTTGGCAAGGAGTGGTTTTCCATTGCCTCCTTCATAGGGCTGAGTGTGAGTGACTGGCCCAAGGTCACCCAGTTGGATTTGTGCCTATGGTGGAACTAGAACTCCCAGTCTCCCAGTTTCTAGCCGATGTCTTAACTACTATACCAAACTGGCTGTCTCCATAATTCCTACTCTTCACTGAGTTCACCCTAAACCCTAACCCAGCCTTGCATAGAAGCTCATTTATTTGCACAACAAGGGATGTACAAAGAAATCATGACATGATGATTTCTCACCATAGGCTCACCCAATGTTTGGTTTCTCCCAACATGATGAATTGCAAATTCTCCAAACTCATTTTACCCAGCAGGTAGCCAGAACCTGGGTACCAAATGCATCTCATTGTATCTGAGCAAATAAGATATCCCAATCTCCTGCAGACTTCCCAATTATTTTGAAGTGGTTTTGACCAGAAAGTACATGAACTTAATAATAAAAAAAAAATTGCAAACAAATCTAGGCATGTTGTTCAATTGTGAAGTTAGCAAGTAACCACAATGCCCACTGTCACAACCCAATCATTCCTAAAAGTTTTTTTAAGAATTCTTCTTATCAGCCGAAGTCATTTCATTGCCATTAACAAGTAACTGGTGATCTAATAAACGTCACAATGAGTTTCATTTAATTAAAATCATAAATATTATTCAGTAATGCAGATTGACGTTTACGCCTTCGTTTACGTGACATGGGATTTACGGCTACAGCTTTATTTGATGGAGGCCACAAATAATGGCTATTAAACTGCCATGGGATGGACACGGGATCACATTAATGAAATTAGGAAAGGCATGCATTGATCTATGCAGTTCTCTTGCTCTATTAAAAAAAAAGGCAAATCTTTTTGAAAAACAGATGTTTTATTTGGCTGCTGGTAGAATTTGCAGCATTTTTCTTTCTCTATGCATTTTACCTTTTGCTATTCTAAAGTATAACCCAAGGAGCAATGCTTTTCCAGATATATCCCAAGTTCATTTACCTTTGCTTATCTCAAAAGCATGCTTACAAATCTACTCTATAAACTCAAACAATATGTCTGCAATAGTGAGTGGAATATATATATATATATATATATATATATATATATATATATATATATATATATATATATATATATATATATATATGTGTGTGTGTGTGTACTAAACCTACGGGGTTTTGTAGAGGAGTTGGATTTTAAAAATCGCAAAGGTTCAAAATAGGTCTGAGTTTTCTTATCTCAACATTTTTGTAAAAAAGCCTCTAGAAACAAAATGAACAGCAGTTGCATGAAAACCAACCAACCAAGTCTTAATTTTCATAGGAAACAAAGATCATCTGAAACCAAGCCCAAAATCCAGAGACAACAGTTACTTCTTGGGGGGGGCGGGGGGGAGGTAGGGATTGTTGTCTTACCTCTCTTTTTCTCTCCCTCCTGTTATTTGATTTTGCAGTTTGCATTTTCAATCTTATGTTGCCCAATGTGGTTCCTGTCCTTAGAATAGCAGTTCCAGTCTCTTTGGCACTAATGCAAAGAATAAGCTACGTGTGTAGGAAAAAAGGTGAGCAACGAAGTCAAACGTGCCTCCTGGGCACATTATCTAACTGGATGGCACGGTGAAGTCGAGACAAACACACTGAAAAATGATTCAGCTACAACAGCCATTCTGTTTTTTGTTTTTGTTTTTACTCTGAGTACCTAGACCCTTCTGGAAACTAGCCATGCCTTATTTAGGGGGTTCAGTTAGAGAGACATGAAGCATTTGCTGTCAAATGCAAACCTGCAGAAGCCTTTGAGACTTGGGGTTCAAGCACATTTTGTTCTGTAAGCAAAAGATTATTTTGCTGGAATCTAGAAAAGGGTCAGGCTAATGGTGGAAGGTGATAAACAGGCAGATTGCAAGAGGCTGAAAATATGTAGAAAATGTGAGTTTGGTATTGCTGGGAGGAAACATACATTGGCAGAGATATTTGGGGCTCTGCTGTGCTGTCATGGTTAAAAGCATTTCAAATCATTTTTTTTTTAAATTAATATGCTTCTTTCAACTTTTCAAAGAGCTTCAGAAGGAAAGTTGGAGGGATAAATCTGCCCCATTCAGTTGTTCTGTGTGTCTTATTTTAATTGTCTAGAATTCACTGTGCCCAATCTCCATGTCAATGTATGACTTCATATAAAACTTGTATGGACATTTGATTCCAACCACAGTATTAGCATGGAAAGAGGAGAGAGACATTGATCATTTGTTAGGGAAAACTGAGGTGCCCTAGGCATTCCTAAGAAGATCAAACTTTTCTTCCACATTCAAGGATCCCTGAGCTAGACAGAGAGCTAAAGCACGAATAGGCAACTTATGCTATTCCACACATGTTGCTGAAAATTAGTTTTTTTTCTAGGAAATACAGCTGCCTGTGAGAAAGGGGCAGAGTAGTAAGTAGAATGCATAATTAAATGTTCTGTACCAATGACACCACTTTTTTTTGCTTACTGTGCAAAAAGTTTTTTGCTTGCTTTTTGCTTGCTTTTTTCCCCCTGTGGGGGAATCACTTAAACACCATTGGCATTGACAAAATCTCCTTTGGTCAATTGCAGAAGGCAACTTTACTCGGAACATCCTGAGACAATACCTTTAACACCATCAAACTTCCACATCTGCCTATCCCACTTCCCACTTGGGAAGGATACAATAGGATGATAAAAATACCAAATCCAGTCTGAACATCTGGCTGACTGTGTGACGAAGAAGAAGAAGAAGAAGAAGAAGAAGAAGAAGAAGAAGAAGAAGAAGAAGAAGAAGAAGAAGAAGAAGAAGAAGAAGAAGAAGAATATTTCTGATACATTTTAAAATGTTCAGTTGACTGAGTTTCATGTTTAATGAATAAAAGTTTATAACAACAACAATACTTGCCACTTAACACGCCAGACTTAACAATTGTCGATAAAAAAGACAAAAAAGTCTGGATAATGGATGTGGCAGTGCCTGGAGACAGCAGAATAGAAGAGAAAGAATTGGAGAAGATAATAAAATACAGAGACCTACAAACAGAAATAGAATGACTATGGCAAAGGCAAGCAAAGGTAGTACCATTAGTAATAAGTG